>BSBK01006837.1:142500-476962 GCA_027943335.1 Chamaecyparis obtusa
TCAAGATTCAGTCAATCTTGGAAGGAGGGGAAGTGAAGAAATAAGGACATAACATACTATTAGTAAGGGAAAAATAATTTTTGAAGATATTAGAAGAGGCAGATGGAATAGTCTTTGCCTTATTATTAAAGCCTAAGGATGAGGTAGAAGACAAAAAGAAAAACATATCCCTAGAAGTGCAAGATGTGTTACAAAAGTATAAAGACATTGTCAATGATAGTCAACTAGATACCCTACCTCCTGAGAGGGCCATTAGCCACCAAATTGACTTCATACCCAAAGCCCCACTCCCAAATAAAGCTTCCTATAAGACGATCCCACAAAAAAATAATGAGATTGCCAAGAAAATTCAAGAATTACTTAACCCAGGTTTGATTAGAAGGAGCATTAGCCCATGTGTTGTACCCACAGTCCTTGCCCCAAAGAATGTTGGTACTTGGAGACTTTGTACTGACTCTAGGGCTATCAATAGGATAAACATTAGGTATAGGTTTCCTATCCCTATTATTGAAGACCTTAGGAGTTATCTAGGTGGGTCAAAATACTTCTCCAAGATATACCTTAAAAGTGGTTACCATCAGATAAGAATCAAGGGTATAGATGAGAGGAAGGAAACTTTTAAGACCACTGAAGGGCTCTATGAGTGATTTTTCATGCCATTTGACCTATCCAATGCTCCAAGCACCTTCATGAGATTAATGAATGATATGTTGAAATACTTCATAGGGAAGTGGGCTGTTGTCTATATAGATGACATCTTGGTGTTCAATAAGACAAAGGAGGATCACTTAAGCATCTACAAATGGTCATGCAAAGACTATAGGAAGAGAAGTTGACAATAAACTTGGAGAAAAGTGAATTTATAAGAAAAAGAATTAATTTACCTTGGTTCTATTATTTCTGAGGGTAAATTAAAGATTGAATCAAGAAAGGTGGAGGCAATCTTGAAATGGTCTACACCTAGGTCAGCTACTGAGGTAAGAATCTTTCATGGCTTGGCACAATTTACAGAAAATTTATTAGACAATTTAGTGAAATTAGTGCACCAGTTTTGGATACCATTAAGGGAGGTGTAAAGACTAAGTTCCACTAGAGTGAACAAGCTATTAAGGGGTTTAAAACCTTAAAATAGAGGATAGCCACTCAACCAAAACTAGTATTTCCCAATTTTGATGAACTGTTCATGGTAGAATGTTATACCAGTCATACTGCCATAGGAGTAGTTTTCAGACAAGAAGGAAGATCGATGGCTTTCCATAGTAAAAAAATTAGTGATGCAAAGAAAAAGTACTCTTCATATGATCTTGAGATATATGCATTGGTCAAATCACTAAGGAAATGGAGACACTATCAACTACCTAAAGAGTTTGTGGTTTACACTGACAACCAAGCTTTGAGTTTCTTTAAATCATAGGATAAGTTAAGTCATAAACATATGAAGTGGGTGGGATACATCCAAGCCTACTGGTGTGGAGGAAATCAGAACTTCCTCACATATCTACAAATACTTCTTTCTCTACCTAGAGTCTGCATCAAACATATTAGGAATCTGCTTCCTTCATTGAACTTGCTTGACAAACTTCATTTTGAGAGACTCAAAATCCACCACAATCCTAACTCTTCATATCAAATTGTTCTTTCCCAATCCCTTCACTATTCCAAAGACAAAAATGCCCACTCATATTATCTTTCACAATACCATTGAGTCGAACTTCAACACTATGCATGTCAGTCTTGGCGCTGGTATCCTGCATACAAGAACTTGAATCACCACCGTTTTCCCATTACCAAAGAAAAACCACACACACTAGCATTTACCATATGGGTCATACACAGACTGAAAGAGCACTCCAACATCTCATGGGCTTCCTTTGACACAATGACTGTCTCTGCATTTACTTTGGTCCCATGTGGAATGGACTAACTCCACCACCATTCGGCTATTCCAAAGTCGGGATCAATGCATCATAATCTCAAACTATTGCTAGCACTTCTCAAACAAAAGTTTCACCACCTTCTTCTTCACAGGCACTGCATTATATCTTTTCCACATTGCAAAGGATGAACTATCGACCTGCATAAAATTATTGGGAATGCAATCACATATCTTCAAGCATCTAATTCCTCTGCACTGGTATCTTTCATGCATGGCACCCACACATGGTTATGTAATCATTTCCACACTTAATTGCAGACTTCAATGTTTGCATGGACTATTTTTCAATCCTTAAGTCAGTTCTTGAAAACCATTTCAATTCAAAGAACTCAAGAGTAATTCAATCTTTAATCGATTCCTCTTATCACATAAAACCATTTCTGCCACCAAATACAGACTGCCACAAACTATTTCCACTATAATACATTATTTACCAAACATTGGTTTGCATGGTCCCAAACGAGACTATCATAAATTGATACTAAAGAAAAATAGAGTAATGAAAACTTCATTTGTAACAGCAAGGTAAACTTGATTCCTAAACTATGAAACTCTTTTAACACAACAAATGGAAACACGAAACAATCCCTTGATAAGGAATTCTTGAAACTATTTTCATAAGGTAACAACATTAACGATAGAGAGAGGAATGAAAAGAAATCTACAAAAATTATTTTAAGGAAAAATAATCTATTAAACTTCAAAAACATACACTGCATTAATGGCTCTCTAGCCTTTAGCCAGAGAGCCAATCCTTTTCACCAAACTTTTTCCCTATCTCTTTCTATGTTTCATGACTTCCCTCTCTAACTATTCAGTTACATTGCTTTCTCTTAAAAAGAGATTCTAGGGTAGTTACTCTTTAATGAGATTCCATGATGGTTATAAAACCATTCAACTACCCCATGATTACATAAACTCTTGATTACAAATGGCATATAACCCATTTTTAAATACATTACAATGCATATTGAGCATGATTCTAAATGATTAAATCATAGAAATATTATGAAATGTGTCATATTACTGGAGCATCGAGGTGCTTCCGCACCACTTGCAAGCTCCTTCTCAACAATGACTGTCACTGCATTTACTTTGGTCCCAAGTGGTTTGGAAAAACTCCACCACCATTCGGCTATTCAAAAGCCAGGCTCAACACATCATAATCTCAAACTATTGCAGACACTTCTCAAACAAAAGTTTCCCAACCTTCTTCTTCGCAGGCACCACATTATCTCTTTTCCACACTGCAAAGGCTAAACTATCGACTTGCGTAAACATTTTGGGAATGCAATCACATATCTTTGGGTATCTAATTCCTCTGCACTGGTATATTTCACGCATGGCTTCCACACATGGTTATGTAACCATTTCCACACCTAGTTGCAGACATCAATGCTTGCATGGATTGTTAGCCAATCCTTAAGCCAGTTTGTGAAAACCATTTCAATTCAAAGCACTCAAGAGTAACTCAATCTTTAATCAATCCCTCTTATCACATAAAACCATTTCTTCCACCAAACAGGGACTGTTACAAACTATTTCCACCATAATACATTCTTTACCAAACATTGGTTTCCATTGTCCCCAATGGGACTATCATAAACCGATACTAAAGAAAAACAAAGTAATGAAAACTTCATTTGTAACAGCAAGGAAAACCTCATTCCTAAACTATGAAACTCTTTTAACATAGAAAATGGAAACATGAAACAATCCCTTGATAAGGAATTCTTGAAACCATTTTCATAAGGGAACAACATTAATCATAGAGAGAGGAATCAAAAGAAATCTACAAAACTTATTTTAAGGAAAAACAATCTATTAAACTTCAAAAAAATACACCTCATTAATGGCTCTCTAGCATTCAGCCAGAGAGCCGATCCTTTTCACCAAACTTTTTACCTCTCTCTTTCTATGTTTCATGACTTCCCTCTCTAACTATTCAGTTACATTGCTTTCTCTTAAAAAGAGATTCTAGTGTAGTTACTCTTTAATGAGATTCCACGATGGTTATAAAACCATTCAACTACCCCATGATTACGTAAACTCTTGATTACAAATGGCATATTACCCATTTTTAAATACATTACAATGCATATTGAGCACATGATTCTAAATGACTTAATCATATAAATATTATGAAATGTGTCATATTACTGGAGTGTCGAGGTACCTTGGTACCACCTACATTTTCACCATAAAACACAAGAAGGGGATTCAAAACAAGGTGGTAGATGCATTGAGTAAATGGCTACTCACTGTTCAAGAGATTCAGTTGAAAAGCATTGGAATAAAGGGATTCAAAGAGTTTCATCCAGAAGATGAAGGATTTGCAGAAGCATACAAGGTGTGCATGGGCCACCAAAATCATTTTCATGGTGAGTACTCTGACTATATTATTCAAAATGATATTTTATTTAGAGGTGGACAACTCTATGTACCTAGAGGTTCAATGAGGGAGAACCTGATACAAGTGAAGCATAATGGTGCTTTAAGTGGTCATTTTGGCATACATAAGACCTTAGAACAAGTGTTAAAAGGTATTATTATTGTCCTTAGATGAACATGGATATTCAAAAGTATGTACAAACTTGTATTATCTATCAGAAGGCTAAAAAAACTTCATCTAACCTAGGATTATATCAACCCCTCCCAATACTAAATAGGCCTTGGGAATGCCTTAGCATGGATTTTATATTTGGGCTTCCTAAGATGAAACAAGGAATGTATAGTTTTTTTGTGATAGTAGATAGGTTTAGTAAGATGGCCCACTTTGTTCCATGTAAAACTACCCATCATGCAGCCTACATAGAAAATATCTTCTATAGGGAGGCAATAAGGATACATCGATTATCTCTTAGTATTGTATCTGATAGAGACTCAAAGTTTTTGAGCCATTTCTAGAAGACTCTTTGGCATAAGTTTGGAACTAACCTTTCATGTAGCTCTTCTTTTCATCCCCAAATAGATGGGTAGACTGAGGTAGTCAACCATAGTTTGGGAAATATTTTAAGGTGTCTAACCAAGGAATATGGCCAATCATGTGATCACCTACTTGGCCAAGCAAAATTTTCCTATAATGATACAATAAACAGGTCCATAGGGAAGATTCGCTTTAAAATTATCTATGGCATGCACCCTAGGGGTATTTTTGAGCTTAGATATCTTGGAGATAAAGTAGAGAAGAGTGGATATGAAGAGGATTTTTCCCATTCAATGAAATAGGTACATGAAATAGTAAAGAAGGTCAAGGGCTCATAGATAGTACCACTCTCACCAAATATAAGGTGGATGTCAGAAAAAGAGAAGTACATTTTTGGGTTGGAGACCTAGTAATGGTGCACGTGAAAAAAGCGAGGTTGTAAAAAGGTGTTCCACACAAGTTACAAATGAGGAAACTAGGCCCTTGTGCCATTATGGTTAAGTATGGGTCAAATACCAATAAATTTGAACTACTGAAAGACATGGGACTCTCACCAATCTTTAATGTTGCAAACTTGGTGGTATATAAAGGAACTGAACCTAACAGAGACAAATACCAAATAGATAAGGAAAAAGAGATCAAGGCATTGTAATTTCCAATCACACCAAAACCGCAAGAAAAGAGAATAATAGATTCAAGGGTGGCTAAGAAGACTAGGACTAAGATGTACATGGAGCACCTAGTAAAGTGGCAAGGTAAAGATGAAGCTAAAGCAACCTAGGTCCTAGACACTTAATTCAGTAAGTTAGCCATAGATCCTAGCTTAGTTTCTGCTACTACTACATGGGTTCTTTTTGTTGGGGGAGAATGGTGCAGGAGCACCAAGGGTGAAAGCCTTCTCTTATCTTTGTTATGCTAATTTCCTAATAGTTTGGATTAAATAGGAAGGATTAGGAAGGTTTTTCATATGTTAGGATTTGGTAGGATAAGATTTGGAGGTCTAGGAATCCATTTACTCATTCTAAGGTCCTCGAGGCTATTTGAGTCAAATAGTGGAATTGACCCTCTAGATCATTAGGAGGTCAATTTTGGATTATTTAGAGTCTAGGACATTACTTTTCTAGCTTATGAAAGTTATTCATAGAGTCAAAATCTAGTTAGGACCCTCTACGTAAGAGCCTAACGAAAGTTTCTCATAGCAACTTTACATTTTTGTAAATTTTTTTAAAGTTGCTTGACAAAGTTGGTCAAAATGGAGGTTTAGACCTAAATGGAAGAATAGGTTAGTTAGGACTGATGGACTAAGGACATGGAAGGTATTTAAGAATTCCTATGGAAAATGAACAAGGTTGGTTAAGTTTTCTTTTGTTTTCATGCACATTATTAAGTGACTGTAACCAGAAATAGTGACTGAGTCACTTGTCTTTTTGGATTGAGAACTTGTAAATGAAATAGAAGCTTTCCATTTTTTAATGTAATTACTTCTCATTATGTGAGATAACTCTGTTCATATTTTAGGGAGAACTTTTCATTTCATAGGTTCTTGTTAATTTTTATGTTCTCACTAGTTCTCTTGTCCATTTTGGATTATGTATAGAAGATGACCTATCAAGCTTCCTAAACCCATGGAAAAAAAAAGTGCCCAGTTGGAATGCACGATGGATCCATGTACATAAAGTTTCTTTTTGTTTTATTTATGGAAGTGAAAGAATGGATGTGTGGGATCTTTCCCTAGGCGAGCTTGGCAATAGCCCGACTAGGGATTTTAGTGAATCAGATATTGTTATGTGCAGGGTTGGATGGATCAGAACAATCTAGGAGTTGGATCATGTTGAATAAATAAAAAATCAACTCTCCAAGAAGTGGTGGAGTCCCAAGAATCAATCTCATGAGTGTGTGAATTTAAAGTATAGACTGTGCCCCTTTAGCCCTATTTTTAAGGACTATGTCCCTCATTGTAATAAGATACTATACAGACTTAAGGAAGAGCCATAACCTTAAAAATTACTTTGTAAAACTGAAAAGGGTGTCAGAATCCATAATCAGTTTTGGAGGTCTTTAAGACATAATTTGAGGTAAACCCTAATTTGTGCTTGGATAGGGCTACAAGGAAAACTAGGCCTAATTCCTAGTTTGTAGGAGATCTATGGGAAGTAGATTGGGTGAAGGTTCTAATTGATCAAAATGGTCATGAGATGATACAAAGATATCAAATTCCAACCTTGCAAGCCTTGGAATGCAAATTGGCATGGAAGTTAGAAACTCTCATTAATTCTTCAATGAGCAATGAAATGTTTGGTTGATGGGAATAGTCCTTATTGGAAGGGTAATGATCTAGGTAACTTTCCCTTAGGAAGTAGGATTGAAGAAGCCCAAGGAAGGTCTATTGAAGAGACCTAGAGGGGGAGTCAAGTAGACTCCTAAAGGAAAAGGTAAGACTAGTCCTATCAGAAAGTCATTAGTCCAAAGTTGTCTTTGACTTAATTTTCATAAAGAGACTAGTAAGACGAAGAGGCTTTGGTCAAGATTTACTTAATGTATTACGGATTCCTAGAGACTTTAAAGTTGACTAGGGTTGACTTGCATAGGATTTTGAACAATTTATAAAATTACTTTAAAAAACACACATGTAAGTAAACATAATAATATAAATATGATGGGTAAGTCTGTTCGAAACAAGCCAACTCTATTTTTCCCAATATAGGTTTTTTTTAATATCTATTTTTTGATTGAGGTGACGTTATTATCCATAGTATGATGGGTATGTTAGTTCATAAAAAGATAGCTCTATTTTGGCCAACAAAGATTTAGTTTTAAATCCATTTTCCAGTTCAGGCGACATCCTTAGCTAAGTTGTCATCCAAATGAGAAAATTGTAAAACATTTTGAGGTGGCACCAAGGTGATGTCAACTCAAACAATAAATTACCGATTCTTTTTTTCAACCCTTCCAAATTAGGGGATGAGATCATTGGTATTCTATGTTTCAAAAATCACATAAATATAAGTACCACCACTTGTCTTGCACACTTGTAATTCACCAAAAGGGCTTCCTTAGGAATCACATTTTTAGCTTTACCTATATTTTTCATTTTTGGTATTTCTATGTGGATTAAATCTACTCAAAGAACAAGAGGTAGTGTATTAAGAGTGTAGGATGAAGCTCATTTATCATCCTTTTTGTTACATACATCAACAAAAAAATAGGGTTCTCAGAAGGAGAGGGATTGGAGCTTAAAGTAGGGGACAGGGAAAAATAAAATTTATATGGTCTAACAATCAACCCTTAATGTAGAGGAAGCCCTTCTTTAATCTTTTTATTTTCAATAGACTAAGAAAGGGAATACAGAATCGGGAAAGGAAAATTAAGCTTATTACCATGACAAAAGTGATTTAACATTGGGAATAGACGGGAGTGAAAATGTTTAAATCTACCTTCCAATGTGATACACTTGATGAAAACCAATGCCACATATTTCCACTCTCTTGGAAGTTCTTCCCTATTGAATCCCTTCTTACTTCATATTCAATGTTATATGCAATGCACGTTAGATTAAAGTTTCTACCAACTCCTAAAGGGATTTGATCCTGCGAGGCAAATTCTAGAAACCACTCAATAGATTGATCTCCCAAGCTTAAGGAAAAGACCGACAACTTAGTTCTCATTGTGAGAAACTAGAATCCAAGATAGTTAAAATTGTCCATGCTCACATGAATCACATTTTCCTTTATAATTGTCAAAATAATAGGGTCTTTGTCCAAACACTCTTAATTGGTAACTTATCTAGATATTCAATTCAATTTCTAATGGTTGACCTTTTATAGAGTAGTGTTTTGATTATCTTATAGATGAGGTAAATATTTTTGCATTCCAAATGCATATTGAGTTCATCTTAGAGAAGTTGGGGTGTTTGATTTAGGTTGTTGTAATACCATGTTTTTCTCATGTTGTCATCTAGTACTTCACATGAATTATTTATAACATAAATTATTATAATTTAAAATAATATGTATCATAAAATTAACTACATGACCATTTGTAAAAATGACTTTTAAAAACACACATGTAAATAAACATAATAATATAAATATGATTGGTAAGTTTGTTTGAAACGGGCCAGCTCTATTTTGCCCAATACAAGTTTATTTTTTATATATGTTTTCTGATTGAGGTGACATTCTTGGCCATATTATGATAGGTATGTGTGTTCGAAAAAGGATACCTCTAGGTGACATCCTTGGCTAAGGTGTCATCCATATGAAAAAATTGTAAAAGATCTTGACATGGCACCAAGGTGATGTCAACTCAAATGATACAATTTTAAATTGCCCATTCTTTTCGTTACCTCCGCCACATCAGGGGATGGGGTCATTGGTATGCTATGTTTTAAAAATCACATAAATATAAGTACCACCACTCGTTATGCACTCTTTCAATTCACCACTTGGCTCTTCATAAGTTTACAATGTGCAAATAGCTTGGATTCTTGGCAATGGATGCATCCTAATATGGTTAGATTGTATGTTTATGATTTTTCCCCTATTCTAACATTAAGGCAAATTATTTTCAGTTCCTTTTAGTGCATTTGTGTAATGGTATATACTACATTTCTCTCACAGAGCGAGATTTTGGAAAGGATTTTCACCATGTTTTTTGTGGCCATGATTTTGGAAACTCTTTTCCCTCTGCATTCGAAGTGAAAATTAATTCATCCTTTATCCTATTCTTCTCATGTGTGCGAAATAGTTTTCATAAACTAAATGCAGTATTTATTCCACATAGTTTATGGACATTTTATCCCAATATATGTATTACCTTTGTGGGAATGACATTCATACCCTTAATTTTTTCTGCTTCAGTATTCTATATTCCTTTGCAATCACATTCATGGGGGAGCATTTATTCTGCTTCAATATTCTATATTCCTTTGCAATCACATTCATGGGGTATGCTCCTTTCATTAACAAGGTTTCAGTCCCAATTAAAAATTGGGAACACTCATTTTCGGGCATGGTCCTTAGTACATAGCTAAGAAAGGTGTTCACCTGGGAAGATTGGAGGAAAATAAACACATTTGTCATGTTATTGGGGATAAAGTGTTAGTGCCAAATTCACCAAGAATCATCTTCCCCTTGTAGGTATTAATGGTGTTTATTTCAATTGGTGTTGATTTGGTTCAAGTTCAAGCTCTATTAGAAAACTTAATTGATAGTTATGTGGTAGTTAAGTTCTTAGAGGGTTTTCAATTAGCTGCATCAATTAGAAAGCATGATAAGTTCAAAGGAGATGCTTTGATTAGGGGTATTTTTTCTACGAAATAATTGAGCAATAATTTGGTAATGGCTTGACTGTTTGATGCCATTAAAAATGCCTTGGTCTCTGGTAATTGTAATATTCTTGACAAGGAGTGGGGTATTTACTATGATTTAATGTCATATGAATTATTATTTTTTTGTCTGGCAAGGCAATCTTCTATTCCATGCATAGATTGTTCGTACATTGTCCTCTTCCCAAGCCACGTCTTATTAATTGCAGGAAAAGCAATGTGGCTGAAATTTCAAAGGAAAGCTAAGGGTGCTGTTGAACCTACAATGGTCAGTTCTCCTTCTCCTGGTAAAGATGATAAGAACGGTTGCAAAAATGTTTTTGAAGGTCCCTCCTGCTCAACACCAGAAGAAGTGGCTGACAATTCTCGAATCTCATGAGAATTGTCATCTCTGTGTTTAGGGTTTGTACTTCATGATTATCTTTTTCTCTTTTCAGGAAAGTTTTTGTTTTATTTTTGGTCTGTTTTCCCAAAGTATACTCTTGGAAGACGTTTTGGTTAAGATTCAGCTAGGTTATCTCATTTTTGGTTTCTGGTTTCTGGCATGTGGGCACTTTAAAAAACTTATCTCTTTTACTTAGGAGTGTAGTATGCTATGTGTATTTTGAATACTCTATAAATTTCATTCTTTTCATTTCAATATCCAGTACGACTTGATACACTTTTAAAAATTATATATTTACATGCTCTTTTCTAAAATAAAGAAATATTTAATCTTACTCATCTTACTCACCTTTTATAAAATTCATCGTTTTCATTTCAATATCGAGTACGTATTTCTGTCCTTTTCTATTAAAAAGATATACTTTTAAAAATTATATGTTTTTGTAATGCTCTCTTCTAAAATGAAAGAATTATTTAATCTTACCCATCTTACTCACCTTTTATCTTATCAATTGAAAACATATAATATTATATATATTTTTAATATTATAAAATATTTTAGTTCTTTCCTTAATTTATATCTTTATGTTCGTTTTTAATATATTTTTTTATTTTTTCATATAAATTATCCATCTCTTATTTTTTGAAAATTATTTTACTCTACTTAAAGTGAATTTCTATATTAATTTATAATGGAGTGTTAGATTTTTAGGTTTGTCTTGCAACTCTAGATCAATTTTCCAACAATTTAAAATCTGACTAGATGTTCTTGTGTACTTCATCATCTAAGTATGATCATTACTAATGATTAAAAATTTTGCAAAAATCTATTGTATTTTCTATTTTTTGAAATTTAGTCAACCATACATTCAATATGTAGCTTAGCCGCATCGTTTTAAAAATACCTTCAAAAAATTGTTAATCACAATGATTGCTCTTCTAGGCCAATCTTTTTCAATTTTGATTGTAAAAGATATGGAAAAATATCATCCGAACACTCCAGGACAGAACGGTATGCAGCCCTTTTCCTTTTCCTCTTGACTTGACAGAGTTCCAACTTCTCCTTGAAAACTTCATATTTTATGTTCCTTCTAAATGAATATTGTACAATATCAAAGACAAACAAAAATCTAGGTAACACAATTAACAAAGCAGTGAATATAGTAATATTATGTTAAAAACCTATTTCCACGTCAAATTAAATTATAACTCCATAGATTAAACACAGCTAAAATATCACTTGATTTCAAGGTGAAAGCAGTCCAAGAGAGGACTAAAGAAAGAATATTAGTGTATCAAATTCATTTGAATTACTGTAGAAATGATAATTAAAGTCAATGTCGTGTGCAGGCTACGAGGGCAATCGTTTCAAATATTGAAGTACTTCGTATTATTAAATACTAAATGTGGTATGATAATCACCATAACGCTTGCTGAGATGTGATTTGTTCTCCTCATTATCAAATTATGGTTACAGATTTAAGCTTGTGATGCAGCCATGATTAGAATACTGTAGATCTAAAATTTCTTTCACTACGATCAAAAGTTTTCAGTTATACTTCTTATTTTATTTGGAATATTTGGAACCAGTTTTAAAAAATTTATACAACACATACACGACAAAATATCTCAGGCTGAGGAATTGTGAAGATTTTTGTGCCATACCAACAACTTTTCTTTCGGCCCACAATTATTATTAATATAGAAGAATTATATATTTGACATTTGACAGGTTTTCTTTCACATTTTTTAATTTCCATTGAAGAACATAAAATAAGAGTGACACCATTGTCACGGTGGCATCCACTCTAAAAAGTTATCCATCCGCAAATTGCTTGGGCACGCGGCTAGTTTGAATCTAATTTAATTCATTTATAAATATCTTTGGCAAGCTCCTTTTATGAATAATATTTCTGTTAGAAGATCTTTAAGTAGATACTCCTACCACATCATAGAATTGTTCTGGCCTAAATTCATTCCTTTCTGGGACTATTAATTTAGTGAAATGCAATCCTATTTGCAAATGATTTCCATTTAATCTTTTAATTTCTGTTTATAAGAGTTTAATTATATTCTACACATTAGGAAAGAAGGTTACGATTTCACGACGTTGAACGATTCAAAAGATTGGAATGCCATGAATTGGTTTATGTTGCATTGTACGTTATAACAAAAAAATCTTTTGGGTTAAAATGGTCTTAACAAATTTTATAACTGCCGCTGACAACATCTTAATCTTGTTTTGGTCAAGAATCACTTCTACAAATGAACAATAGCAATTGAGAAATTAAAATTTTTAGTTTCTAATATGTTAGATTAGGAAAGTTCATTCTAAGATGTATTTATAGGCATGTATATGGAATTACATTATGGATCAATTGTTCTTTAAAGTATTACAATTGTATTAGATCATATTGTAATTTTTAACTAGTGAAAATCTAACCATTGTCTGAGAATAGCTTTGAGTTCTGAAAACTTGAGGTTGGATATACAGATTGATCAACCAAATATATATTTTACATAAGAATCTAATACATTCTTTATGCTTTATTAAAAAAAAGAAAAATGAATATGGCACATTGAATCTTCTTCTTAATCTGAATTTTTTAGTTTTTAAAATTGAACTTTTGTAGAGAGTCATAAAATTAAATATTCACTTACCTTTTTAATCATATAATTTTTTAATAATTGAAATAAATTAAAATATTAATTGTCCTAAATTATAATGATATGCTCATACAATTCATATATATACAGGCAAGTTCATATTTAGGAAAAAAAACTATTTTCATCTACTTTACCTCATCTTAATAATTTCTTTCAATTTTTTTATTATTTTATTGTAATGTAGGGTAAGCAATCACAAGTAGAAAAAAAAATGACTAAGAGAACTACTAAAAGTTTCATATAAATGACTTATCTTGGTCACATGACCATTAATAGTTTATTGTTGGTCATTTTTTATGCAACAACTAAATAATTTTTAGTCATTTATTGGTTGTTTTGATAGATCAATTTGGTAGTATATTTTGTCATCAATTTACTCAGTGATTGTTGTTAACTAGCAATCAATAATTGTCATCAATTGGTAGTATATTTAGTCATTTTAATCATTTTTTTTACATCCATTGCTCATATACTTAGTTATATATTTAGTCGTATTTATTTACCAATTTATATCAATTGATAGTATATTTAGTCAATTTGATTATTAGTTAACATTGAAACTACTATCATATTTAGTCATTTTTATACAAACACGCAACAACATGGTAGAAGTTAAAAGATTGATTTAACACCATGATAAGAAAAGGGAAACACATACACATATAGGTTCTAAGAGTTTGAAACCCTTACAAATACACTATCTTAAGGAAACCTAAAAAATACATTCAAACTACTACATAAAGTAGTGGGCCAAGTTATCTAATAACTAGTAGATGATAAATATAAAATATGTCATTTTTACAAATATTTTAGTGGCAATTATGTGAAGGTTTTCTCTTCCTCTTTCTGATGGAAAACTCTATCTACTTTGTCTTCAAAATTAAAGGGTATGTTCCTTGTGGCCTATAAAATATTTACATTTTTATCATTCCTTCTATTCTGTTTGACTCTGAGTATATAATAGATAGTGAGTAAATTTTCCCAATGCCCACATCAACACCATCAAATAGATCTATCATGCTAACTTTATCCCCTTGTTGCATTTTATCAATACATTTCTATAAAAAGATGCGTGCATTTATATTAGGGTATAAAACATTTGATAAGACACAAATAAATATTCTATAACAAGCCTGCCCTTTAGTGGGCTCTCCTGGCTTATCTTTGGATTGGCAGAAAGATGCTAAGAAGGTGGAGGATAGATGGAAAACAGTTAAAGGAAACAAAGTAAAATTTTCCAAGCCTTCTTTTGATATGTATTTACGGTCTCATCAGGATGGGCCAAAATGTAAATCTTGAGTGCACATTTTTTGTGGTTTGCTCGGATGGTTTTTGTTCCACTTGGTGGGAACTATGGTTAGTTCCTTTGGTTTTTTTGGTGGTGCATCACAGTTCTTTTATGGTCTTCCATTGCCCTATCTTTTGATACTTTTGTATAAGGTTCTGGGTCCATTAAAAACCCATTTTTATTTAATCAAAGCATTCAATAACACAAAAAAAACAATATAGCCCAATGGTTTATGTTACAAATTCTATCCACTTTAGGTAAAAAATATGTCATATAGATTTGTTAGTCTTCTTAATATCTTATTTAGTGGGGGGTTTTAATTATTGAAAGGGGGAAATATTGATGCATTGTGTTTTGTTCATATTTTCTAAGCAATAATAGATAAATATGGCCTTTTGATTTGAGAGAGAGAATTTTTTTTTCTAAAGTTCCTCCATAGAACAAGTTAAATTATTTTTAATAATTTGAGAAAAGTCCTAAATAATTTTCTTTACATAACCCTTAAGTATCCCTTCATTACCTAGAGATGAAAATTTTCACAGCCAAAAAAGAAACAAAAAAAAACAAAAGAAAACACAAAAGAGCTTGTGAATGTTCAAGAAGAACAAGTTCTTGCAAAAAAGATAACATTTTTCATCTTTAAATATATTTCAATATAGATTTATAGTCGAGAAATTCTTTTTTGCATAAAGGAACATTGAGAGTGACATAGAAACAACAGAGAAAGGGTTGCATGTTTTGTTTCAAGGACCATTTTTGGTTTCAGCGTGAGATTTTCAATCTTAGTATGGTCATGGTTTTCTCATGTTTGTATGGGTTTCTTGGAAGAATGAAAAATATTTCCTCTTTTGGAGATGCAAGTTTGCAATGTATAGAAGGAAAATTTGGTCTAGAGAAACAAACTTTCAAGGATATTTTACAAGTATAATTAATAGATGAAAAGAGGTAGATTCATTCATGGAAGAGTGGTTTTTAAATATTTTTCAAAATATGGATAATTAATAGTTTCATGCAATAGAATATTACATTATAGAATAACATTTGCATTTTCGTGCCATAAAGAGAACAACAACCTTTATCATGAAGAAGAGAACACGGATTTCTAGAGTAACATATACAATGCATGAAGACAAGATTAGCGAAATAGAGAATTAAGAGTTTTCAAACATATATAAGAGAATATTTCTTATTATCATAAAGAAATATTATGTTGTGAGGTACAAAGAAATAGATCAATGATTACTTTTATTACCATCTAGGGTTCATGTTACGCTCACATTTTATTCTAGAAGGAGATTTTCACATGATTCTTGAGTATTTCCATTGTTTCATAAGGTCATGATTTCTATTGTAGAATAGACACATGATGTCATAAGGGGGAACATGATTGTTATTTGGAACAAAACTTTACTTTTATAGAGTGAATTATTGTCATGAATAGAAAAGGTTTCAACTCATTTTTATGAGTAAGATATTGTCATGAGAATTGACATGAGAGGATACTATTGAGTAAAGAATGATATGGGTATTCTATGACATAGTCATCAATATTCACAAAATAATCAAGAAATCATAATAGTTATGTCCTAATAGCATTGGTAATAGTGAGCAAGGTTTTCTTTCATATATTTTATTTTCCTTTGGTGATATATTCACTGTCACTATTAGAAGCATCAATTCTTCTTCCGAGAGGCCTTATCGACCACTATTTTTGTGGGGTGAATTATCACAAAGTTTACATGATCATTTCTCTGCGAAATATTTAATCATTATAATAGTAGTGTTATTCAGAAGAATATTGATCAACAATTGAATAATAGTAGTGTCATCACATTGAACAAGAATAGTTTGTTTCAAGATAGATAATGTTGTTTGTTGATACAAGTGTAAATACTATCATATATAATGTTAAGGAGACTCATGGAATAAGGGTGAAAGAATATAAGTGTAAAATATTATGAAACAAGAAGGCAATTCTAGTGGACAATACAAACTATAGCAACAAGAAGAGATATCAATCATTTTCTTAATAAGACATGGGTATAGAGAAGATCATCATTGTCAAAAGAAGAATAGAGGTAGCACATGATAATGACAACATGAGATAAGGATTCATAAATAGTAATGGGAAAATATTTCAACAATGACAACAGTACTAAGGATGAATTTTTCAATGTACTAAGACACTAAAATAAAAAATTAAAATAGTAGTGTTTCTTACAAATAAGAAACGAGGATGATTGAACATTGAAAGAGAAAACATGCTACATGAAGTACTATAAATGCATGAATGTTATGATAATATAATGATATAAATTATTATGAGGAGAAATGACTAGGTGCTCTCATGTATTTTGGATCAATAAACAAGGATTAAACAACATGTTTACAATTTCATCAAAGACAATGTTTTACAATATGATCAAAACAATTATAGACAACCATATCATGACAAGATAGTGCAAAAGGAGTAGTGATATTACTATTTCAAAGAAATGAAAAATGATTTCAAATAAAAATAGCTGATATGAAGGATCAAGACAATGTACATGTATGTATGTATGTATGCATGCATGTATTTCTATGTGTTATGAAACTCATAACAACTTTATTATTTATTCATTCAATGTGCATACCTTTATATATGAATAAATGCAGTCTAATAATTTCATATCTATATCTAACATGAATGGAATAGGTATAAATAACAAGAAAAATGTCACAAATTACAGATAGTTATGACCTATCAATGATATTACACCAAATTTATTTCACTTCATATGAATTTATATATATTGATAAATTATTCATTTAAAAAACTAAATCTTGAAACAAGTGGAGCTCCCCCAAGTTGTGTCCTCAACCCTCATAAAGGTGGATCCTTGAGATGAATCCCCGAGGCCTTAATCCTAAAACCTCAAATCATACACCTCGAATTACTCTCCACAAAATTTCATGTTGAGTCTTAACACACACGACTCTATCATGGTGTCTCTAACCCTCATAAGGGTCATAATTACTAGTCACAATCTCTTGCACTTTGGAAAATCATCCGTACTTGAGCTCTTCTTTGAGGGCCAAACCTATCTCTCAAGAAAATATCCACAATACATACATATTCCTCAAAATTTTCAGCATCAATAAACTAAAAAGTCATGAAATAAAATCCAAAAACACTTCTCATACAAGCACTGTCTCAATGCAAGAAGCTATCCTAGCTTGAGGTGGTTAAAAAATCCTCCATCCTCCAGTGCTTCCAACCTAGAAGATGACAATATTACACTTTTCTTGATTGGTGTTTAATATGAGTTTTTGTAAGCATCAAAAGGTAACCTTCATTTCCAATACTGTGAGATACTTTCTTAAGAAATTTTGGTCAAACATATACTACAACACCAAAAAAAAATAATTCTTCATATTTGATATGGTTTGAATTATGTCAATTGAAATAGCTTATATTACTTTAACATTTCCAAAATCTACAAATTTACATGCCCACTACATTCTCTGACTTTTTATCTTGATGTACCAACCATACTTTGTAAAGTTATTCTAGATCATCCACTATCTTTTTAATATATAATAATGCTTCATCCTTTGATAAGAACCCTTGATTACTTATCTAGTAAAAAAAACTCTTTGTCACAAGATTCAAGACACATATTGATACGATAAGTAACTTGAAAGATAAAATAGAGCCTAACTTTCCCTCAGAGATCTAATTGATCAAGTACAATTTGTTATATAGTTTTATATTATTTTTCTAAAAACTACTTCAAATCATATTTTTCCATTGATTTGTCTCTTTTTTTTTCCTTTTCTTTTTTTCATCATAATCATTCTAAGCTTGTGGCCATCTAACACATTATCCTCTTATAATTTCATTCATAGAACAAAAGTAGTAAAACCTGTTGGCTTTTAAACTTGTTCCCACATGGTGCTAGGTTTACACTATGATTGACAAACTGGTTAGTCTTCACTCCAAATTCTGACAAGGGAACAAGTGCCAATTGATGAGGACTGAGGGCATCCTCCTTCTGTTTTGAGCTCTACATCACTCAGGTGGGTATTGCCTCATCTGCACACTCATGACTCTTCTTGAGGTGATGAACAAAAGGCCTGCAAATGCATTACTGTGGAATAGTTCTCAGACCCCTATGGGTATCCTGTACCCCAATGAACCATGAACTCATGCAATAACCTGATTTGCATGCAATGAGTCTGACAACTAGAGAGAAACCTCCTACTACTATTTCCAACATGAAAAGGAAAAGATTTAAATGAATGATTGATGCTGGGCTGAATGGACTCCTGAAGTACCCCAAGTCTCCAATAGACTAGTGCCTTATCCAATGGGCAGCAGAGTCAAATACCTCACTGCAATAAGGCTATGAAACAAGAAGACAACACACCCACCCTGACCAGATCACACATTACCAAACCACCTGTGCACCCAGATATGCTATCACCTATCCAAAGAAAAGACCTAGGAATAGGCAATACATTAACGAGCATCCACTGGAAGACAAGCATGATGCATCTTTGATACCTTAGCTCATACATATCTAAACACTAGTCCTAGACTCAATTGCTTCTATGAAAAACAACTCTACTATAGACACTCACAAGAAATGCAAGTAGAAAAACTATAACACCCTTGATGCTACAATTAATAAGTCTAAAACCCAAATGGAGACAATCTGGAAGCAGAACAAATATATTGAAATCTTATACATAAGACACCTATTACAATTTCATTATATTCCCATAGCTAGAGAGGACAAAGGGAACAGCCTATATGCAGAGAAGAAGGAAAACATTGCAGGAAGAACATTCATGGAACCAGTCCCCACAACTGTGGTAGAAAGGAACCCAGACAAAGACAAAAATTTGACCCTTTATACCACTAGCTGCCTTGGAAACCCATGACAGGTTGTAACAAGCTACGGACAGCTAGGGCACACCAATCAAAATTACTACATGAGAAAGAAACAAAGGCAACTTGGAGAAAGAGATCTCAAATAGATCTAACAATCATGACAATCGGTACAAAACACCAGGAAGAACTATGAGAGCAAGTCAAATCGGCCACCTGCAAACACACCTACCGAGCATAAAATAGTCCTTCATATGGCACAAAGTCTCCATGCAATCAAGTAACAAGCCTCTGGACCACCTTGCAATCACTGATGCCACCAAACCAATCAAAATCTGCCGAAGAAACCATAAAGTCTGGTACTTCCTGCTGCTGCAACTCTCAGAAATTCAAATTTGAAAAGCAACGACTACTTTGCACTTCATGGGTTTCACATTTCTTAACCATTTTCCCCAGTCGCACAATCACACTGCCATCAACCTAACCACCACAGGAAATTGGGCCTCAAATTATACTTGGTCGCATGATCACAAGGCACCAAACTAACCCCTGTGATCATGCGACCGTGGTCTCCAAGCCACAGTCAATGGTCAGAGACCCCACAGGAAAAGTCCCTGGCAATGGTACCACCACAACTCCACAACCGTGACCATAGACAGTTGGTCGCATGATCGCATAGCTCGGGGGACGGGCTATGCGAACATGCAACAACCCGCAGACTTTAACCTTGCCGCAACCGCCACCGCTAAGTCCTAATGCAAACGTTATTCACATGATCACATAGCCTTGAAAATGGCTATGCAAACATGTGACTAACCATTAGCACGCACTGCCAAAGAAACCATGCTCGGTCACCGCAAACCCCCCGCCACCTGGCACACCGGCAACCAATCGGGACACAGCACAGGGACCACTGACCCATCTGCAAACAAGCTTGAAAATGAATGGCGGGCACATGATCACATGGGCTTGAAATATCCCATGAGATCATGCACCAACCATAGGATCTGCCACATCACCCCCGCGGATGCCACACTACCACCTCACACCGGGCCCTAGGGACATGCATCGACCGGTTGCATGATCGTATAGCCAAAAGATTGGGCTATGCGATCATGCGACGACCAACCAAAAGCCACCACATCACCACCTTGCTACAAATGGGCCCATAGTGAACAAACCATCGGCACCAAATTGGACGGTGGGCGCATGATCGCATGGGGAAAGAATATTCCATGTGATCACACGCCGACCGTAGATCTTTGATCTCTGACTCCGGGCAATGAAAGAACTGGGACCCACAAACCAACCACTGAGCACTTAGCAACTACGTGACTAACCGCCCGCGTGATTGTGAGATGCTAGCAGATAACTACTAGATATTTGGAGATCATGTGACTAAAGAGAAATAGACCGCCCGCCAGGTCACTACAGGTTACGCACCAATCACCAAGCATGAAGAGATCTCACGATAGCACAGTCCCCAGATCGCTGAATAGAAGATGTAACCACCTGGAGACCTGGAGAATCAGCGATAAGAAACTTTGAAGGACTGGGCTCCACCACCCATCGCACCTGTGCAGTTAAGACCAAGGTCGAAAACACACAACATTTTCGACACAGAGAAAGACTGAAAACACATAAAGTTTTTGACGCCAATGGATAAGTGCACAAAAGCAGGAAGCACAGGGGGTTGAAAACAATGCAGTTTATCAGTAAAAGATCAAAAACATCATGGAATTTTGAAAACACTATGGGTTTTCGACACTGTGGCAAATTTTGAAATATTTTGAGTAGGCTTTGAAATTTGAATAACTTTTTGGATTTAGCGAATTGGGAGGTGCGATTTGAACCAGGGCCAGGTGACAACATGAGGAACATAGGGCAGGACACTATGAAGAACACTTGCAAGGAAAATAGGCCATTCTCATAAGATTTTTGCTGTGACAGAAAACTGGTCTAACAAAATCTATATCTTATTTTGATTTGAAGAAAATCATGCTAACATTATGACCTAGAAAGTCACTCCCAAAATCTCACCATACTATTATCTTTGATAGAAAATAATATTTTTTTTGGTGAAATCTCTAGCGAGACATGAGAAATTATTAAAAATTGTAGAAAATCACAAAATTCTTAAACTTTTAAAACCCTATCCTAACCAAGGATCCAATCAATTTTTTGATGATCCCCTTATGCAAATTATTGTGCTACCATCTTCTCATTACCTTTATTTCATGTTCATTACTCCAAGATTATCTCATGGGATAAAAATAGAAGGTATAAAGTGCATTTACTAAAGTTGATAAAGTAATGGTGTGATTATTAGATGGACAAAAATTTCATGCCTACATATTCCACCATGTTTCTTGCATTTGAAACTACATGAAATGGCCTAGGAAAGTTTATAAGAACTAAAAACTTGTACTCTCCTAAGAAGGGCATAAATGATGATGGTGGTTAAATGGATTCAAATAAAATAGGTTGCATAAATTTTAAAATTGCAAAATTTGCAAGGAAAATAAATTTCACCTCTCCTTCCACAACTTGAAGTACCAAATCATAACATGGTTGGGCAATAGATATTGTTTATACCATAGTTACTCCTATTCAACATGCAATACTATGAATATAATCAATATTTTCATATTCCTTCATGCCTTCATGGACTATTTATCACAATGTTTATAGGTCTATGTCATGTATTCATATAGGCTAACAATGATCCCTTATGTGGTCTCTTACATTCTCCTTCTTTCTATGCGCTAATACCATATAAAAATATCCATACCGTTATACAGGATGAAATGCACTTTAATAACTATATGTGTATGTGTATGTGTATGTGTATGTGTATGTGTATGTGTATGTGTATGTGTATGTGTATGTGTATGTGTATGTGTATGCATATGCGTATGCGTATGTGTGTGTATATGCGTATGCGTACGCATATGTGCATGCGTATGCACATGTGTATGCATATGTATATGCACATGTGTATGTGTGTGTATGTGTAGTCATATGCATATGCGTATGCCTAGTCATATGCATATCTGTATGCCTAGTCATATGCATATTCATATGCGAAGTCATATACATATGCATCTACATAGTCATATGCATATTGGTGTGTGTGTGTGTGTGTGTTTGCATTTTACAAATCCCCTTGAAAACATTTATTCTTTAATTAAGAAGATATATAATATTGAATATAAAGTATAAGAATAATATATGCCACCTTGCATATATGCATATGTCATGAATCATTTGACCTCTCTAATGATAACATTATTGAGTTCTATGTACAACTAAAATATATTTTAAATTTGAGTATGTGCAAGATCACGAGGGGCCAAAGTATGCCCTTAAGTGGCAATGAAAAATCAGCAAATCAAGGTTAGTCAACTGGACATGAAAATTTCAACTAGGTATCAACCTAATATCAAAAAGTTGTAAGAATAGAATCTGTAGAAAATTGAATGTATTTTCTAAACTACTAGGTCTTTTTTGAAAAAAAGTTAGCATGATTGGCGAAAAGTATAGATTTCAATGTAGCAGTACAAAAATTTCTAGAAAAAAATAAAAAGTAGGTGTATGTCTGACCACATTAATTATAATCAAATGATAATATTTTATTATAATATTTTATATATAAGTAGAAGACTCATGCCCGGATGTGACACATATTTTTTTTGTAAGTTTATTCTTAAAAAATAATTAATTATGAATTTTCAGCTACAAAGTTTTCAAAATAAAAAAAACTCCCCTATCTGACCACCTTAACTCATTCAAAACTTTACAAAATTCAAAAAACAAAAAAATTCCTTATAGTAGGTGAAGCATAGAATATGACACATTTTTTGGATTTAAAAAATGTTATACCGTCTAAAAGTTATAGTCATTTTTTAATCAGTATATAAATCAGCACTTTAAAGGTAACTCAATTAGAAAATAACTCATAATTACTTACCGAATTCAAAATTTGACAGCAATTATATCGATAGAAAGCTGATAATCTCCTTAAGATACACTTTTCGTTTCATAAAATTTGGGTGAAAATTTTTTTTTCAGCTGCATGGTCGAAGTCTGGAACTCAAAGAAACAGGGGAAAACACATTTTTGACACATTTCAATAGTTGACCATGTAAGTTTGGTGCACAAAGAAATCCTGAGCCTAATCAGGTACCCGATATTTTCGTGTACCTAATATTTTTATGCACCCGAAAAGGCCAGTAGAATTTTGATTTTTCACTTTTCCCTCCCCTTTCTCCCTCCCATTTCTCCATCCTTCATATGATTATATATGGGTATGTGCAGGATCATGGTATGCCAAAAAGTGGCGATGTGAAAAAGAAGTCCTGATTGATAGACTCTTTGAAAAACAACTATAAATTTCAAACAATATAACATTTTTTAAATCATAAATATATATTGTTAATATGATTTAGAACAATAGAGAGGGGGGGTGAATTAGTTGTTCTCAGGTCTTGATGTATAAGAAAAACTTAAAAACTTTTCCTCAAATCGGATTCAATAACCAAAACAAACTCGGTCATCACCGATTCAATAATAGAAACATATAACAATGCAATCCACTACCCAACTGTAACTTAACTTGTAAAACATAGAAATGTTCAAACCAAAATATTCACACAAGTATTAACACAAGAATTTATAGTGGAAACCCAATGTGGGAAAAACCACTTTGTAACATGCTACTATTATTTTCACTCTTCTGAAGTGAGCTCGGTGAAAAGCCAACCTTTGCAAATATCAAATCCGATTCCGTACACTAATGCTAGTTTAGTGACTTTGAAACTTTTCCATCTCCATCTTTGATCTGCTAGAAACTTTTCTTCAATCAACCACCACAATTCTCCTTCAGCCTTTTCTACTTATACAGTCAATAAAACTTTACTTATCTTCCAACATTCTCTTTTTCACCCATTCACATGCATATCCAATGTTCAGGTTCCCTTAATACTTTCCTCAATTAGGTTAACTCATCTTATGCCGCTCAATCTCATTTGTAGATCTTAGGGTTAGGTCAAATTCATTGAATCTACCCACTTCATGTTCTTTGGCTTCATTTCTAGAATCATCTCAAATCTCTTAAACATTTACAATAAAAAAATTTTACAGTGCATTTAATGCTTTCAAACAATCAATAAATAAAGTCAACACGTTTTACATAATCCAAGAATTCAACAATGTCAGCTCCAAAACTAAATTCTCTTCAAATATAAAAATGCTAATGCTTGGTCAATACTATGATCAACTACTCGGTCTTCATGTGGAAAGCTCGGTCATTACTAAAAAATGTTTCCTAGGCTTATATTGTCTTCCTCTGCAATTAACTGTCATTCGGTCGATAGTAGAATTTTACTTGGCATACACTGACTCGGTTGACACTAACATTGCTCAGCTTAAACATGATTTCTCCATTCTTTTCTTGGTCAAGCCTACCAATTTAGTCTTCGGTCTTACTAGTATGAACAATACATTATCTCATCATTGTACAACATAGTCAAGTACACTTTGTAGTATCAAGATAACTCAACCTTTCCCTAGGTGCTATTGTTACCAACCTTGTCCCAATCCTTCACAACAATACAATAGATATAGTACTTTCCTAAGTAGCAATAGTCTTACCAATTAAGGTTTGACATCAATGACAATACAACAATTGTTTCAATTTCAGTTTTTAACAATATCCCTCTTTGACATTGATGGAAACATCATATGATATCACCTGAATAACACATGGATTACCAATCAATCCAAAAACTTATCTGTTCATCAGAGAATTACTTATAATATCCTTAGCTTCATTCTGATTCAAAATCCTATAACCCTCACTTCTATGACCGTCAGAAGTATTTAGATCTCCCTCTATCCCGATCCTTCATTTTAGTTCATCACCCTTACCTTTCAGTGTCATGTACATTATCATATCAGTTCATCTCCCTCTCTGACAAAAATGCCAAATCAACAACTAAAACATACATCCATCAGATGTAGATAATATCTATGCAGCTCAGTGTTTGTCCCTCTATCATCTTGCTTATGACTGATTCCTTGTCTTTGCTCCTTTTCACAACTCTAGGCCAGCCCTAAAGTGTGACAATCTTCTACATCAATTTGTCAAATATTCTACTATAGCATATTTGATGCAGTGCTCCTAACTTGACTAGGCAACCTTAGTTAGGGGAAGGACCCCTAATTGACTTCTCAAATAGTCATGAGCTTCTCTGGGTAAAGCTTTAGTGAATATGTCTGCTAATTGTTCTTTTGTATTCACATATTCCATTCAGACTTCTTTATCTTGTACTAATTCTCTCAAGTAGTGATACTTGATTGCTATATGCTTGGTCTTAGTGTGCATCATTGGATTCTTAGAAATATTAATAGCACTTGTGTTGTCACAGAAAATAACAACAGGTTCAGTGATTTTTTCTTTCATGCCTATCAACAATTGTTTTATCCATAGAAAATTTGAACAATTTAGTGTAGCAACAACATACTTGACCTTGATAGTAGATTGGGAAATGCAATTTTGTTTCTTGCTCATCTAGGAGACTAATCTCTATCCAAGAAATAAAGCTCCACCACTAGTACTCTTTTTGTCATCTACATTTCTTGCCCAATCAGCATCTGTATAAACTCGGAGTTCAAATTTGTCATCCTTCTTATAATATAGACCATAGTCAGTAGTTCCTTTCAAGTATCTCATAATTCTTTTCACATCCATCATGTGTGTTTCCTTAGGATTGGTAGAGAATCTTTCCACAATCCCAACAACTTGTGCAATATCTGGTCTACTATGTACAGTATACTGCAATTTTCCAATCATGTATCTATACAAACTTTGATTCACTTCTATAGCATCATCATTCTTAGATAACTTTTGTCCAGTAACCATAGGAGTACTCACTGGTTTAGCATCTTCCATCCCAAAAAAATTTAGTATTTCATTAACATACTTAGACTGTGTAATGAAAATTCCTTTTTTCATCTGATATACTTGTAAACCAACAAAGAATTTGATCTCAGAAAACACGCTCATTTCAAATTTAGTTTTCATTTCATTTGAAAATCTTTTACACAATGCATCTTGTCCACCAAAAATAATGTCATTGACAAATTTTTTTTCCAACAAGATACCTTTACCTTCTTCATCTTTCATGTATAGATTGCTTGTGTCATTTGTTCTTGAAAATTCAATATGTATCAAGTAGTTGTGCAACCTCTCATACCATGCTCTAGGAGCTTTTTTCAATCCATATAGTGCTTTGTTCAATTTGCACACCATGTGTCTTCTGTTTGGATCAATAAAACCTTCTGGATGTTCTATGTAAAATTCTTCTAGAATACCATTTAAAAATGTAGACTTGACATCCATTTGATATACCTTGAAATCTTTATAAGAAGCATGCGCAAGTAGAGTTCTTACTCCTTCCAATCTAGCTATAGGAGAAAATATCTCCCCATAATCAATTCCCTCTTCTTGTGCGTAGCCTTTGCATACCAGCCTAGCTTTGTTCCTAGTTATTTCACCATTTTCATTCATCTTATTTTGAAACACCCACTTCGTTCCTATAACATTTTTTTTTTCAAGTCTTGGCACCAAAGTCCAAGTATCATTCTTCTCAATCTGGTCAATCTCTTCATTCATTTCTTGTATCCAGTCTTCATTCTCCAATGCCTCTCTAGTTGACTTGGGTTCAAATTTACACAGCAGGTATGTTGGATCCTTAGTCTTACTTCTAGTCTGAATTCTAGTATTTTTGTCTCCAATTATTTGTTCAGGCTTGTGATGTCTTCTTACATATTTTTCCAAAATAGGTTCAGCTCTTCTCTCCTCTATTTCATCAGGTTCCCCAACAAGATTGTCAGATTCAACTTCTGAATGTTTGGCAACTTCTTCCTGATACTCGGCAGTATTTTCTTGTAGCTCGGCATGTTCTTGTTCTCTTTTGACACTATTTTCCTGATGCTCGGCGGCATCTGTCTGTCACTCGGCATTGCTTACCCAAGACTCGACATTAGGTGCAAGTCTATTACTTGCTTCTTCTTCTTCCTTAATGTACACAAAAGATCTATAATCTTCTGGTTCTCTTTTGCTGTCAGCTTCATTTCTTTCTGCATACTCATCAATTTTGACATTCACACTTTCCACAATTTTGTTGGTGTTAGAGTTCAAACACTTATAAGCTTTAATTTTTTTGGAATACCCTAGGAATATGCCTTGATCACTCTTAGCATCAAACTTTCCATTCCTAGTGTCTTTTAATATATAGCACTTACTTCCAAAGATTCTAAAGTATTTAACACTCAGTGCATGCCCATACCACAATTCATAGGGTGTCAGATTTGTAACTTTCTTGATCTATACTTGATTAAGAGTGTAGATAGTAGTGCTTATAGCTTCTTTCCAGCATTTCTATGCCACATTCTTTTTAATCAACAATGTCCTTGCACAATTCAAGATAGGCTTGTTTCTTCTTTCTGCTATACCATTCTGTGGAGGTGTTCTAGATGCAGACATCTATCTTTTAATTCCTCTATCCTTGCAAAATAGATTAAAATCATTTGATGTAAATTCTCCACCTCGGTTAGATCTAAGACATTTCAGTTTCCTACCTATCTCCTTCTCAACCTTAGCCAAATACCACTTAAAGAATTGAAAAGCTTTAGATTTTTCTTTTAGAAACATTACATGCATCATCCTAGTATGATCATCAACAAACAAGATAAAATATCTAGCACCACAGTAACTTTTTACACCCATAGGTCCACAAAGGTCAGTATGAACCAAATCTAAAATGTTTTCAGAAGTAAAGGGTTTTCTCTTAAAACTTGACTTTGTCATTTTTCCTAACTAGCATTCCTTGCACATCACATTCTCAGGTTTCTTCAATCTAGGTAGACCTCTTACCTTTTTCTTCTTACTTATCTCTAACAGATTGTCAAAGTTCACATGACATAGCCTTTTATGCCATAACCAAATATCATCAAGTTGTGCAATTATACATGTTTCTTCAGATAGGTTAAGATAGAAGAAATTACCTCTAGTCTGATCTCCACTTCCAATTAGTTCTCTAGTAGCATCAAATATTTTAGCTTTCTTGTGATGAAATTCAACTTGGTAACTAGTTCTGTTGAGCTGAGAAACACTTAACAAATTATAATTATGACCTTCAACCCAATATGCATTTTTAGAAGATATCTTATCAGTTAGTTTAATCAAACCTTTTCCTCTAACAGGACATGGTGCATCATTACCAAATTTTACACTTTTACCTCTATAATGATGTAAGGTCTCAAACTTATTTTTTTCACCAGTCATGTGATGTGAACAACCACTATTAATAATCCATTTATCATTCTTGTTCACATAGGATATCAATGCAGTTTTCTCATCCTCACTAGATTCATCTTTCATTGCAACATAGACTACCTCAATTTCAAAATCATCACTATCAGTGTCAGTTTCTTCTTCAACAATGTAACAAGAATTCTTACCTTTTCCTTTGTAGTCCTTCTTCCTTTGGTAGCTTTTGTCATCTCTTCTATCTTTGTGTTTTCTTTTTCTTTCATCATCTTTATCCTTCCCATTAGGACATCTAGTAGCTATATGACCAACTTTATTATATTCAAAACATATAATAGGGAGTTTACTTTTATACTTTCCTTTTCCTCTTCTCAGTCTTCTAGCCATAAGAGCTTCTAGATCTTCCAATTCTTCATCAGAAGTGTCACTATCACTTTCACTTTCACTGATGCATCTTTCTTTTTCTTTCTTTGGCTTGTTCAAAACTAGTTGTGACTTAAAAGGAGATTCAACATTAAACCAATGCTACCAACAGTGAAATTATCATAGTTAGAGAGTTCAAAAGTAGTCATCTTACCAACCAAACCTTCCAAAGTAAGCACATTAGCAGAGTTGCATCTAGATTCTTGAATAGATGAGATCTTAATAGCATATATAGGACGCAGGGTTCTTAGTACTTTCCCAATTATAGTTTCATCATCAATAACCCCATTTGCTCCTCTAATACCATTCATGACTTCTTTTATTCTACCATAATATTGTGCAATGTTTTCACCTTCTTGCATTCTCATTTCATCAAAATTACCTCTAAGACTCTCAACCTTTGCTTTCAATACATTTAAGTCACCACCATAGATACTTGCAAGAGTGTCCCACATCTCCTTAGCAGTTGTGCAATCCTTAATGTCCTCAAATTCTGGATAGCTTAGGGCATATGCAATTTCTAGCATTGCCTGATTATGTTCTTGCTTAGGTCTCATTTCTTCGGTAGTCAAACATGTGATAGGTGAGACATAGCCATTCTTAATGCAGTACTTTGCAGAGTCACCAATAAGGGCCAGATGTAGCTTCATCAAGCTTTTCCATGCAGGGAAGTTTTCCTTATTTAGCTTCGGTACCTCCTTCTTATACATCCTAATCATTTGCTTCAAGTCCCTTTAAACTTGATTTTTGTAAACACTAATAATAAGAAACAAATCTCTAATACCAATTGTGAATATGATTTAGAACAAAAGAGAGGGGGGGTGAATCAATTGTTCTCAGGTCCTGATGTATAAGACAAACTTAAAAACTTTTCCTTAAATCAGATCCAATAGCCAAAACAAAATTGGTAATCACTGATTCAATAATAGAAACATATAACAATGCAGTCCACTATCCAGTTGTAACTTAACTTGTAAAACATAGAAATGTTCAAACCAAAACATTCACACAAGTATTAACACTAGGATTTATAGTGGAAACCCAATGTGGGAAAAACCACTTTGTAACATGCTACTATTATTTTCACTCTTCTGAAGTGAGCTCGGTGAAAATCCAACCTTTGCAAATATCAGATCTAATTCCGTACACTAATGCTGGTTTACTGACTTTGAAACTTTGCCATCTCCATCTCTGATCTACTCGGAAATTTTCTTCAAGCAACCACCACAATTCTCCTTCAACCTTTTCTGCTTATACAGTCAATAAAACTTTACTGATTTTCCAGCATTCTATTTTTCACCCATGCACACGCATATCCAATGTTTAGGTTCCCTTAATACTTTCCTCAATTAGGTTAACTCATCTTATGCCACTCAATCTCATTCGTAGATCTTAGGGTTAGGTTAGGTTCATTGAATCTACCCGCTTCATGTTCTTCAACTTCATTTCTAGAATCATCTCAAATCTCTTAAAGATTTACAATAAAATATTTTACAGTGCATTTAGTGCTTCCAAACAATCAATAAATAAAGTCAACACATTTTACATAATCCAAGAATTCAACAATGTCAGCTCCAAAACTAAATTCTATTCAAATATAAAAATGTTGATGGTTGGTCAATACTGTGATCAACTACTCGGTCTTCATGTAGAAAGCTCGGTCATTACTAAAAAATGTTTCCTCGGCTTATACTGTCTTCCTCGACAATTAACTGTTGTTCGGTTGACGCTAGAATTTTACTTGGCATACACTGACTCGGTCGACACTAACATTGCTCGGCTTAAACATGATTTCTCCATTCTTTGCTCAGTCAAGCCTACCAATTTATTCTTACTAGTATGAACAATACATTGTCTCATCATTGTACAACATAGTCAAGTACACTTTGTAGTATCAAGATAACTCAACCTTTCCCTAGGTGCTATTGTTACCAACCTTGACCCAATCCTTCACAATAATACAATAGATATAGTACTTTCCTAAGTAGCAACAGTCTTACCAATTAAGGTTTGACATCAATGACAATACAACAATTGTTTCAATTTCAGTTTCCAACATATATCACATTCTATGATTCACCTAATACAATAGTAATAAATAATTCTTTCAATTTGATGAGCTTTAGACTATGTTAAGGTGGTCAAATACGAGAGTTTTTATATTTAGGAAAATTTGTAGCAGAAAAATCATAATTAATTATTTACTTTAAAAAAAATACAAAAAAATATATATCACATTGGGACAGGAGTCTAATACTTTCATCTAGAATCTTATAAAAAAAAATATTATCATTTAAATTTGTTTAATGTGGTCAAATATACACCTACTCGTTATCTTTCTAGTTCTAATTGAAAGACTTATTGAAAAATAGCTATAGCTTTCAAACTATATAAATTTTTTTAAATCTAAAATATGTGTCACATTCTATGATTTTCCTACTACAAGAAAAATAAAAAATGTTTTCAATTTGATAAAGTTTAGACTAAGTTAACGTGGTCAGACACGAGAGTTTTTGTATTTTGGAAAAGTTATAGAAAAAAAATCATAATTAATTATTTACTTGAAAATAAATTACAAAAAGGTATGTGTCACATCCGGACATGATTCTACTACTTATATCCAAAATCTTGTAAAAAATATTTATGATTTGAGTATGTTTAAGGTGGTCAGACATACACCTACTTCTTATTTTTTCCAAAATAAATTTGTACTACTACATTGAAATTTGAAATTTTCAACATATAGAATAATTGTTTTTCAAAAAAGGCCTAGTATTTTAGAAACTAAATTCAATTTTCAACATATTCTATTCTTACATATTTTTTATATAATAATTATAATTTGTTCAATTTTTTATGTCAACTTGCCTAAACCTAATTTTTTGAATTTTCATTGCCACTTAAGGGCCTAGTTTGGCATACCATGATGCTGCACATACCCATATATTACATTATATCAAAATCAAAAACTATATTTTATATCAAAAATGATGTATTAGATTATATATTATATATATTAAATACTATATAATATCAATTATATATTAAATATTTTATAATATACATTTTACAATAAATATTATTTATTATATATTAATATTAAATGTTACATTATATATCATATATTATATATTATTTTATATGTATAATATATATTAATATGTATTTTACAACTATGTACGAAAGGTTGGAAGATTGCAGAAAAATCATGGATGGCCATTGAAAGAAGCAAAGGAAATCAATCAACCATTTAAAAAATTCATGGGTGGCCATTGAGGAAGAGAGAGAGTGAGAAGGTGGTGGGGGCTGAGAGAGAGAGAGAGAGAGAGAGAGAGAGAGAGAGAGAGAGAGAGAGAGAGAGAGAGAGAGAGAGAGAGAGAGAGAGAGAGAGAGAGAGGGGGGGGGGAAGGGGAAGGGGAGAGAGTAGGAGAGCTCGGGAGAAGGGGAAGGATAACCAATTCATTACAGTATTAATCAGTAAGGAGCAAGGCAAACTTAAATAATATCACAGCAAGCAATAGAAATCCAAATTCTAATTAGTAGTTTTAAGTAAAGTGAGTAAGGTCCTAGATAGGGACATTATAGATCCACATTGTTCAGTAGATACCTCCAAGAACCCACATACACGAGAGAAGGTTTGAAGTAAGACTAAGATTGTTTATCAGTTCAAAAGTATTATTGTGTTGTACTTTTGATTAACATCAAATGATTGGATGTGAAATTCACAAATTTGATTATATTACCACTGGTTCTATTTCAAATTCTAGAAAAAATGGATATTTGACATATGTTGATAAATTTCAGTCAGCACCATTATAAAATAGTACATCAGTTTTCTTTTACACATTGAGAATATCATCAATAGGAATTGAACTGAAATTGACATAGGTCATAGGAAATAAATGCCCCATCTATTTTTTGTCTTCTACATTTTGAGTTTCTTATTAAAATTAGGAGAAGAATATTACTCTCCAAATGGTTTTGGACAGTAACATTTGTACTTCCTCTTCACAAATATTTATTTGCTCATCTTGCTGCCTATTGGTACTGACAAAGTGAATCTAGGCATTTCTGCCATGTAATGGGACAAAAATGGTTTCCTAATTGATATGTGTCTAAATAATACATGCAAGAACCTTTTCTTTGATATTGATCACTAACACTTTACAACATAAAATGTTTACAAAAAATGGCATGTACTTGCATGAGGACATTATATATTATAGAAATTTTGCATAGAAGTAGTTAGCAAGCCACTCAAAAAGTAGTAATTGATAGCAAGTGGGATAATGCAGATGCTTTAATAAACCTCTATCTTCTTTACTCAAGCAACATCTGGTTCATCGACCGGGGCATGTTTGGGAACAGATAGTCTCCATTTAAACTCAAGTCTTTGGAAGCAGTTGTATTTTTTAGTGGAGGAGATACACCCATTGGATCTACAATAACTTTATGCTCACTGGAATTTCCATTTCTCTTCAATTGGGATACTCTTAAAAATATTGCATCTACCCTTTTACCAATTTGGGAAATCAATGGGTCTATTTGCGAACCTCGAAGGAGTTGGTCACCTAAATGAGAACCTTGACATGAATCAGGAACTTCTCTATGAAAGAGATCAGTACCTTGAGAAGCTCTCCACTTGTTAGCTGAATTAAAACCTTGGACCATAGATGGCTGCCCTTTTTTGTAAAATGAGGAGTGAGACTACCTTGCCAAAGGTGGCAATGAACTTACATTTGAGGTATAATGCCCAACATGAGTAACCTAGTTTCCCAAGTCCCATAAATGCAAGGCCATTGATGAATAGGCATTTCTAATAGAAATATTTTTTGTGCTAGAATGAAGTGCATGACCAAATTATTTATCTACTAATGAACCAATTTCAAGCTTCATTTCACATTGCTCTATGGATAATTGCACAACACTTGTTACTTCTCTATCTAAATTTTTTGTGTAAGTGTACATGTGCACTGAAGAGCTTATGTCACTACTTGAGCTACTACCAAATGGTGAGTACTCATCATCATCATCATCATCTGACATAGGCTCACATGCATATCTTACTTCATTCCTTTTCCACTTTCCCCTTCCTAGCTCTTCCTCCTTATCTATAACTTCTATCATGGGTCCAAGAAGCTCTTCCCACTCTTTCCCATTCATATGAAAATATTTTTGTCTGCAATAATATTTTCTGCATTTATTATGATATTGATCTGATTTGGTGCACCTTTTCTATTTGATCCATGCTTCCCTTTCATTTTAGTTTCTTTTCTCATTTTGCACGTCATAGGCCGGGATTTGACAATGGGTGTGACCTTGGAACTGCCAGCGTTAATGATAAATTTTACCTTTTAGATATTAATGTTTTGTCATCTTTCCTATATGATGCTTTTGTATACGAATTGTGGATATTCTCTTGAAAAATTTTCATTTTTCCTGTAGGATGCCTTTGTATACAAATTTTGGAGAATCTTTGTTAAAGAGTAGGTAAGGATGGCTAAGTTGAATGCACTGGAGAGGGAGATGACTAAATTGAGAGAGCAGAGGTGGAGAGTGATAATGACAAAAATATTTTAGGGCTTGCTGAAATATGGAAATTATAATCTTCCTCCCAGAGGAAAAATTAATGTTCTTCATGCCTTAGTAGAGGAAACCGAGTGGATTGTTGAAGCTGATGGTACTACATACAGAAATGAAGTATGTATTTTTGGCATAAATTTTATTTTTCATTTCTTTTAGGTATTTAAATGCAGTCGGCTAAATCTTTGTATTAAATGTCATGGATGCATGAAAATAATATGATTTCGAGCACAAGCATGAGTCCCTACAAGGGCATAGTTATGCCTTTTACAGGCGTCATAAACCCTAGCTATGTAGAAATGGAGGCTTTGAAGAATTGTTCACACTTAGAATCCTCAAGTATGTCCCAAGGGGTCCTACAACCCCTTCGAACACACTTGAGCATTCAAATGTGTCAAAAGGGGTCATGGGGACTTCCTAGGGGTCCTAGTATGCCTTATCATGCGTTACAACCTCTACAAAGTCCCCATGACCCCTTTCAACACATTGGAACCTTCAAGTGTTTCCTAAGGGGTCCTACGACACCTTTGAATGCACTTGAGCAATCAAATGTGTCAAAAGTGGTCACGGGGACTTCCTAGGGGTCCTCGTATGCCTTATCATGCATTAGGACCCCTATGAAGTCTATTTGACCCCTTTCTACACATTGGAACCCCCAAGTATGTCCTAAGGGGTCCTACGATGCCTTCAAACACACTTGAACATTCAAATGTGTCAAAAGGGGTCATGGGGACTTCCTAGGGGCCCTAGTACACCTTATGACATGTTAGGACCCCTAACCAATCCCCATGACCTCTTTTGACACATTGGAACCTTCAAGTGTATCCTAAGGGATCCTATGCCCCCTACAAACACACTTGAGCATTCAAATATGTCAAAAGGGGTCATGGGGACTTCCTAGGGGTCCTAGTACACCTTATCACATGTTAGGACACCTAGGAAGTCCCCATGACCCCTTTCGACACATTGAAACCCTCAAGTGTGTCCTAAGGGATCCTACACCCCCTTCAGACACACTTGAGCATTCAAATGTGTCAAAAGGGGTTGTTGGGACTTCCTAGGGGTCCTAGTACATCTTATCACATGTTAGGACCCCTAGGAAGTCCGCACGAGCCCTTTTGACACATTGGAATGGTGAAGTGTGTCCTAAGGGGTCCTACAATTCTTTCAAACACACTTGAGCATTGAAATGTGTCAAAAGGGGTCATAGGTACTTCCTAGGGGTCCTAGTGCACCTTATCATGTGTTAGGACCCCTAGGAAATCCCCATGACCCTTTCAACACATTGGAACCATCAAGTGTGTCCTAAGGGGTCCTATGATGCATTCAAGCACACTTGAGCATTCAAATGTGTCAAAAGGGGTCATGGGGACTTCCTAGGGGTCCTAGTATGCCTTATCACGTGTTAGGACCCCTAGGAAGTCTCCATGACCCCTTTCGACACATTGGAACCCTGAAGTGTATCATAAGGGGTCCTACACCCCCTTCGGACACACTTGAGTATTCAAATGTGTCAAAAGAGGTCATGGGGACTTCCTATGGGTCCTAGTACACCTTATCACATGTTAGGACCCCTAGGAATTCCTCATAACCCCTTTCAACACATTGGAACCCTTAAGTGTGTCCTAAGGGGTCCTAAGACCCCATCAGACACACTTGGGCATTCATATGTGTCAAAAGGGGTCATGGGGACTTACTAGGGGTCCTAGTATGCCTTATCACATGTTAGGACCCCTAGGAAGTCCTCATTATACACACAAAAGTAGTGCACTTATATGAATCCTTACAATCAAGAACACTCAAGAATGAGGTCTTAAAAATTGATCCATATCTCTCTATGTATGGAGTTGCAAGATTGTAAAATTGCTCTCAGCTAGAGCCATTAAGCTAATGACCTTGCTAGTCAACCACACAATGAGAGATTCAAATGAAGACAAGGGAAAGAATGCCAATATCTCCAAGAATGAAAATGAAATACAATGCAAGTAAGCTAAGAATGAAGATGCAAACTAATCTATGAAAATGAAAGTACAATGCAACTAAACTATGAAAGGAAAGAACAAGTGTTACAAATCCTTCCTATTTAAACTATGTGAGATTAATCTATTGCATAAAGAAAGTCTATAGTAAGAATGCCATGATTATGAAACTATGAAAGAAAGCTAAATGAGATGCAACAACAATGTCTTCAAAGCTTGGATGCAAGAAAGTCTTCAAAGAGCTCCAAATGACCTAGAAAACCTGCAGCATAAAGTTAGCATAAAAGTGAATGATATGCAAATGAGGAAGAGAGCTCTTCTTTTATAGGAAATGAAAAGGAATGGACCATGGAGATTAAGAGGTAAAAGACTTAATCAATGGTGGAGCATCAAAGAGGAGAAATCCATGTGCACAAATATCCTCCAATGAGAAAATAAGAGTTGACTTTTGTGTCCATATGAGACAAAAGTGCTTTTTCCCTTTTTATAAAATAAGAATAATGTTTTATTTGTGCAACTTAGGATAAGAAGAAATGTGGGGGCTTTTTATTTAATTAAAAGGGGAGGAAATATTCCTTTTAAATAAATAAATACTTAGGATAAAATGGTTAGCCCAAGGCAAATAATCAAAAATGATGAAATAGGATTTGATCAAGGAAATTGATATTTGAAAGATGTTGATTTTTGAAAATATTGATTCAGGGATTTGATAAATTGTTGAATGGGGCCCAATGTCTAGGTGACCATTTTAGGGTGCATACATTTGCCCCTCTTTAACCAATGTGTGATCAGTTTGGGAACACATGCAGTCAAGAAGAATTGAAATGTGAGTTCATTTTGGGATCACAAAACAACTCAAATGTGTGTTCATTTTGGGAACACGCCCGGAAAAACATAAGCAAAAATTTGAAAGACAAGACCAAAACCGTCGCTACTAGGTGAAAATCAAGCCTTAGACAAAACTATCATCATCACTGCTAGGCAATAATCAAGTCTGGAAAATAGGAGATAAAAATTGAAAGACAAAATCACCACCATCACTGCTAGGTGATAATCAAGTCTAAAAATAAGAATCTCAAGCTGAGCTGAATGATAAAGCTAAATCAAAGATTAAAGCTGATAGGTACTGCCCCCTTGGAATTGAAATCAAAATCAGGTAGAGGAGAATAGGAAATTGATAAACTATATCAAAGCACTAGAAATCATAGTTGAAAAATAGGACAATAGGATAACCATCAAGCAGTGAAGACATGCCCCAGGTTGACTAGGTTTGACTGGGAAAGATATAGGATAAAAATTAAGTCAAACCTTAGAGAAATGAAGTGAGTGATAATGAATGATAGACTAGGAGTTTGAAAGAGATGGGGGTGAAGAAATGAAGATGCCCCAACAAAGATCGAAGGATCAGGCCTCAAATGGTTAGCCAACTACGTAGATGAGGGTGAAATTTGAAACATGCTTTTGACTACCAAGATGAACTCAAATTTCAATTTTCAGTCTAAAAATGGATCCAGGATGTCGAAATTAGCTAGGGGTGTAATTTTCACACAATTCTGAGGTATTTTGAAAATTAGGTCAAAAAGTCAAAATGCTATATAAGGGGCAAAAGTGTCATTTTCAAAATCATTTGTCATTTAGCCATTGTGAGAATTTCAAGAGCTTAGAGAGAGAAAATGGCCTAGCAAGCAGTGATTCTGGTCGACAGGCATCAATTTGAGGACGGTCAGTTGCACAACCGGCCTCCACACTATGCTGCCTCGGTGAGTTTTCAAAAAAACTTCACTTTTTTGAGTCATTAATGAGCATTTAATATATTTAGCACATTTTTTTTTTCAAAATTTTTTAAATTTAAAAATCTCAACTTGAAGAACCGGGTGATATATCATGCGATACTTTAGAAGTATCGCGCCCTTTAGAGACAAACATCGCACAATACTTCACGGATCCCAGATGTATCACACATGCATAGACACTAGTATCACATGATAACTAGTGAACTATCACATGATACTTGGTGAAGTATCACATAATCAAAGGTATATCACACTACTATAGGGAGAAGTATCACATGATACTTGTTCCAAAAGTATTATCGCCCAAGTTAAAAATTTGATATTTTTAAGTATTTTTGAGCAAAAATGACATGGGTCTAGATAATTTTACATTGAATATGTCTTGTACTAATTTTTAGACATTCATCATGAGATGTACTAACATCTGGCTTGGTTTAATGGTTTGCAGGAGCACTTTTTGGCATTACTCATCAGAGCATCGAAGGTGGTGGGATTGAGATGAGTTTGAGATTTAGATGATCTAGGTGAGGTTGATATGTGAGCGATGGGATTCTGATACTTATTGGGGTTCCCATATATCTGGGTTGATCATGGGTTGTTGACTACTCTTGCCAAGAGATGGCACAATGAGCACAACACCTTCCACCTTCCCATAGGAGAGGCATCCATCACACTGGAGGACATCTATTGGATTCTCTAAGTACCATGTCATGGAGAGCTGGTGAGTAAAATCATACTTTAATATATAATTGTTTAAATATGATGTTTCCATATGATGAAAAACTAACATGATTGTTTGCTGGCACAGGTGTACTATGATCAAGATGCCACTGAGGGATGACAAGTGATACAAGCTATGTTTTAGGATGTCACCATCCTGGATCATCATGTGAGATGGGACAGATTGATCGATGATTTTGGTAGAGACTTTTCAATCCCTTGTATTGTTGCATCCATCATCTCATAGGTCCTGATGACTGATCATAGTCAGAAGGGATTTCCAGTCAGCTAGGGAAGGTTACTGGTGGATTTGGTAGGTAGACCTCAACACATGGCATGGGGACCTGCCATACTTGCAGAGATGTATCATGAGTTACATGAGATTGTCTACAGGGACGGTCAGACATGGGCTTGCGGTGCCATCTTGGCATAGGTGTGGGCTTGGGAGAACATCATTGTGGTGCACCCTAGGGTTCAGCAGAGAGAGTAAAGATATCCGTTCATATATAGATATGAAGGATTTATATCACATGCCCATACTGGGGATGTGACATACTATAGGTGGATTTTGGATGAGATGACCTCCTTCATATGGAGACCATACAGGGAGGTTGAGTCTTGGGGTGATGAAGAGGATGAGCTGAGCTGCATGCTATGCAATCAGCCATTAGTAGGATGACATGCAGAGATAGTTGATAAAGTCTACATCACTTGGGTATGGCAATAGTTTAGGCGGTAGTAGCGGGTCTCAACAGAGACCACCACTGATGTGAGGTCTAAAAATGAGGAGGGACATGGGTGGCTACCCATGTTAGACCATCAGCTGGCCATTATGGAGAAAGATGGCATCAGGAGGGATCCTTGGGAGTACCTTCCTGATATGGCTGATGTAGGATCTGATGTAGCATATAGGGTTGAGCAGCAGAGGGCATCATTCCCTCATTTCACAATACCTGATGCCTCGATTGCAATTCAGGGTGGGGATGGGGATGATGGGGGAGATGGATGAGATGGAGGGAGAGGGGGAGGTAGAGGGATGGAGAGAGGTGAGGGCTCCAGATTAGGTGGCTAGAAATAGCCATAGGGATAGAGATCAGCAACCCCTAAGGATGAGGCAAGACCAGCTCGCCGATAGGCAGAGGTATAGTAGGATCAGCCTGCGGGAGGGGAGGACTTGAGAGCTAGGATATAGGCTCTAGAGGTAGAGATGCAGTACCTAAGGATCACTATAGCTATGAGAGATCAGCAACTAGTTGATTTGAGGGAAGAGAGAGATCAGTAGATTATAGATCTTAGAGTAGAGATAGCATGTCGGGAGAGGGCAGCATAGGTAGACATAGCAGAGATTTGGAGAGAGACAGTACAAGCTACCTATTATCATGAACTCTACCTATAGGTTGTACTAGAGGATCAAAGAGAACCATCTTACTCTTAGAGGGCAGGCAGATCAGACATGGTACTAGATGCGGCACCACCTCCCCCACCACTAGGTCCATGTGATGGGGAGAGCGAGTCCTAGGCTTATGGCTTAGATTTAGATGTTTTGGACATATCGTGAGACTTTGTGATCCAGATTTTGGGATCTCATATTGTATATTTTATGATGACATTGGTATATATATGAGGTTACTGGATGTTCGATATATCTTGTGTTTACATCTCACTTGTGATGGATGTATCAGTTTATGTATTGTCTTGTCATGTTGCTCAAAATGTATGTTATAAATGCTCATGTATATTCTCTCTCATAGATGTATGATTGATTCTCATGTGTATGATATAGAATCATGTTTCTAAAAATGACATTTTTGAGATATAGATATGAGTATATGATTAACCCCTTGTGATGATAGGAATAGGTCATGATGAAAGATAAGGAGTGAAAGAGATGATCAAGAAAATGGAAGATGAGAGCAGTTGAACGACATGTCCACGTAAGATGAAAAGGAGAGCTCTCTCCATATGCCAGATGCAAAACTAACATGACCCTAAAAATGCAAGCTACAATGAAAAGTGGTTGACTTGCAAGGTAAAAATGCTTATACACATCTAATTATCATCATCGAGCGTTATTGGTAGCATCGTCAGATCATACAATACACACTAGTATGACTATAGGTATATGTGTTGGGAGTTCCCTTTGATCTTCAACTTGTAGATTTATACTTTGATGGATAATTTTTATATAACTTTGACTCTATCACCACTCCAAAGTCTACAAGGAAGAGGGCCAATTAACAAGGATCAACAATGATATCCTCCTACACTTTGAGCCTTAATGCTCAGGCGGGTGTACCCTTGATTCACTTCTTGAAAGGAATCACTAAATGTTATACCATTATACCCTTTACTAACTGATTGAAAGATTTTAATCATTTAATTTGTTTGTGTGATTGATGATGGACAACCTCTAGAGAATGGACCAGTGCCTTAACCAAGGGAAAAGAGTCACCTAATAACATATATCAACTGAACCCTAAGTTAAACACACTTGAATTCAAGATAAGTGCTTTGCCTATTATCCTTCTCACTCACATATCAGGACATCAAATCCTTATATAGCCATGAACTCACTAAAACTACCTGAAAGACTTTAATGCTAACTTTGTTAGGAACTCAAAGATAATCTAAAAATACTCTTTGTTTACCATATGATAACCCACTTTGTGAAATTAACATATATGAGCTCAAGAACAAAATAAGAAGACATACACAAACATGAGATTGGAATCCAAATGTATTCTCATTAAAATTTTCATGATCAATACATTATCGAAAACAAAACACTGAGGGAAAAGACCGAGAATCTAGGCTCTCCTCGTTCAGTAAATTAACATCAACAATCAAGGACCAAAAATAAAGTTTTGGAACCCTCACTGATTCAAAAATGCTACAATATATACCCCCTACTCATCTTGGAAACCCAAAACAGGTTGCAACAAGTTATAGATGACTAGGGTTAGGGTTTCACCCCCTAAACCAACTGAAATAGTCAAGAATTTATTACAGGGGATGAAAACTAGTCGAGCATGCCTGAGAAAGATTTGCACTTATGATAGATCTTTGAGAAAGTACTACAAATCATGGAGTTCTATGTCAATCAGTCCTTTTAGCCACTTGCAACATGCCTTGTCCAACAAAACCATACTTCACTTGGTACAAAAACATCATCCCACTAACCACAAAGACCCTCAGATCAGTCAGCAACAACCAACACCACCAAACCAATCGAAATCAGCTCCAAAAACCATAAATTTTGGTACTTCCTGTCGCTGGAAACCCTCTGCAAATTTGAATTTGAATTTCAATGGTTAGTTTCAAAGTGCCTACAACAAATCAGTGGTCAATATTTAAATCTTGATCAACTTTAAGTCATGACCGTCAGATCCTTATTTTTCATAGGCTTTATGATTTAACCTTTTAATATGACCTCAGTCACATTTGGTGAACTAGGGACTGAAGGGAGCCAACCATTCACATAATACTTTATACTACTGCTAGATAGTTTAGCGATTATGCAAACGCTTGTTCGCTAAACTGCTAAAACATTTAGAGAACTGCCATCTTTCTTTGCGAATGAGCGAACCTATTGAAAAATTTTCGGGCCACTAAACACTTTATCAGAACCGCTAAAACCTTAGACCAAAACTTGGGACCCCTTTAATAAAATCAATGGATGTCTTAAGTTTGCATAGACCTCCAAGATTCCTCCAAATCATAAGACAACCATCGGATGAAGAATCTTACCCTACTCTGACAACCCTCTGACAAGATATGAAATCAATGGTTGGCACATCTTCACATGTGTCATAAAAAACCCATCAAATTATATGCCGACTGTCAATACTTTGCAAGTGTCAAAACCCACTGAACCTGAAAAAACCTAGCCCCACTGACAACATGTCTAGTCACACAACATGGACCAATCAGATAATGGAAAATAAGCACACCTAGCATGTGGACCCGCTGCACTTTATCCCCTCTAAAAAAGGTAGAATCGACGGTTGTCGCATGGTCTTAAACCCCTAACACATCCCATAAGATCATATGCCCATCGTTGATTTTTTGACAATGTCAAGACCCTCTAACAAACTCAAAAAGTAGGTCCCACTAACAACTACCACCGTATTATATCATGGACCAATCGTAGAATGCCAACTATGCCTACGTGTCACCTTGGACCCACAGTTTGAAGCGTCATGTCATAAAGAGAATCAATAGTTGTCGTAAGATCCCAAGCCTCTGACAAAAACCTTGCGAACTTATGACAACTATAGGATTAAGATGGTGTCAGAGAGCCGGGCCCAGGGAAACATTAAGCTGAAAACATAGGAAATATTAAGGCACTAACTTAGGAAAAATATTTCACCGAGACATAGACTTAGGAAATATTAAATGCCGCTGGGGGTATAGAAACTTAGGAAAAATAAAAGGAAAACCACCGCGGGTTGACCAAAAATATAAAGCACATGCGAATTAGGACCCTTAAGTGACCTAAAAAGGTAACTTGAAATTAGAACAGGGTCAAGGCATAAAATAGGGCCTTTTCACACCAATGGCTACTTTTTCAAAATTTGAACTAAGGGTTTATGCCAAAGACGTAAAAACAACTACAGAGACCAAAAGAAAAGGGCTAGAGCCATGAAATTTTTTCAAGGTGCTAACAGTGGCTCTATTTGGGGATGTATGCCTCCTGCAGGCATAGAAAGGATCTATAATCACTAGTTAAAGTAGACCATCCCACTAGAAAACTAACAAGAAAGAGCAACAGGACCAAAAGCCTACAGACCAGGACAAAATAGGACAGGGGCAAGCAACTTTACAAAATTAAAAGAATGTACAGACCTAATTACTATTCATGGAAAATAGAAATACCTTCAATTAAAGTATTTCTTCAAGAATTGTCCATGAACTAGAAATTCTTGAATATCACCATTTAATTCTGTTACAACATATGAATCCTGGCCCCATTTTTCATGAATTTGATATGGCCCTAGCTAGATGGGATCAAAATTACCATGTTCTCCTTTATCCTCCAATCTAGCATTCCAAATAACACCAAATCACCAAGGTCAAACCTTCTTTCAACAATCTTCTTGTCATACAAATTCTTAACCTATAACTGCAATTTGGTATTTCTTACAACTGACTCTCTTCTAGTCTCATCCAACCTAATGAGGTCCTCAATTCTCAACTACATCTCATCATCTATATCATCATCATATAACTAAACAAACTTGTACATTTTCAATAAATTATTCTGAGGCATTCTTGCATGTATTCCATATACTAGGTCAAATGGTGCACAACCAATTGCCCTCTTCACAGTTACCCTATCAGCCCATAGAGCTAATGATAGTTTTGAATTCCACGCCCTCTTATTCTTTTCAAGAATCCTCCTGAGGATCTTAATCAAACTCTTATTAGTAGATTCTACTTGACCATTTCCTTGTAGATGATAAGGTGAGGAATATGAAATCTGAATTCCTAAAGTTTTGCAAAAGTCCTTATATTCAGCAGACCTGAAGCATGTGGAATTGTCACTTACTATTCTCTCAGGGCAACCAAACCTTGTAACAATATTATTCAATAGAAAATCAATTACCACCTTACTAGTTGAATATATTGTAGGTATAGCTTCTACCCATTTTGTAAAATAATCAGTGGCAACTAAGATCCAAGAGTGTCCTCCACTTGACTTGTTTGGTATCTTGCCTATGAAATCAATTCCCCATTGTTGGAAAGGAGTCTGTACTTCTACTAGCCTTAAAGGCACATTGCCTAAAAATTTAAGCTTACCAGAGAACCTTTGACAAGCATCACACATCCTTACCAACTGCTCTGCATCCTTGAAGATTGTGGGCCACCAGAATCTTACTCTCAAGATTTTATGAGTAGTTGTTTTACCCATATAATGCCCACCACAAACTCCCTCATGCATTTCCTTTAACAACTTGTTAGCCTGATCTTCATCAACACATTTCAAAAGTATGCAATCTAAATTCTTTCTATATAATTGACATTTCATAATTACATACTTGATTGCCTATAATTTTTGTTGGATATTCTCCTTGCAGGACCAAACTTGAGTCAAATGGTTGGGCTTAAAACATAGGTTAGGCACTCAAGCTTGACAATGAAAACAAACCAATTGATGAGGATAGAGAGAAATCCTCCTTCTTCTTTGAGCTCCACATTCACTCAGGCAGGTATTGCCTTATCTGCACACTCATACAACTCATGTCACACTATAGGCTTGCAGGTCACTGACTATAGAATGGTTCTCAAACTCCTAGGTATCATGTACCTCAATGAAGTTGATATCTCATGCAATAGCCCTACTTGCATGGAGTGAGTATGAAAACCAGAGACCTATCCTAACAACATGAAAGGGAAAAGGTGGGACTAAATGGAAATGATTTTAAAAGGATTGAAAGGACCACTGAGATGCCCTAAGTCTCACATAGACCAATGCCTTATCCAATGGGCCATAGAGTCAAATACAATATTGCAAGGGACAGCTATGAAATAAGAAAAATAATATACCTCATGTGTTGATGCCTCACATCAATCACAAACCATGACCAAACCTCAACTTAGCACCCACCTATGTATTTAAGTATGTTATTATCCACTCAAAGGATTTTAACCCTCCCCTTAGAAGAGACCTATAAACAGACAATACATTAACCAGCATCCACTGGAAGACAAGCATGAAATATCTTTGACACCTCAGCTCATACATACATAAACACTAACCCTAAACTAGTTACCTCTGAGAAGATAACTCCACTTGCAAATACGTAGGCAAAGAAAATAGACAAATCAAACACCCTTGATGTATGATTAATGCATTCAGAATTCAAATGGAGATAGCTTGGTGACAGTAAGAATAAATTAAGTCCTCATACATAAGACAAATCTGCTGCAGCATGCATTGTATTCTCTGAACCAGCAATGGAAATAGAACACCCTATATGCAGAGAGAAGGGGAAATCTACAAAATAGAACCTTTCATGGAACTGACAAAATTTAGAACCATTACACAGTCAAAAATTTGACTATTTATACCACCAGCTTCCTTGGAAACTCATAATAGGTTGCAAGAAGCTATGGACAGCTAAGGTATAGGTTACAACAACTAAACCAATTAGAAACAGTCAAAAATTTATTGTAGGGGCATGAAAGTTAGGCAACCCAAAGAGAAAAGATATCAGACCAACATTAAGATCAGGCCATAAGACTAGGAGATTGCCATAAAAACTAGTCTTATCAACCACCTGCAAACACTTCTCAAGCCAAGACTGTAATCATTCCTTACATGGTACAGATCCCTGCAAATGATCATCAAGCACCCTAGACCACACTCGAGTGGCAAACAAATCACTTTTTACCAGTTCCAATCACTTCTGCATTGCAATTCAGTCCTTTGTATCACTGGAAACCCTTAGACAATTCAAATTTGAAAATGAATGGCTACTTTGCACTTCATGGGTTTTATGTTCCTCAACTATTTTCCCCTAGTCATGCAATCACGTAGTCATCAATTTCACCACCATAGGAATCCGGGCTTCAAATTATGCTTGGTCACATGATCGCAAGGCACCAAACTAACCTTTGCGATCATGCAACCGCAATCTCCTTAACCATGCAATGCTGTCACAAACCACCCAAAAAAGTCCTTGGCCACCTCATAAATTCCTCAGCAAATGAAAAATGGACATGTCAGCAACAAGGCACCATGGACCCACACAACTCCGCAACCGCAATTTCCAAGCAGTGATCGCATGATCGCATAGCCAAAACCTGGGCTATGCGAACACATGACAAGCCATGAAATTGCCACCCTATCACCCGCCAGCCAATCAGGAAAAGCCTCATCACTGAAAACATCAGCCCCACCTATCTAGCAAATTGGTGACCAAAGAACCCTCTCCATTTCATGAGATACTTTACACCGTCGCCAAAAGACTTAGCAACCACGCGACCATTGTTTGCTGAATCACCAAATGAACTAGCGAATCACCTTTTTATTGCACGAATGCATGAACATAATGAAATAATGTCAGCACCACCAAATCTCTATCCACTCCCCCAAACCTCAGACCCCACCTAGGCCCACCTGATGCCATGTGTCATCACACCATTCACTAAAACCATCAATCCATCAAACACAGGACCCACCGCCAAGAAAAGCCTTACCGTTGAGAAGATCAGATGGTGGTCGCATGATTGCAAAGGGGAGGAATATTTCTCACGATCATGCGGCAACCGTAGATCTCATCTGCATTATTACTCAACTTTGAGAAGTACTGGGTGCACCAACTAACTACCAAGCATTCAGTGACCACGTGACTAACCATTCACCAAGTCGTGAGATGTCAGCCGCTAACCTCTAGGAATGAAGAGATTGCACGACTGAAGAGAAATAGACTGCCCGCTAGGTCACTAAATGTTAAGCACCTAACCACCAGAAATAAGAGAATGCATGACAACACAATCACCAGGTCACCGAATAGAAGATGTAACTGCCAGAGAATTTGGAGAATCAGTGACATAGCCGAGCAAGGACTAGGCACCACCATCCATCGCACCTGCGCAGTTAAGAACAAGGTCGAAAACATACAAAGTATTCAACATAGAGAATGATCGAAAACACACAGAGTTTTTTACACCGAAGGATAAGCACACAAAAGTAGGAAGCATAGGGTCAAAAACAACACATAGGTCAAAAACATCATGGATTTATAGAAACACTGTGGGTTTTCGACATTGGTAAATTTTAAAAAATTTATCTCCTGTAGACCATAGAATTTGAATAAATTTCTAGGTTTTGCAATTCAACATGTGCAAATTGGACTAGAGCTTGGTCACAACATAAGGAACACAGGGCAGGACACAAACCATGAAACATTTGCAGGGAGGAGGCCATTTTCAAAGGATATTTCTATGATAAAAAATGGCCTAATAGTGGCTCTACTTGGGGATGCATGTCTCTTGCAGACATGGCAAGAATTCAGATCTCTAGGAGAAGCAAACCACCAACTAGACAAAAATAGGGAACCTAAAAAAAATATGCAAGGAATAGGAAGGAAAAGTGCACAACAGGAAAAGGAAAGAACATATTTACAAGATTTACAAGATTTACAACTTTACTAAGTGGCCCCGGGCCACCCAAAGAAAATAAAAAACCCTCCTGAATCAAAGGTCTAATTTTCATCCACATATGTAACCAGCCACCTAAAAATTTTATGATCATCCTGCTACAAATATATGTGAATATTCATGGGCTGAAGAATGAAACTATGCTGATCACTACCCATGCTCTTCCAGTCACAACTATCATACTCACATTCATATTCCAAGAAGTAGGGAACATCATCTACTTCATCCTGCTGACTGGAAGCAAAAATTTGATCTAGTAATGCATCAAAAAATAAAACATATTGAGCATCATGCATTACAATATAGTTACCTGGCAGGGAAGGACTTGAATCTTCTGATTTACCTTCATGTGTTGCATCAGCCACTAAGCAACTTGGTTCATCCATGACATCTTCATGAACTAGATCATGAACCAAGTGAAGGTCTATATCAAAACCTTAGTGATAGGGGAGCACTGCATCATCATTATTTTCCCCAAAAGAAAATTTTTCCCAACTATTGAAGACTAAGTCTTCAATATTGTCACATTCAGTATCATATTTAGCAGAAACAGGGAAAGGGCTTGAACAAGAAATTTGTTCATCATTGTAATCTTGATGACAGGAAAACACACTGTCATGTCCTTCTACTTCTCTTTCTGTAGAGTCACTACTAGAGGGGGGACCTTGTATACATGGGTCATCATGGTCACTTTGAACACTGGCCTCATTATCAGTGTCAAAGATTATATCACAGGGGAGCTACAAATCAAAATCCAAAGCAAAAGCATACCTCTAAAATTCATCAGCCAAGAGTGCTGAAATCATTTCACTGCTTAGTGGACTTTGAGCCTCAATATCATCTTCATCAGCTACATCCCTTTCATTGCAAACATCATTCTTATCCAAGACAAGAATGGAGACATCTGGCCCTAGATCATCTTGTGTGAAACAATCTATGCAGGAATCATCATCTACATCATATTCAATATCTTCCCTTTCACACAAAACATCATCAATCCAGGACAAGAAGATTGCCCTCTCATGTTAACAAGAAGAAAAATCTACAGACAAAAAGGGAATATTGTAATCCTCAGATTCATCTTCAACATCCTCATATGCACTGATCTCAAAATCAGCTTCATAATCAACACTCGCTGCATAGTGAGAATCAACATCAGAAACACTGGCCTCCTCATGAACATCATTAGGAGCCACCAGTCTTAGCAATCTTATGTCCTCTACTAACTACTAGTTCACCATTTTCAACCTCACTAATTCCTTCTTGAGAGCAGCAATTTTATCAAAATGCTCAACAAACTTAGCTCTCAACACATCCCAAGAAGGGATTGAACATGAAGGCAAGGACAAGAACCACTTCCTTGCACCATCAGAAAATGTGTGCACAAATAACCTCATGGAAACATCTTCATGTTCAACATCCATATCTTCAAAAACATCCATGACAACATCAACATGCTGGCTTGCAGAAATAGATCCACCAGGCATGAATCTCGGCAAGCACTTCCCATCCTCAGCAGAGAACTTATTAGGGGCACCTTCGATGCCATCAAAACAAAAGGGCCTATATTCCTCCATGAGGAACTACCCATAAACACTCATCCCTTTACAACTGTGCTACACACTTGATAGGGAAACATTTTCAATCAGAGAATACCTGAAAGCTTTGCAGTAGAAACCTTTGGCTAGAAGTAGGGCAGATCTAGAGCTCACCATGCAGCTCCACCAAGTTCTTTGTCATGCAGAGTCACCACCTACTTGAGAGGAAAAATAATTCATTATTTCTTCTTCCAACCAGCACAAAACTCACCAGGATAACATGCACTATTTATTAGAAGATGCACTGATCAAATAGAGAAAATCAGAGCTGCCACTCACAACTAGGTGAGAAAATTTTACAAGTGTGTTTTACTTCAGACTCTGTTCTACACTCTCCCTAGAAGAGTCACCATTTTGTTGGATCTTCTCCTTCCAGGACCAAACTTGAATCAAATGGTTGGGCTTAAAACACAGGTTAGGCACTCAAGCTTGATAAGGAAAATAAACCAATTGATGAGGATAGAGAGAAATCCTCCTTCTTCTTTAAGCTCCACATTCACTCAGGTGGGTATTTCCTTATCTGCACACTCATACAACTTGTGTCACACTATAGGCCTGTAGGTCACTAACCTTGGAATGGTTCTCAAACTCCTAGGTATCATGTACCTCAATGAAGCCGATATCTCATGCAATAGCCCTACTTGCATGGAGTGAGTATGAAAACCAGAGACCTATCCTAACAACATGAAAGGGAAAAGGTGGGACTAAATGGAAATGATTTTAAAAGGATTGAAAGGACCACTGAGATGCCCTAAGTCTCACATAGACCAGTGTCTTATCCAATGGGCCACAGAGTCAAATATAATATTGCAAGGGATAGCTATGAAACAAGAAAATAATATACCCAATGTGTTGATGTCTGACATCAATCACACACCATGACCAGACTTAAACTTAGCACCCACCTATGTATTTAAGTATGTTATTATCCACTCAAAGGATTTTAACCCTCCCCTTAGAAGAGACCTATAAACAGACAATACATTAACCAACATCCACTAGAACACAAGCATGAAATATCTTTGACACCTCAGCTCATACATATATAAACACTAACCCTGAACCAGTTACCTCTACAAAGATAACTCCACTTGCAAACATGTAGGTAATGCAAATAGACAAATCAAACACCCTTGATGTATGATTAATGCGTTCAGAATTCAAATGGAGATAGCTTGGTGACAGTAAGAATAAATTGAGTCCTCATACATAAGACAAATCTGCTGGAACATGCATTGTATTCTCTAAACCAGCAATGGAAACAGAACACCCTATATGCAGAGAGAAGGGGAAATCTATAGAATAGAACCTTTCATGGAACTGACAAAATTTAGAACCATTACATAGTCAAAAATTTGACTATTTATACCACTAGCTACCTTGGAAACCCATAATAGGTTGCAACAAGCTACAGACAGCTAAGGTATAGGTTACAACAGCTAAACCAATTGGAAATGGTCAAAAATTTATTATAGGGGCATGAAAGTTAGGCAACCCAAAGAGAAAAGATATCAGACCGACATTAAGATCAGGCCATAAGACCAGGAGATTGCCATAAAAACTAGTCTAATTAACCACGTGCAAACACTTCTTGAGCCAAGACTGTAATCATTCCTTACATGGTACAGATCCTTGCAAATGATCATCAAGCACCCTAGACCACACTGGAGTGGAAAAAAAATCACTTTTTACCATTTCCAATCACTTTTGCATTGAAATTCAGTCCTTTCTATCACTGGAAACCCTCAGATAGTTCAAATTTGAAAATGAATGGCTACTTTGCACTTCATGGGTTTTATGTTTCTCAATTGTTTGCCCCTAGTCGCGCAATGTGCAGTCATCAATTTCACCGCCACAAGAATCTGAGCTTCAAATTATACTTGGTCACATGATTGCAAGGCACCAAACTAGCCTTTGCAATCATGTGACCGCAGTCTCCTTAACCATGCAATGCCATCACAAACCACCCAGAAAAGTCCTCGGCCACCTCATAAATTCCTCGACGAATGAAAAATGGGCATGTTAGCAACATGGCACTGTGGACCCACACAACTCTGCAACCGTGATGTCCAAGTAGCTATCGCATGATCACATAGCTGAAACCTGGGCTATGTGAACACACAACAAGCCATGAAATTGCCACCCTGTCACCCGCCAGCTAATCAGGAAAAGCCTCATCACCGAAAACATCAGCCCCACCTATCTAGTAAACTGGAGTTTGAAGAGCCCTCGCCACTTCGTGAGATACTTTACACCATCACCAAAAGACTTAGTGACCATGCAACCATTGTTCCCTGAATTGCCAAATGAACTAGCGAATCACCTATTTATTGCACGAATGCACGAACACAATGAAATCCTGTCGGCACCACCAAATCTCTATCCACTCCACCAAACCTTAGATCCCACCTAGGCCCACCTAATGCCATGTGTCATCATGCCATTCATTGAAACCACCAAGCCATCAAACACAGGACCCACCGCTGAGAAAAGCCTTACCTTTGGGAAAATCAGATGATGGTCACATGATCGCAAAGGGGAGGAATATTCCTCACAATCATGCCGCAATCATAGATCTCATTTGCATTGTTACTCTACTTTGAGAAGTACTGGGCCCACCAACTAACCACCAAGCATTCAGCAACCACATGACTAACCATTCACCAAGTCGTGAGATGTCAGCCGCTAACCGCTAGGAATGAAGAGATTGCATGACTGAAGAGAAATAGACCGCCTGCCAGGTTGCTGAATGTTAAGCACCTATCCGCCAGAAACAAGAGAATGCACGACAACATAGTCGCTAGGTCACTAAATAGAAGATGTAACCACCAGAGAATTTGGAGAATCAGTGACATAGCCAAGCAAGGACCGGGCCCCACCATCCATCGCACCTGCGCAGTTAAGAACATTGTCGAAAACACACAAAGTATTTGACACAGAGAATGACTGAAAACACATAGAGTTTTTGACACTGAAGGATAAGTGCATAAAACTAGGAAGCGCAGGGTCGAAAACAACACATAGGTCGAAAACATCATGGATTTATAGAAACACTGTGGGTTTTCGACACTGGCAAATTTTAAAATTTTTGTCTCCTGCAAACCATAGAATTTGAATAACTTTTTGGGTTTTGCAATTCAGCACGTGCAAATTGGACCAGAGCTTGGTGACAACACAAGAAACACAAGTCAGGACACAAACCATGAAACATTTGTAGGGAGGAGGCCATTTTCAAAGGATTTTGCTATGATAGAAAAATGACCTAACAATTTCAATGTCCTCCTCTGATTATCATTCATTCCTGCTGGACATCTCATATTTCTCAAGTAATAGATGATATCTTGATACCAGATACAATCATCCATGTCACATGTATAATCAATTTCAGAATGATTTACCTAATTAGCATCAAGATTGGATTGGGCCATTAGTTTTGCCAATCCTTGTCCTCTAACTAGCTTAGTAATTTGGATATCAATGTTGAATTCTTGGATCCTATTGATCTATCTGTATCTTCTCCCAGACACCTCTTGCTGTGAGAAAATATCCTTGACTATTGCACTTGGCACAAAGGCAATCACAACTACCCCCATCAAGTAACACCTAGAAGCCTTGACTATCTTCACAAGTGCATATGCCTGTTTCTCATTTATGTCATATTTCAATTCAGCAGCCTGCAAAGATGTACTGAAGAATGCAATAGGCTGCTCAAAACCATCCTTATTCTTTTGTAACAAAACTACAGCAATAGTGTGAAAAGAGGTAAAGGAAAAGATGTGCATTGGGACATTATAATTAGGTGCCTTAAGCACTGGTGCATCTTTAATAGCTTGCTTGATATTCTTGAAAGCTTCATCAGGCTCACCATCCCATGTAATAGAAGATCCCTTCTTCAACATCTTGGATATAGGTCTAGTAACCTCTGCAAAATTTGTTACAAATCTTCTCAAGAAATTTACTTGACCAAAGAAGGACTGAATTCCTTTAATATTCTTTGGCCTCTAAATCTTATCAATGGCTGCCACCCTATCAGGATCAATTCTAACTCCTTGCTTCCCAACTAAGTGGCCAAGCAACTTACCTTTAGTGACACCAAATGCACATTTCCTTGGAATTAATGAAATGTCATATTCTAAAGCCCTCACAAATATTTTCTCTAAATGAGTACAATGTTCTTCTTCCTTCTTGGAATAGGCAGTTAAATCATCTTGATAGACAACAAGGAAAACATCAATAAAATCTGAAAAGGCAACATCCATTGCCCTTAGAAAAGTAGCACCAGCATTTGTGAGACCAAAAGGCATTCTCACATAAACATATGTCCCCCAAGGTGTAGTGTGTTAGCACCCTGAAAAATTTTCATGGCTCCTAGTTTTTCTTGGTCTCTGGCCTAGAAACCCTTGCAAATATTCAAAAATCTAGCCGTTGCATAAAACCCTTTGTAAAACCCTAGCCTTGTTCTAATTTGATGTTACCTTTTTGGTCCACTTAAAGTCCTAACTCCCATGTGCTTAATTATTGTCCCCTTTGTCGCATGATCATGTGAACCTTTTTCTTGTTACGTGATCTTGTGACTAAGGGTTTCATTTTCCCTGACAGCCTTAAATTTTCCTAAGTCTCAGCATTTAATATTTCCTATGTTTCAGTTTGATATTTCCCGGGCCCAGTCTCTTTGACAACTTTTCAATCCAACGGTTGTCATGAAAGCGCAAGGGTTTTGTCAGAGGCTTGCACTTCTGTGACGATCATTGATTCTCTTTTTGACAGGACATTTCAAACTGTGGGTCCAAGGTGACATGTAGGTACATTTGGTAGCTTCTCATTGGTCCATGTATTAATGCGGTGGTAGTTGTCAGTGGGACCTAGTTTCCAAGTTTGTCAGAGGGTCCTAACATTGTCAGTTGATCAACAATTGGCATAAGTTCTCATGAGATGTGTCAGAGCTTTGAGATCTTACGCCAGACATTGATGTTACTTTATTCTTAGGTGGTAGTATAAAGGTGGGTCTGATTGCTAGATGGTTTTTATGTGCCACAATGTGCTAATTTGTCATTATCTGATTGGTCCACATTGTGTGACTTGGCATGTTGTTAGTGGGGCTATGTTTTTTGAGGTTCAATGGGTTCTGACACTTGCAAAGCATTGACAGTCGGCATGTAATTTGATGGGTTTTTTATGATGCATGCAAACTTAAGATAGTCATTGATCTCTCTCAGTTTCAGAGGGTTGTCAGGGCAGGGTAAGATTCTTCATTCGATGGTTGTCTTATTATCTGGAAGAATCTTGGAGGTCTATGAAAAGATGAGACAACCATCGATCTTCTTGATGTGAGCCCATTAAAATTTCCTTAGTCTTTTGGTGATCCTGATAATGTTTGGTGGTTCTGACAATTTTCAATATTTTTCACTCATTCGCGAAATGAGATGGCGGTACTCTAGTTTGACTGGGGATTCAGCGAATGTGAATTCGCATAATCGCTAAACCATTTGGTAGATAGATAAAGTTCTTTGAGAACCTGTGAAAAGCCTTCAGACACCAATTCACTAAATAAGGGACCGAGGTTAAATGTTTTCCTCTGGTGGCCAGTTTGTGGGGTTAAGCAGTGAGTTAATTTTTCATCCCACAAATAAGAGAAAGCTTTTGTCACATGGTCACCAAATGTAACTAGGATTCCTATAAAAGGTAAATCATAAAGCTTGCAAAATAAAGAGATCAAATGGTTAGGACTTAAAGTTGATCTAAATTCAAATTTTGACCATTGATATGTTGCAGGCGCCATGAATGTGACCGTTGAAATTCAAATTTGAATTTTTTGAGAGTTTCTAGCAATAGAAAGGAATGAAATTAAATGGTTTTAGCAGCCAGATTTGATTGGTTTGATGGTGTCGATGGTTGTAGTGTGCTCCAAGTTGCCATGATCAATTGCTGTAGGGTGTTTTGTTGTACTTCAAGGGATGGTTTTGTGCTACACGTGGCTGGATAGACTAGTTTTTATGGAAAATTTATTGGTTCTCTCTCCTGATCTCATAGATTTTCATGATTGTAGATCTTTCTGGATCTATTTCTCTGAGATTGCTTAGTTTCCTACCCCTACAATAACTTCTGAAGTAATTTTTGATTGGTTGGGTAGTTGAAACCCTTACCCTAGTCACCCAAAGCTTGATGCATCCTCTTTGAGGATTCCAAGGTGACTAGTGGTATAAGTAGTGAAATGTTTTATTTTGTAAGGGTTCCTTCTTCTGCAAATTTTGGGAGAATTGGTTCCAAGAAAGGTTCTGTCCTGTAGATTTTCTCCTTCTCTCTGCATATAAGGTGTTCTTTCTTCCTTTGTTGGTTCAGAGAATATGATACATATTGTGATTGATTTGTCTTATGTATGAGGACTCAATTTATTCTTAATGTTACCAAGCTATCTCCATTTGAATTCTAAATTCATTAATCATACATCAAGGTTGTTTGATTTTTTTGTTTCCATTTCCTATGTGTTTGCAAGTGGAGTTGTCTTCACAGAGACAACTAGTTCAGGATTAGTTTTCATATATGTATGAGCTGAGGTGTCAAAGATATGTCATGCTTGTCTTTCGGTGGATCTTGGTTAATGTATTATCTATTTATAGGTCTCTTCTAAGGGGAGGGTTAAAAGCCTTTGGATGGGTAATAACATACTTGAATACACAGGTGGGTTGTTTAAGTGAGGTTTGGTCATGGTGTGTGATTGATGTTAGGCATCAACACATTGAATTTATTGCTTTCTTGTTTCATAGCTATCCTTTGTAATAGAGTATTTAACTCTGTGACCCATTGGACAAGGCATTGGTCTATGAGGGACTTAGGGTATCTCAGGGGTCCTTTCAAAGCCATCACAAAATAATTTACATTTAGTTCTACCCTTTCCCTTTCATGTTGTTAGGATAGGTCTCTGGTTTTCATACTCACTCTATGCAAGTAGGGCTATTGCATGAGATCTTGGTTTTGTTGAGGTACATGATACCTACAAGGGTTTGAAGACTATTCCACAATAATGTATTTGTAGGCCTATTGTTTATCATGAGGTGTCTTGAGTGTGCAGATAAGGCAATACCCACCTAATTGATGTGGAGCTCAAAGAAGAAGGAGGATTCCTTTCAATCCTCATCAATTGGACTATTTTTTTGTCAAACTTTGAGTACCTACCCTGAGAATCAAGCCCATCTATTGATTCAAGTTTGGTCCTACAAAGAAAAGCTCCAACATAGTGAAAATTGTCTTAAACTATTTTGATTCTTTGACAATCACCTGATTGTAACCAGAGACACCATCTATCATAGACATCAATTTTGATCCAGTCACTCTGCAACATAGCTTCCATATTGGGTAGACAATAGTTATCCTTTAATGATATGATATTCAAATTCTTGAAGTCCACACAAAGTCTAATGTCACCATTCTTCTTCCTGACAGGAACCAAATTTGACACCCAAGAAGAATGCCTAATGGGCTTCATAATTCCAGCATCTCTTAACCTCATCAATTCTTCTTGCATCTTAGGTGCCAAAGTGGTATTTATAGGCCTTTTTTTTTGCCAAAAAGGTTTAGCATCTTCTTTCAATGGAATAATATGCTAAAACAAATCTTCTCTATAAACCTTTAGGTCATCATATGACCATGAAAAAACATGCCTAAAGTTTCTCAATAAGTCAATCAAAGATTTTTTTACATTGTGAGAGATGTCCCTACCAATGTATACCTTCTTAGGTGCCTCATGTGTTCCAAGATTTATCTCGTCTAGATCAGCATAATCTTCTTTTTTGATATTCTTTTGAAATCTATGCTAGTTATCAAAGATAGTTTCCAAAAAAACAAGTCCCTTGGGCACCTTGTTAGTTTTAACTTGAATAAACTCATTGCCAAAGACAACCTCTTTTCTTTCTATTGACTCAACCAAGGCTAAACAATCAAATTCCAGACCATGATATTGATCTTCACAACTCATAAACTTCAAGATATCATTATCATCATCAAAAGCTTGCCAATTTTCAATATTGTCTAGTACACTAGGCCTAGCCTAAATTTCAACTTTAAAGATACCAGTAAATGTAATATCATTGGGATTGATTGCTATATTGGCTAACAAGTCAGCCATCTTATTATTACTCATATCCTTCCACTCAATATTTAAGGCATCAAAATGTTCAATCAAATCCCAAACTGCATTCCTATATTGTTTTAACCTTTGGTTTTTGGAACCATATACTAACCTGACTTGGGACACCACCAACTCAGAATCACCAAAAACACTTAAGCACTTAATACCATGTTTTTGTACCAACCTCAGTCCTAACAACAATGCCTCATATTCTTCTATATTGTTGGTACAAAAGAAATTCAATGTGAAAGAAAATTTGTAGGTGTTTCCATTAGGAGAAATAAGTAAAATACCTACTCTTGCTCCATCCTTGCAATTTGCACCATCAAAGTACATTACCCATAAATCACCCTTCATAGAATTAACACTTACCTCAACAAAGATAGGTGACAAAATAAGTTCCTTCTCAAGTACATGGATCTCTGCCCTAAAAGCATTAATATCAGTATCCACAAAACATGTAGTTTCATTATCAATACTTCTCTCAATCATGTGGCATACTCTTGGTTCTCACTCAATCTTGCCAAACTAATCATCAATCTTGAAAGTGGCATAGGACAGATCACACTGTAAACTTCCACCCATGGCAGCACTCCACCTTCTAGATAGAAGCATCCCATAAAGAGGAGGGATGTCCACATCTGCCTTGAACCATATCAACTTTAAAGCCCAAATTTTCCATAATCTTAAAAGGCATAACAGTATTAGAGGCACCACTATCAATCATACAATTTCTTAATTTCATTCCATTCAAAAGGACACTTAAAAAGAATGGATCAATGTTTTCAAGGCTAGCATTGATAGAACTGTCCAAATATATAGGAGGAATTTGAGATACAATTCCTTGAGCAGCAACACCTTTCAAAGCTTTATCCTGAGATCCATTGCAAGCAACCTCATTATTATGAACATTATCGACCCATGCCATAGGTCTATCTTTGTGTTAAGGGATCCTCAACAATTCTAACAATGGAACCTTAACTATAATTTGGGACAATATAGATAACATATCAACAAGAGCAGAGGAAGGAATCTCAATCTGCATAGCCTTAGTATCTCTTTGTTTGTCTGATACATTAGGTGTATTGGCCACCCTCATTTTTTCATTCTTAGCCATTGTGTTAACTGGCTTCTCAATCTCACTAGAAAATATTTTAACTCCAACTCCCTTAGGCTCACAATTCTAAACTTTTACATTCTTAAATTTCACCATGTGATCACCTTTTGATTTTTTCTCATTAGGCACTCTGGAGTTGGTACTCTTTATAAAAATTCCTACAGCTTTCCCATTTTTATCCCTTGTACCATGCCCCTAGTTTGCACTTGGGCAATCATTTCTATAGTAATCCTATCCATCTCTTCTCTAGAAGGTCTTCTTAAATTTACTACCTCGAAAGAAGAGTTCATGTTACATGTCTTCTTATCAATGTCTTCACTATCAGAAAAAACCTATTGATGAAAAAGGGTCTGAGTGTGTCTCTTCACATTTACATCTTCTTCTTCATCAAAATAAAAATCATCTTCATATCCTAGATATGAAGTAGCCATGTTGCATCAAACATCATCTTGATTTTCTTCTTGATCTATTTCCTCACTGCCACAATCTTGATTTGCAGCCATAGAATGTGCAATCACACAATGCTCTGTAGAATGAGGGGACTGACATGCAACACACCAAGGTATGTCCTCCATGACATTTATTGAAGCTTTTTGTAGAGGGTCAGGGAAACCTCTATCATTGTTTCCTCTTGCAACAGGGACAACAGGCTTGCCATCCTTCCATTGGGTGTAGTAGGGGTAGTTCTGCAATCTATTCTACTGATTGAAATTGTTGTTGAACTGAGGCCTTTCATTGGTAGGAGCACTAATGTTCCTTTCCAGGTTCCTTCAAATCCTTCAATGCATTGAGCACCTTATCCAATTTATCTTCTTCTTTCCTCCTAGTTCCAACATTCCTATCATTTTCTTTTTTGTATTTCTTGTCCCCAAACAACTTAGGGTCATCTCTCTTCCCACCCAACTTACTTGATATCTTCATATTGTTCTCAATATTGATAGCAATCCTAAAAGCATCTCTAAGATTTCTTGGTTCCTTTTCCCTCAACAAGTATCCCATATTTCCATCAAATGCATTGAAGTATGTAGTTAGACAAACATTGTCATCTAACAGCATAACTTGGAACAACTTATGCATACCCTTCTAAAATCTCATGTTGAATTCAGCTATAGACTCATTCTAATTTTTTGTTATGGTATTGAATTCATTCAACATGAAACTAGTGTTAGGCCTATCACCATATTGCTCTTTAAAACATCTCTCAAAAGAATTCCAAGTATCAATACATTTATCAAGAAGTCTCTTAAACCAATCTCTAGCATCCTCCATTAGAGATTGAACAAATAATTTCATGACTACATCCTCATGCTCCACCTCATAATCATTAAGCATATCAACAAATAACCTAAGATGCTCCTCACAACTAATAGCATTATTACTAGCAAACTTAGGTACCTCATCTCTTATATCATTTGGAAAAGCATTTGGGTAGGCTGGTATACCATCAAAACTAATTTTCCTATAGCCTTCCAATTGCATAGGTCTTCTTTGAAATCCTAAACTAGTGTTCCCACTAGAATTATTATTTTTATCTACATTCCCACCCACTTTCTCATTTGACTATCTTTTAAGATCAACAAATGATTTGGTAGATACATTAGGAATTATATTACTAGTAGTAGCATTGCTAAGTGGAACAGTGGTGTTCATAGATGGAATACCAAGTTTAGTAGTAGAAGGGCCAAGAACATTAGCTAATGAAGCCTTCAAGAACTAGATCTTTCTTCTTTTCTCTACAATAGTAGCATCAACTTTAGCTCTTTCCAACTCTTGAGCAAGAGCTTCATCCTCTTTTCTTTTTCTTTCTATCTCTGTCTCCCTATTTGATTTTGGTGGTGGGACCCCTGGTATTGTCACTAATTTTCTTATTTGGACACCCACCATCTTCTGCTTTCCTTTTTCATTAATAACTATAGTAGGCCTAGTGATCTCATGTCCATTCCCACCCTTAGGAAATGGAGCATAACTTTGCACTTGTTTGATCATAGGGCCCTCTTCATCAAACTCATGGTCTTGCAAAAAGCATTCCTACTCACTTCTTAGAGCTTCAAGATTACCAAAAACATCATGCTACAACACCCTAGGATCAAAAGCAAGCATCTTGTATCTCTCCTTCATTTCGTTAATTTTTCTAAGGAGAGACTGCCTCTCCATTAGAGAATTTACTTTTTTAGCCTCTCTCTCCTCTTGTAACCTTTTGTATATGGCATCCTACTCTACCAACTATAAACTAAGTGCATTTAGGTCATGTGGATCTATCATGTTGTCTTCAGAGGTTGATGACACTTCCACCTCAGTAGGATGCTGATATGGGAAATGCACTTGCCTTGGTTCCATGGGCTACCTTCTCAAATCATCTTCATCAAGATCTAAATCAATCTCAAAACCCATCTCTCTGGCTAATTCATCCTGACCTGTAGGTAATGAACCCTTATCTTGAAATACAACCTCTGGGGTATCATAAAATTTATCTTTAGAATGACCACCATTTGATCTAGAAACTCTATCCTGTGAACCTTCCTCACTTGAGGAAACATGTGGTGCTCTACCTCTAGTATTTCTTTGTTCTCTTATGGGAGCACTAGTAGACTCACCATTTCTTCTGATCCAACTCTTCTTCCCCTATCTAGGTATATGTTCCAGAGTGACCTCCAAATTTTTTTTGACAAAGGACCTGGTATTCCTTCTTTTGTCCATGATTTGTATTCTATAACACTAGTTCTAACCTTTTGAGTAGCCACCCACCAAAGTGGGAAATCCTTAACTGAATACAATAGGAAAACAAGAGTGCACTTTGCAAACTTTTATCTCTAGACTCTCCCTAGCAGAGTTGCCATTTTGTTGGTGACTCAAATGGGATAATCCATCTCATCAATAAGATTTTGACTTTACAATGTAACCACAACCAGAGATTCTAATAAATATCCTTTTTCATTTTTGTTCTCCCTAGCGGAGTCACCATTTTGTTGGGAGTTCCCTTTGATCTTCAACTTGTAGATTTATACTTTGATGGATAATTTTTATATAACTTTGACTCTATCACCACTCCAAAGTCTACAAGGAAGAGGGCCAATTAACAAGGATCAACAATGAGATCCTCCTACACTTTGAGCCTTAATTCTTAGGTGGGTGTACCCTTGATTCACTTCTTGAAAGGAATCACTAAATGTTATACCACTATACCCTTTACTAATTGATTGAAAGATTTTATCATATAATTTGTTTGTGTGATTGATGATGGACAACCTCTAGAGAATGGACCAGTGCCTTAACCAAGGGCAAAGAGTCACCTAATAACATATATCAACTGAACCCTAACTTAAACACAATTGAATTTAGGATAAGTGCTTTTCCTATTATCCTTCACACTCACATATCAGGACATCAAATCCTTATCTAGCCATGAACTCACTGAAACTACCTAAAAGACTTTAATCCTAACTTTGTTAGGAACTCAAAGATAATCTAAAAATACTCTTTGTTTACCATATGATAACCCACTTTGTGAAATTAACATATATGAGCTCAAGAACAAAATAAGAAGACATACACAAGCATGAGATTGGAATCCAAATGTATTCTCATTAAAATTTGCAGGATCAATACATTATCAAAAACAAAACACTAAGGGAAAAGACCCAGAATCTAGGCTCTCCTCATTCAGTAAATTAACATCAACAATCAGGGACCAAAAAGAAAGTTTTGGAACCCTCACTAAGTAAAAAATGCTACAATATATACCCCTTAGTCATCTTGGAAACCAAAAATAGGTTACAACAAGCTACAGATGACTAGGGTTAGGGTTTCAACCCCTAAACTAATTGAAACAGTCAAGAATTTATTACAAGGGATGAAAACTAGTCAGGCATGCTTGAGAAAGATTTACGCTTATGATAGATCTCTAAGAATGTATTGAAAATCATGGAATTCTATGTCAATCAATCCTTTTAGCTACTTGCAACATCCCTTAAGCAACAAAACCATACTTCTCCTAGTACAAAAACATCATGCCACTGACCACAGAGACCCTTGGATCAGTCGGCAAAAACTACCACCACCAAACGAATCAAAATCAGCTCCAAAAACCATAAAATTTGGTACTTCCTATTGCTGGAAACCCTCTGCAAATTTGAATTTGAATTTCAATGGTTAGTTTCAAAGCACCTGTAGCAAATTGATGGTCAATATTTAAATCTTAATCAACTTTAAGTCATGACCATCTGATCCTTATGTTTTGTAGGCTTTATGATTTAACCTTTTAATATGACCTCGGTCACATTTGGCAAACTGGTGACTAAAGGGAATCAGCCATTCATGGAATACTTTATACTACCGCCAGATAGTTTAGCGATTACATGAATGCTTGTTTTCTGAACCGCTAAAACATTTAGAGAACTACCATCTTTCTTCACGAATGAGCAAACCTATTGAAAATTTGTCAGGCCACTAAACACTTTATCAGAACCACTAAAACCTTAGACCAAAACCTGGGCCCACCTTTAATAAAATCAATGGTTGTCTTAAGCTTGCATAGACCTCCAAGATTCCTCTAGATCATAAGACAACCGTCAGATGAAAAATCTTACCCTACTTTGACAACCCTCTAATAGGATATGAAATCAATGGTTGGTGCATATTTGCATGTGTCAATGAAAACCCATCAGATTATATGCCGACTATCGATGCTCTGCAAGTGTCAGAACTCACTGAACCTCAAAAAACCTATCCCCACTAATAACATGTCCAATCACACAACGTGGACCAGTCAGATAATGACAAATAAACACACCTGGCATGTCGACCTGCTGCACTTTATCCCCTCTGAAAAAGGTGGAATCAATGGTTGTCACATGATCTTAAACGTCTGACACATACCATAAGATCATACACCCATCATTGATTTTCTGACAATGTCAGGACCCTCTAACAAACTCAGAAACCAATTCCCATTGACAACTTCCATCGTATTATATCATGGACCAATCATAGAATGCCAACTATGCCTATGTGTCACCTTGGACCCACAGTTTGAAGCATCGTGTCATACAGAGAATCAATGGCCATCATAAGATTGCAAGCCTCTGACAAAACCCTTGTGAACTTACGATAACCATAGAATTAAGATGGTGTCAGAGAGCCAAGCCCAGGGAAACATTAAGCCAAAAACATAGGAAATATTAAGGCACTGACTTAGGAAAAATATTTCACTGAGACATAGACTTAGGAAATATTAAAGGCCATTGGGGGTATAGAAACTTAGGAAAAATAAAAGGAAAACCACCGCAGGTCGACAAAAAATATAAAGCACATGCAAATTAGGACCATTAAGTGACCCAAAAAGGTAACTTGAAATTAGAATAGGGCCAGGGCATAAAATAGGGCCTTTTCACACCAACAACTACTTTTTCAAAATTTGAACTAAGGGTTTATGCCAGAGACCTAAAAACAACTGTAGAGACCAGAAGAAAAGGGCTAGAGGCATGAAATTTTTTCAAGGTGCTAACAATATGAATATGATCTATATCAGATAGAAATGTGGAAATCCCACCTAGGCACCAAAGACATGTAGGTCAAGATGACTAGTGCAATGAGATTACCTAAGTTTGCTATAGCGAGATTATGCTTGTACCAAGACACATGAAATTTAGGGTAGCTATAAGCATGCACTAACAAAATAGTCAAGGATAATACCTTGTTAATCCCCAGTGTTAAGTAAGACCAGCATAAATGCTCATGATAGTTAGGATCAACAAAATATACCTACAAGTAGATAAAGAAATAAAACATGTTCGCATACCCTCATTCTTCTAGCTATGCATCATCGAAAACTTCTCAGGGAAAGACCACTCATCAAAGAAATTCTCATAGACAGCACACAAAGAAAAATAAAGTCAACATATCTCAAGTGAGTTGATTGTTTAAGTGTGTGTGTGTTGGTCATAGGGTCAAACTTTGAGTATCAAATTTTCTAATGAGTGATATCACATCATACTTAGACTGGTGGGTAAGACATCCGATAAATGTTGAGAAACACTCGATGCTAGGGTAGTGTTGAGAAACACTGTTTGGGGTGGTGTTGAAAAACACCTATTTTGTGAAATGCCCCAAAAGAAAAATGCACCTAAAGGACCTATGCTAATAGGTATGCCCCTAGACAAAAATAAAGACCAATTCCACACCAAGTCAAATAAGGTCAAGGCATGATGGAGAATGGGTAAGTGTTGAGGATGCATGCTAAAAGATGAGGGTGCAAAGGCCTAAAGTAGCACCTATTTCTAGGTTTTCACCACTTGGAGATTTTTTTAATTTTTCAATTTTTTTGTATTTTTGCTACCAAGGCGCCTATTTCCAGGTTTTCACCAAGGCATTTTTTAAATTTTTTTAAATTTTTTTTAATTTTTTAATTTTTTTGTATTTTTTCAGGACTTTATATGCTTTTTAGGATTTTTTCAGCATCATATATAATTTTTTTTGGTATTTTTTCAGAATCAATAAGACATGTACAAAGGATGCCCCCAAACTAAATAGGCATCATGGATAGAACTTCTTGAGGTGCAAAAGATTAATAGGATTAGGGAGCTATTCCCCCTATTCATGAGATAGCAAGTAAGCACTTGTCCCAAAAGCAGCAATAATAATGTATGGTCCAAGACAATTAGGTTCAAATTTGCCCTTTTGTTCTCAATATTGTTGGTTCTTAGGATTCTAATGCAGGACAAGATCTCCTACTTGAAATTATCTAGGGTGAACTTTCTTGTTTAATACTTTGGACATACACTTTTGGTAGACTCTCATGTGATCAAAAGATGTTCTACGTTTATCATCAAGAAGTTCCAATTCTTGCAATCTCATGGCACGATAATATTCATCTGTAATCAAACCTTTGAGAGAGACTCTAAGTGAGGGAATCTCAACTTCTAAAGGTAATACTACGTCGGCACCATAAGTGAGGGAAAAAGGAGTAGCCCCTGTGGGAGTATGAATACTCATTCTGTAGGCCCATAAGGCTGGATTGATCTATAAGTGTCAGTCTCAACCATTCTTGTGAAATGTTCTATGGAGAATCTTAAGAATGGTTTTATTAGAGGCCTCTGCTTGTCCATTTCCTTGTAGGAAGTAAATGGAGGATCAATGTTGTTTTATCTTGAATTTCTTGCAAAGGTGTGTAAGGTCCTTGTTTTTGAACAGACCTCCATTGTCAGTGATTATCTCAAAAGGTATCCCAAATCAACAAATGATGTGATTTAATATGAATAAAGAGATGGTCTTTCCTGAAGCAACAAATAGTGGAATGGCTTCTACCCATTTGGTAAAGTAGTCAGTAGCAGTAATAATGAGTTTGTGTCCACCTGATGAGTTGGGATGAATCTATCCAACAAGGTCAAAGGCCCAGTAGTGAAATGGCCAATGAGAAACAGAAGGAATAAGCTCCCTACCTAGAGCATGAATTAGGTTTCCATGTTTCTGACACTTTTCACATGATTTGGCAAAAAGCTATAGCATCTATCTACATTTTGGGCCAATAGTATCCCGCCCTAAGCAACCTTCAGGGCATGGCAAGACCATTGGAATGTCCTCCACAAATGCCCTTGTGGATGTCAACTAATGCTTGGTCAGACTCATCCTTTTCCAAGCACCTAAGAAGTGTCCCATCTAAACTCCTATACAGATCACTAGAGATAAGGGTATGGTGAGAGGCATTACGGACAAGGATTCTTCTTTTAGAGTGATTAAAGGATTCAAGAATGATGTCATCATGAAGATATGAATAGATAGCACCATAACAAGAAGACTCATGAGTGACCAAGGTACCAATGATGTGGCTTTCAGAGGAGTCAAAGAAGGGATGGTGTAGCTCTTCCACCAGGAATTCAAATCTTGATTCATGTTGTTCCAACAGAAGGAGTGAAGCTAATGTAGCCATAGCATCTACAACCTTGTTTTTTTCTCTAGGGATCTGTTGAAATGTCACAAATGTGAAATAGCATCACAGTGAATCAACCATCCTTTTGTAAGGTATTAGCTTATCATCCTTAGTGTGTTATTCTCCATTCACTTGGTTGATAATTAATTGCGAATCTCCAAAGACATGTAACTCTATTATATTCCACTCAATAGCCATCTTAAGTCCATTGGTTAGAGCCTCATATTCTACAATATTATTTGTGCATGGGAACATAAGTTTATAAGACTTAGGTATGTTGCACCCATGAGGAGAAATAAACAATACTCCAACACTTGATCCATTTTCCATATTTGAACCATCAAAGAACATTTTCCAAGTACATGTGGTCATGTACATTATGTGCTCATCCAAGAATTCTACTTGAATAGGCATGCTATCCTTGACTGGGAAATCAGCAAGTTGATCTGCAATAGCTTGCCCCTTTATAGCCTTATGCTCAATGTACTCTATATCAAATTCTGACAAAACCATCATCCACTTAGCAAGTCTACCTGTGAGAGCAGCCTTACTAAGAAAATACTTAAGAGGATCAATTTTTGCAACAAGATGTATAGTATGGGAAAGCATGTAGTGTCACAACTTTTGGGAAGCAAACACTACCGCAAGACAAGACTTTTCAATACTATTATAATTGATCTCATAAGATACTAGAGTACGACTAATGTAGTAGATGGCTCTTTCCTTCCCAGTATCATCAAGTTGAGCCAACAATGCCCCCAAGGAAGATTCTATCACTGAGATGTACAAAATTAATAGTTTTCCTAGGATAGGAGGCATTAAAATTGGAGGATTAGCCAAGTATTGCTTTATTTGATCTAGGCTCTTTTGGCAATCCTCATTCCAAGCACATGTGGCTCCCTTATGCAATGTTTTGTTGAATGGTTGTGCTCTATTTGCAAGCTATGAAATAAAACTCCGTATGGATTGGAATCATCCTTGAAGACTTCTCATTTGACTAATATTCTTAGGAGGCAGCATATCTAATATAGCTTGAACCTTTTCGGGATCCACCAATATTCCTTTGGCTGAAATTATAAATCCTAGAAGTTTACCTAAGGTAACCCCAAAGGCACACTTTTTTTGATTCAATCTTAACTAAAATTGCTCCATTCGATCTAGAATTACTTCCAAATCTTCTAGGTGTGTATCCCTTTGCTTAGACTTGGCCAAGGTACCATCCACATAATCCTCCATGTTTTTATGCATCATGTCATGAAATATTGTGGTCATAGCTCTTTGGTATGTGGCTCCTACTTTTTTTAATCCAAATGGCATGACGTTCCAACAATAGGTTCCCCATGCACATGTGAAGGCTGTCTTTTCTTGATCCTTAGGAGTTATTTTTATTTGGTTATAATCAGAAAAGCTATCCATTAAAGAGTATATCTCATAGCCCGCAATCATATCCACTATCATGTCTATGTTAGGGAGTGGAAAGTCATCCTTTGGGAAAGCTTTGTTAAGATCTCTGAAGTTTGTGCATACACAAATGGACCCATCATGCTTTGAAACTAGAACAATATTTGAGATCCACTCAGCATAGTTGATAGCTCTAATAAATCCTACTCCTAAGAGCTTTTCTAATTCAGCCTTTACAAGGAGAGCTATGTGAGGATGCATTTTTCTAAACTTCTATTGTACTGGTTTAATTCCTGGAGCTATAGATAAGTGATGCATAATAAGATTAGTGTCAAGCCCTGGCATGTCTGAATATGTCCAAGAAAAATTGATTTTCTTCTTTTGTAAGAACTTTGTACATGCCACTTTTTCTTGCACTCACAGAGACTAAGCTAGATGTATCACTTGTGGAGCCTCTTCCATATTCAAATTTACTAGTTGTGTAGGCTCGATAAGAACTATTGACCTATCTTGGAAATAACTTAGTAGGTTATTAAATACCCCATCCTTAGGTGCCTCAAAGAGGTTTTCACCTTTAGATACGTCCTTTCTTTTTACTTTTTGGGTTCTGACACCACCACATAGTGGTTTTCGCCCTCAGAACCATTTCCTTTTTTTTTCTTCTCTTTTATTTTGTGACTGAGGTACTTAATATCTGGCTCTATCATACTTGTTGTAGGTTCACTAGTGGAAGAGACTATGGGTTCAAGAGCATTCAAGTAGCAAGCAATTTCGTAGTCATTGTGAAAAGTGAGGAGCTGAGGCTCTTGACAAAGTTGTGACCAATCGATCAAATGATGGTTTACAAGAGGTAGGTCAATGACTAGCTCAACATTATTGATACAAAAGGTATTATCTCTGATGATCACATAGTTAGGATCAGTCAAGTCTCCCTCTAAGATACTCGAATTAGGGCTCATCTTACCAAATGAAGCCCTGTCCACTAAGGCAATTTGAGGAGTCCAATCTTGTAGTCCTACACTAGGTTCGTTGGTCACATTGGGTTGAGTACTATAGGTGTGGACAACATCCATGTCCAAATCAACTATTCCATATGAAAGAGAGTCCCACTCGAACTCATGTGAAACTATTTTTGAATCTCTGCTGGGATGTTTACACCAAGAAGGCTTAGGATGCCTTGATGTAGAAGGTTCAAGATTGTGAAGGGTATTCTCTTCTCTAGCATTTGTGTTTGTGCTTAGAATTTTTAAGTCATCTAAATCCCCCCAAAGGATATTTTTAGAAGGCACCCAATCATAAATCACATCTTGTTGGTTTTGTAGATTGGGTGTATAATCTGAGTCAGTGTCACTATCCGTCATAGCTAGGATAGGAACACTTTTGTTCTTTCCATTATCAAACCCTAGGCCAACCGTTGACTTATTCCTACGACCAAAAAGAGCATGGTTGAGTGGTTCAGCCTTTGCATCTAACCTATGACTGAGAGGCCATGACCTGGGTAACCCATGTTGGTGATCGACGTGTATCCTCTCCCATAAGTCTTAGGAGATGGAGAAATTTTTTCATTATGTAGGTACTTTTATTCTCTATATATCCAATCTCTAATAGCGACCTCTTCTTTCTCATCTTGAATAGGTACTGAAGACTCTACAAAAGTGTCGAACAGAGTCATGGCTAAAGATGAGGGATGCATCTCTTGTGACGGTTTACCATAGGACCTAGGTGAAATTGGAAATGTGGTAAAGGAGTCAATTTGATATCTTCCCATACCAACATCTATGGACTTGAATTTATCTTTACATTGCTCAAGAGCTGCCCCAAAATTGTCCACTTCTATTTAAAGGAACACGGGCCCCTGCTGAAATGGTATTAATAGATAAGGTACTATCACATGGTAGGCAGACTTCCATGCCATTGTATGGAAACTTGACACATTGGTGATAGGTCAATGGTACTGCTTGCATGTCATGAATCCATAGTCTACCTAGTAGGATGTTGTATGCTAGAGGACCAGCATCAACGATTTGAAACAAAATGTCCTTTTCAACAGGACCAATTCTAACTAGAAGAACAGCTAATCCTTTAGAACTTCTCTCAGCCTCATCATAGGCTTTGATAGTAATTTTCTTCCTGGTATCAATGGCATTCTCTGAGTAACCCAGGTTTTGCAAAAGACTTAAAGAACAAATATTGAGCCCAACACCCCGATCTATCAACACATGCCTAACATAGATTTTATGGATCATGACCTCAATGTGAAGTGCAAGGTTGTGCGGATGGCTCAAGGCTTTATCATCTTCTTCAAAAAATGTAAGGTAATGTGGGCTAGCAAGGTGGTTGACCATGCTCTAGAATTGGTCGACATCTATATTATTAGGGACATTGGCCACACGTAAAGCATCCTCAAGGACACGCTTGTGTCTAGGAGACAATTCTAAGAGCTCAAAAATGGAAATCTACGCTGGTGTTCACTGTAACTGATTAACAAGGTTGTAACTCATATCAAGACCAATTTCAGATTTGGGAGGAACACTTTTGGACATTGGTTGCTTAGATTTGCTAGAATTAGGACCTCTAATGATAATAGGACCTTAGGACTGACTCCTAGTAATAGCATTGAGAGGTTGAGATGACCTTCAAGATTGAGGACCTCTAAGCACAATGACAGGTCCTTCATCAAATATGGGAGGTGACCTTACATTATAATCATAGGGATCATTCCCTCTCATCATGTTGACATCATTGTCTGCAACCTCAAGCATATTAATGATAATTTCTATAGTTGTATAGGTATAATTGATTGTGGCCTTTCCATTCTTGTTTGTAGAAGTCTCCCCCTTCTCATACTTAGGCAAGGGCTCCTTAAAGGCCTTGTGGTCTGCGTTTGTGGTCAACCCATCAACTTGTAATTTCCCATTCTCAATAAGGTCTTGAACAAGATGTTTGAGTTTAAAACAACCTTCAATGTCATGTCCAATCCCATTGTGGTATACATAGTAAGCCTTCTCATTCCACCAATAAGGTTTAGGATTTGGTATGTGAAACTTTGAAGGATCATGAGGTTGTACCAAATTATGAGCAATCAAGGTCTTAAAAATGTCTTCATAAGAGTCTCCAAGCTTAGTGAATTATCTCTTTCCTGACTTAGGTTTATCTTGATACTTGGGCTTGAGCTCTTGTTGGTCTAAGGATGTCTACAGCTTCATAGCTTAAACTACGTTAGATAGATTAAGAACTCCTTGTTCCTTAGGTTGTGGAGAGTCAAGAACTTTGTCATTGACTACATGCTTATTTTTGTTCCAATATGAGTTCTTTTTATCCTTATTATTGTTGTTATTGTTTTGGCCATTGTTGTTGTTACTTTGTTTGGCCAAAATACCTTGTTCTTTTAGAATATCCTCGATGTGACATGCAATTTCTACCATAGTGTAAAAAGAATTAAAGACCATTTTTCTAACTTCATAGCTTAATTCTGGCACTAAATTGCTCACAATTATATCAATCCTTTCTTCCTCAGGGATGGTCCTAGAATATTTGGAACATAAGCATCTCCACCTTTGTAAAAATGTCACAAAGGGTTCCCCTTGATTCTATTTTAATGTACACAAATCAAGCATGGTGACTGACCTTGATAGATGATATGCAAAGTGTTGTACAAACCTTTGGACAAGTTCTTTGAATGTTTTAACAAGAGGGGTAAGGTTAGTAAACCACTCCATAGCTTGGCCTTTAAGGCTCCTCGGGAATAATCTCATAAGGTAGGAGTCCTCATGATGAAATTCAAAACTCATGATATAGAACTAATGCACATGATCATGGGGGTCACCACTACCATCATATTTGTCATATGTGGGGATTTCAACCTTTCTAGGAAAATCTACCATAACCACACTTTTTTCAATGGGATTGGGACATATGAAGTCCAAGTTGAAGGTATTCTTAGGAGCCATCATTTTCTCCATAGTCTTTTGCATCTACTTAATCACCTCATCAGTTGAAGGGTTTTACTTCTTAACCTTTTGGTCCACATCAAAGTTGTATGGGACTTTTTCACTCTTATTGATTAGACTTTCCAAGAACTGATCCTTATTTTGCTCCGCATACTTCTCCACATATTGTTGGAAGGATGCTTCTTGTTGCATTGTCATGAAATCAATAGTGTCAAAGTTGGCATTACTTCCTCCATGTTGAGAGCCATGATGAGCTCATTGGGAGGGTTGTCTTGAATATCTAGGAGGTGATTATCTCCTACAATGGTTATAACAAGAAGTCCTTCTTCCTCTAGGACAAGGTGATCTTAATGGGGTCCTTGACCTTCTTCTTGGACTTGGTGAGGGAGTAGATGGTGGAGATTTGGTTCCACTATTGGTACCCCTATTGTTGAATTGATTATGGAGTTGTTGCACTAGGAGCCTATCTTGTTCTTCTTGTGTGGCTCTTCTCCTTATGTCTAGAAAAGCTCATTCCTCATCCTCCAATTGTTTGAACTTTTCTTCCTTAGTAGCTTGTTCATCCAAGAAGGCTTGTTTTTCTCTCTCAATGCACTTCAACCTCTCACTTGTGTATCGTGAGGTGTCTCTAAGTGGAGAAGGTTGTCTTGAATGTCTGGATACATTAGCTGCATTGATATGAGCATCACCAGATTCATTGTTTTGGTCTTCACATTGTGACCATGCATCTGAGTGATCTTTCCTATGATGCCTTTTAGCTTGTTGATGAGCATCTAGATACCTTGTGTTTATAGGAGGTGATCCAAGTGGACTATCAGAAGAAGACCCAGTAGACATCATGTCACCCCTATGTCATTGGAACATGTCATTAAGAGTTTGATTCATTGCTTCTCTTTGTTGTCTAGTGAAGGTGTAAATCATATCCATATTTGAGGAACTAGGTGCTAAAGAGGTACTCAATCTACTAGGATTACTCTTTGGGTCAAAACCAACCTCGGACTCACTCTTAGGGGATTGATAAAAAATGGGCTCCTTCTCCTTTCACTGTTGACAAGTCTTAACTAAGGGTAACTGATTAAAGACAACTGGGGGTCATTTTCCTTGATTCACTTGGTACCTTGTTGTAATTGACATGAAAGAAAATGAGTCTTGATGATAAGGTGACCTCTCAAAGTGTCAACACCAAACTAAGATAATTAAAGTTCTCTAATGTACAAAAAGAGATGGTAAGATAGGAATTACAAAAGGTGTTACCAACACTATGAAAGAGGTGCCTAAATCAAAGGATCAATATCCTTGCATGTTTGAACCAAGAGGATGGACTTAGCCAAATTGTATAATTAAAATTGAATTTGAATGGAAATGACTTGGACAAAAAGAGTACTAGAATTCTACAAGAATGTTACTAACAACTCTAGAGATATACTTTCTCAATAAGAATAATCTTCAAACTTGACAATTCTTCCCAAAGTAACTTTGTAAATCGAATGACACTACCCCTAGAGAGCTAAAAATATAAATTTAGAGTAAAGACAGGCTTCCAGCAGCAAGATAAGTTACCTTTGTAAAGACCTAGCCAACTAAAGGCAACTGCGACATGACTGAAACTAGATATACAATAGAAAATTCTCAGGTGACACTTTCTAGGCTAACCAGGTGATACTTCTCACTAAGGTGATATTTCTCCTTTCACCAGGTGATAGACATCACAATAACCAAATGATAAACTCTAGGTAGGTCAGGTGATAATCCAAAAGAAACAAACTATCACACGATATTTCTTCTCAAAGCAGGTGATACTGTTACTAGTTTGTACGACACTTGACCAGAATTGTGTGAAATGTGCATTTTCGGGTCTGTTTGATCAAAAAATTTAGTTTGAGGGTTGATGTTTTCGATCTCAATCACAATATCAGTAGAAATTTGATAGGTTTGCAAATAGTAAGGGATCAAACATGTCTTAAAAAACTTGAAACAAGGGCAAAAGCAACATTGCCAAGAAAAACACTTGTGATATCAAAATAGAAAAGAACCCTAGGAATACTACTGATTGTGTGAATGTTCAAGAATGTTAACATTGGCATTACACAATTGAAGACACTTCAAGCAATATCTATCCTAGAAAGCCAAGGCTCAATACTTACCAACTTGACCCACACTTGATGCTCCCTTGCCTCACACAAAGTGGTTGCCCACAATAGGTATTGGCTTTGTCATGGAAGTGCCAAAGATGCAACCAAAGGAACACATATGGTGAGTAATCTTGGGGTGATCCAAGTTATTCCACTTGGATCAATCCTTGCACCAAGAAGATAAGCAGAAAAATAGGGTGGCTTCTAACTATGGTTCTTAATAAGGGCTTCCATTCGTAGTACCCCTCTTGCTCCTCATAAAGGACTAGGACCTTACAGCCTCAAGAGTACCTTAAGCATTCTTGTTCAATACTTTCCTCATGGTCAAAATCCCACAAGTACTTACATCAAATGAAGACAAGCACTACATCTACCAAGGTTTTGTGTCCTTGATAGCCTTGAGTTTATAGTGGGTCGGAATAGCTGGCAATAAGCTTGTCCCCACTTGGGTTGTTCCTCTTGATTGCTCAAGAGCAGGCCCATTAAAAGATTCTAACAATCTAAACAAAAATTGGATCAACTTATGAGGTTCAAGGATTTTGTTTCACCACAAGGGTGAAGAACATACTCCTTTATCTCAAAGCTTTCTCCCAAACACACCAAGCAAAGGTTCAATTACCCTCTTGCTTTCAAAATCCAAAAATGGGTCAAGATTTTTTGGTTCACCACAAGGGTGAAGAGCATACTTCTCCTACCACCCAAGAATTCTTACAACAAGATATTAAGTGCCTATGAAATGAAACAACTAGTATATGTTGCACTCAATATAGAAAGCAATTAAACAAGCACTTGATTGGGATTTTTTATGCTTAGGGCAGCCCTACAAAAACTGTTAGTAGTCCTTGTGCATTTGAAGCTTTGACATGCATTCTTTTAAGCAACTTCTTAAGCAATGAGAGCACCTACAACCACAACTTGTTAGGCCAACAAGGTTAGAACAATCCAAAATCCAATTAGCTCTAAAAATTAAGCAATCCACTATCAAAAGTATTTAAAGCACTAAAGGTGGAACACTTAAGTCTTCAAATAAATGTGGAGTCCAAAAGGTGGAACATTTAACTCTTCACACAAACTCAAAGCAAGCCAACACCTTAGAAAACTAATAAGATCAAGAAAGCATAAAAGGGAGAACTTTGTGGAACACTTAATGCTCTTTTCAAGTAGACCCCTCCCCTATATATGAATTTTGACCTTGCATCCAAAGGGCGGACATGAGGGACAATTAGAAATAAGCGAGTCCAACAACCCAATTTAGCTAACAAGATCAATCAAAAGTACTCTTCAAGTGAGTGTGAAGTGAGTCCACAAGGTGGAACATTTAACTCCTCACACAAACTCAAGGTGAGTCCATGCCTTAGAAAACTAATGAGATCAAGAAAGCATAAAAAGGGGGAAACTTTGTGGAACACTTAACACTCTTTTCAAGTAGACCCCTCCCCTATATATGAATGCTGACCTTGCATCCAAAGGGTAGAAATGAGGGGTGATTAGAAATAAGTGAGTCCAAAAACCCAATTTAGCTAACAAGATCAATCAAAAGTACTCTAAAGTTTCTTATCAATACTACTCACAAATGAAAAAAAAGGGTTGAATCAATGGAATATCTAACTTTCCAAGAAAACATAGAGTGATTCCACAAAGTGGTGCATTTAACTCCCTATGTAAACAAGGAATTAATCCATTCCCCCAATCACTCAATGAGATATTTGATATTGGAAACCAAGAAGCATTCACTTACACAAACTTGTAAAAACAAATCTATGTTCTTTCATTCACCATTAACAGCATAAAAGAGATGTGCCTATGAAAGAAAGTAAACATTCAAGCCAAAAATATGAGAGGTTCTTTTTAGATCCAAAATCCAAATGAAGGTGGAAGAAACTAAGTACAACTATACAAATTAATTCTGTCTAAGTGCAGGAAATAGAAATAGCAAGCTAACTAAATCAAGATTCACCCAAAAAACCTCAGAAAGGTTCACTATCGGGTACAAAAATAGACTATAGACACTAGAATTATCGTGAAAACCTTCTCAATGTACTAGAGCAATAATATTAGTCGAAGTGATACTCTGCTCTATACCCAGGTGATACTTCACCCGAGACCATGTGACAGTTCCTGAAATAGGTGGGTGACACTTCCGACAGGTGAAGTATCACTCGTGTATATAGAGAACTATCACATGATACTCTGAGATAGAAAACCTAGAGACTGTGAATAATGTCCAAAAATCACTGAAAATATGATGGAAATGCAAAATTTAAAGAAAAATGCTAATCTACTCAGCCCCACAGTGGGTGCTAGAAATGTACACACAAAAGTAGTGCACTTCTATGAATCCTTACAATCAAGAATACTCAAGAATAAGGTCTCAAAAATTGATCCATAGCTCTTGATGTATGGAGTTGCAAGATTGTAAAATTGCTCTCAACTAGAGCTATTAAGCTAATGACCTTGCTAGTCAACCACACAATGAGAGATTCAAATGAAGACAAGGGCAAGAATGCCAATATCTCCAAGAATCCAAAAGAAATGAAATGCAAGTATGTTGAGAATGAAGATGCAAACTAATCTATGAAAATTAAATTACAATGCAACTAAACTATGAAAGGAAAGAACAAGTGTTAAAAATCCTTCCTATTTAAAATATGTGAGATTAATCTATTGCATAAAGAAAGTTTATACTAAGAATGCCATGATTATGCAACTATGAAAGCAAGCTAAATGAGATTCAACAACAATGTCTTCAAAGCTTGCATGCAAAAAAGTCTTCAAAGAGCTCCAAATGACCTAGAAGACCTGTAGCATAAAGTTAGCATAAAAGTGAATGATATGCAAATGAGGAAGAGAGCTCTTCTTTTATAGGAAATGAAAAGGAATGGACCATGGAGATTAAGAGGCAAAAGACTTAATCAATAGTGGAGCATCAAAGAGGAGTAATCCATGTGCACAAATATCCTCCAATGAGAAAATAAGAGTTGACTTTTGTGTCCATATGAAACAAAAAGTCCTTTTTCACTTTTTATAAAATAAGAATAATGCTTTATTTGTGCAACTTAGGATAAGAAGAAAAGTGGGGGATTTTTATTTAATTAAAAGGGGAGGAAATATTCCTTTTAAATAAATAAAGACTTAGGATAAAATTGTTAGCCCAAGGAAAATAGTTGAAAATGATGAAATAAGATTTGATCAAGGAAATTGATATTTGAAAGACATTGATTTTTGAAAATATTGATTCAGGGATTTGATAAATTGCTGAATGGGGCCCAAAGTCTAGGCGACCATTTTAGGGTGCATACACCCATGACCCCTTTCGACATAGTGGAACCCTCAAGTGTGTTCTAAGGGGTCATATGACACCTTCAAACACACTTGAGCATTCAAATGTGTCAAAATGGATCATGGGGACTTCCTAGGGGTCCTAGTATGCCTTATGATGTGTTAGGAACCCTAGGAATTCCCCATGACCCCTTTCAATACATTAGAACCTTCAAGTATGTCCTCAAGGGTCCTACACCACCTTTGGACACACTTGAGCATTCAAATGTGTCAAAAGGTGTCATGGGAACTTCCTAGGGGTCCTAGTATGCCTTATCACATGTTAGGACCCCTAGGAAGTCCCCATGAATCCTTTCGACACATTGGAACCCTCAAGTGTATCATAAGGGGTTCTATACCCCCTTTGGACACACTTGAGCATTCAAATGTTTCAAAAGGGGTCATGGGGACTTTCTAGGGGTCCTAGTACGCCTTATCACATGTTAGGACCCCTACGAAGTCCTCATGACCCCTTTCCACACTCTAGAACACTCAAGTGTGTCCTAAGGGGTCCTACACCCCCTTCAGATACACTTGAGTATTCAAATGTGTCAAAAATGGTCATGGGGAATTCCTAGGTGTCCTAGTATGCATTATCATGCGTTAGGATCCCTCGGAAGTCATCATCACCTCTTTAGACACATTGGATTGCTTAAGTGTGTCCTAAATGGTCCTACAATGCCTTTGAACACACTTGAGAATTTAAATGTGTTGAAAGGGGTCATGGGGACTTCCTAGGGGTCCTAGTCACCTTATCATGTGTTAGGACCCCTAGGAAGTCCCCATGACCCCTCTTGACACATTGGAACACTCAAGTGTGTCCTAAGGGGTCCTACGGGGTCTTTGGACACACTTGTGCATTCAAATGTGTCAAAAGAGGTCATGGGGACTTACTGGGGTTCCTAGTATACCTTATCACACATTAGGACCCCTAGAAATTCCCCATGACCCCTTTTGACACATTGGAACCCTTAAGTTTATCCTAAGGGGTCCTACGATGACTTCAAACACACTTGATAATTTAAATGTGTCAAAAGGGGTCATGGGGACTTCCTAGGGGTCTTAGTATGGCTTATCACATGTTAGGACCCCTAGGAATTCCCCATTACCCCTTTTGGCACATTGGAACCCTCAAGTGTGTCCTAAGGGGACCTACGATGCCTTCAGACACACTTGAGCATTCAAATGTGTCAAAAGGGGTCATGGGGACTTGCTAAGTGTCCTAGTACAACTTAAAATGTGTTAGGACCCCTAGAAAGTCCCCGTGACACCTTTCAACACATTAGAATGCTCAAGTGTGTCCTAAGGGGTCCTACAACACCTTCGGACACACTTGAGCATTCAAATGTGTCAAAAGGGATCATGGAAACTTCCTAGGGGTGCTCATATGTCTTATCACATGTTAGGACCCTTAGGAAGTCCCCATGACCACTTTCGACACATTGGAACCCTCAAGTGTGTACCAAGGGGTCCTATCACACATTCAGACACACTTGAGCATTTAAATGTGTCAAAAGGGGTCATGGGGACTTCATAGGGTTCCTAGTATGCCTTATCACCCATTAGGACCCCTAGAAAGTCCCCATGACCCTTTTCAACACATTGGACTCCTCAAGTGTGTCCTATGGGGTCCTACGATGCCTTCGAAAAAACTTGAGCATTCAAATATGTCAAAAGGGGTCATGGAGACTTCCTAGGGGTTCTAGTATGCCTTATCGCATGTTAGGACCCCTAGGAAGTCCCCATGACCCCTTTTGACACATTTGAATGCTCAAGTGTGTCCTAAGGGATCCTACAATGCCTTCAAACACACTTGAGTGTTCAAATGTCTCAAAATAGGTCATGGGGACTTCCTAGGGGTCCTCTGACACCTTACAATGCATTAGGACCCCTAGGAATTCCCCATGACTCCTTTCGACAAATTGGAATAATCAAGTGTGTCCTAAGGGGTCCTACGATGCCTTTGGACATAGTTGAGCATTGAAATGTGTCAAAAGGGGTCATGGAGACTTCCTAGGGGTCCTAGTACTCCTTATCATGTGTTAGGACCCCTAGGAAGTCCCCATGACCCCTTTTGACACATTGGAACCCTCAAGTGTGTCCTAAGGGGTCCTACAACCCCTTCATACATACTTGAGCTTTCAAATATGTCAAAAGGGGTCACAAGGACTTCTTAGGGGTCATAGTACTCTTTATCACGTGTTAGGACCCCTAGGAAGTCCCCATGACCCCTTTTGACACATTAGAATGCTCAAGTGTGGCCTAAGGGTTCATACAACACCTTCAGACACACTTGAGTGTTAAAATGTGTCAAAAGAAATCATGGGGACTTCCTAGGGGTCCTAGTATGCCTTATCATGCATTGGAACCCTCAAGTGTGTCCTAAGGGGTCCTCCAACCCCTTTGAACACACTTGAGCATTCAAATATGTCTTAAGGGGTCCTACGACCCCTTCAGACACACTTGAGCATTCAAATGTGTCAAAATGGGTCATGGGGAATTCCTAGGGGACCTAGTATGCCTTATCACATGTTAGGACCATTAGGAAGTCCCCATGACCCCTTTTAACACATTGGAAAGCTCAAGTGTGTCCTAAGGGGTCCTACATGCCTTTAGACACACTTGAGCATTCAAATGTGTCAAAAGGGGTCATCAAGACTTCCTAGGGTCAAATGTTCTTACATTAATTTTTATGCCACTATTAGTTTCTAGAATGGATGATGACATCTACTTATTCAGTATAGTCAGACTTCGAAATTACAAGGAGTCTGTAGAGAAATCTTGTCCTGGATACTTTCTAGAGGATTTGGGCTGAAATTGTATGTCATCAAATCAAGTGTCCAGGTATTTTTTCAAATACATTATATATGTATATATGTAATATGGATTATATATATATATATATATATATATATATATATTATATATATATTAGTATATATAATATATTATATATATTATTTATAGTAGTATATATATAATATATTATATAAATATTATATATACATTAGTATATATATAATATACATTATATATATATATATATATATATATATATATATATATATATATATATATATATATATATTATATACCTCTTTTTATTTATAAAAGTTCAATTTTTTCATTTAATCCCACCATTTTTTTGTTTACTCGATAAAATTGTGTACCCAATTATTTCTTGGTATAACTTTGACCAAAATATTCCTTGCCCCGATAGACAAGAGAAGCATGGGATTTCAGACTTTTTTCACGGGTTGTAGGAAAAAAAAATGTGATTTGGGGCCCATTTTTTGTTTTTGGTCAACTTGTGGTCTCACCATGGGATGAAATAGTTGTCAAAAGGCTAAACGCAAGAGGAAGGTGATGGATGAAGAAATTCAAGCATATAGGGAAAAAGATAGGGAAAATCACCGAAGAAGGAGAGAAGGTATGTTAAACATGAATCAAGGTGACCCCGTAAATGTAGTTGCAAGTGAAGAGGATGTTGAATTTGAAAATAATATGGAAATTAATTTTGTGAATAACAATGTATGGACTGAAGATGAAAATGTAGAGATGGAGAATGAAAATGTAGACTTGGGGAATGAAAACATAGATTTGGGGAATGACAATGAATGGAATGAAGATGAAAATGTACAGATGGAGATTGAAAATGTAGACTTGGGGAATGAAAATGTTGCACAAGAACCACATGAAAATTACACATTTCCAAATTATATGCGAAATGAAGTCCCTTGCAATAAAGATAATCAATCTTCAAATTCAAGGCTTGAAAGAACACCTAAATGGTTAATTGAAATTGAGGAAAACATTATGAATAATTGGGAAGGAAAGAGGTCACATAGAACCGTTTAGTTGTGGGCTTCAAGACTTTATGATCAATTTTTTGGAAACAAGACATTGGTTAAGAAATGTCAAATTTTTGTGCAGTTGTTAAAGATGCAAAAGATGAAACCTGTGCTTGTAAAATTGAAGATTCGTGTGAACAAGAAAATGGAGAGAAATGCCATTATTGTGAAGAATATTTTCAATGCTCTCAATAGCATTGGGAAGACTAGCAGAGAAAAAGACAAGAGAATTTCTTGGAGGGTTATTACAACCTCCTTAGTAAGTCATCAGTTGAGAAAGGCTCATTTGATGAGACAAACTTGTGTTGACTTCAATATAGACCGTAAAACTTTGGGTAGAGCACTTTCAAGAAGAGAAATACTTGATGATCCACTTCAAATTGATACATGGGCTTATGGTGGGAGACTTCCACATTTCAATAAGAAGCTAATAGATGTTGTCAAGGATGAAATTCAACAATTTTGGGATGCTAACTCAAGAGTGTCACCAAATGTGAAGGATGTCTTGAAGTTAAGATTTGGCAATCGAGACCGCACTCCACATCCTAAACATTATGTGGAGGTAAGTCAAACAATTTTGTATAAAAAATTTGTCAGACACATCCAACATTGAAAATATCACAAAGGTCTTTTGAATCCGTGAAGCCATTTTATTGTGTACCCCTTAAGATTCGGAATACATGTTGTTGCAAATATCATGTTGAGTTTTCAATGCATCATGAATTATTAAGGTCCATTGGTTCTAATTTACATACTAATGAAATGCTAGAGGATTGTGGTGCAAGTGGTCTTCCCAAATCATCAAGAGACTTGCTAGATCAATTTTTATGTCATAGAGATGATGGTTGTTTATTTTATAAAAAAATTGCTTAAATGTGAAGTGCTCAGAATGTGGTAAATTGTCCAAGTTTAGAACATTTTTTCATGAGGGTTTGGAACAAAATTTTGGAAAGACACTCATCCAAAAAAAGGTATATGAAACAGTGAAATATACATTAAAGAGTGGAGGTGAAGGCTCTAGATGTGGGTTAGTAGCAAAAGAATACAATGTTGCTGATTTTATCTCAGATTTCAAGGCAAATATTTGTTACAAGTATGCAAGGCATAGTCATAGGTCTCAATGGTTAGATCAACAATTTAGGATGTGTAAGGACACTTTCCCCATTGGAACTATTATATCTGTTGTAGACTTTGCAGAGAACTATACATTGCAGCACCAAAATGAGACTCAAGCTCAATATTACAATTCCATTCAGGTTGCTATTTTTGTACACATCACATATAGACATTCCCCTAATAGCACAAAAGATGAGCAAAAGATAATCAGAGAGTACCATTTTTATATGAGTGATGACAGGTGTCACTCTCATGAGTTTGTTCAACATTGTTTCTGTATCATCTTAAAATGGAAGCACTTCCATGGTAAGAGTGTTTAGCCCTTTGAGTAAGTGGTTTGGGGTCATTTCAAATGCCTTGAATGGATATTTGACTTGGATCTATCTTTTCCCCTTGATCTACCCCATTTTTCACTTCTTCCTAGCATTTTCTTCTATCCTAAATTGTGAACCTAAGATTCTTGACCATAAGGTCAAGGTCAACCTTTTTAGGTCAAGGTCGACCTCAAGCCTGACCTACTCAGGGTCGACCTCGACCTTGACCCTAGGGTTTGAGATCTTCAATGTTAGATTCCAGTTTCAGGATCTCATCAAAATCTTGCACTTTCCCTCTTCGGGGCCACTATTTCTCGGATTAAGCATCAAATTCCCAAATTAATATTTGGGGTGGACCTTTCTTGATATTTGTATAGGATTCCTAATTTATTATTGGAGATTACCCTTTCTCGAGTTTTGTGCCTAATACTCAAATTAACTTTGGGGTTGGCCTTACCTTGAATTTTGTAACAAGGCTCTTAAATAATTATTTTATTTATTTATTAGGGGTGGTCCCCTCCTAGAGTTTTATGTCAAGACTTTAATTTAATATCCTTTCCATGTGCACCTCTCTAGAGTTTTGTGCCATGGGCCCTTAATTATTGTTTTCTACAAGGCCCCTCTTGTGCCCTAGATCACTATAAAAGGGAGCCTTCCTCTCTCATTTTTATCATCAAGTTTTGCAATTCATCTCTCAAGCTCTCAAACAAGAAGATCAAGCATTCAAGCATTCAAGCATCCAATTCATCAAGGAGATCCATTAGTAGCGATTGAAGGATTCAAGCTCTATGGAGCTCTCTTGTTGAAGACTCTTCCATTTCTATTCAATCCTCTTCCTAGATCAAGATCCATTCAAGATTCGTGTTGAAGATCTAAAGACAATTGATTGGAGACATCTTACATTTGATTCTACATTCATCCATTCTTGTGGATTCAAGGATTTGAATCCTCCACAAGGGTTTCAACTCGAGCAAGGTGAATTGTTCCATTTACTTTGTTTATTCTAGCAATTTCAATTCAATTTCAAGGTTAATTCCTAAATTTAGGTTTGACTGAGGCAAATCCCCAAAACAAACAAATAAAACATTTTTCATGTAGGTACAGGTGTGGAATCTCAGATCTGAGAGTGAATTTGAATACCCTTTTGGCAATCTTTCAGGATCTGTGAATAGAATCATAATTGAACTTCAAATAAATAATGTGGTCTTTGACCTTTTAAAAGATCAAAGTCGACCTGTGTGAATTTGGAGAAAATATTTCTGGGTTTTGTCCACCTCAACATTTCCAATCTAGAATAGGTGATGGAATCTTTAGAAAGTTCATACAGAAGCTAGAATTCAGCATTTTCTAGATCTGCCCTAATTCAAGGTTAGTATTTGCACTTCAATTATTTCAGATTTCAAGCTTAATCCAACTATAGGGAAGTATAGGATTTATTCTTTCTTTCATATTCTTCATAGATTGATTCGATTGTGTATTAACCTCTTGGTTGATAAAATTGGATCTCTCTTTTGGGAATTTGGATTTAGGAGTGAATCTTACATTTTCCCCACACACATACACAAATAGTAGTGATTCCAAATTACCACTATTCATTTTGGTGAACCCGACTAGGTTAATCTCTTTCTTTTTTGGTGTTAGATTTACATTTTTCTCTTGCATCTATACTTCTAAAATTCAAACAAATCTATATATTGAATAAAATACAAAAACATATTTCTTGCATTTTTATCATGAGGATTGTTAAGATGTGTTGGTGCATAATCATGTTTGTTATTACTCTTCTTCTAGCATCTATTTATAATGCATATGATATTTATGAGGGTATTATTCATTTCATAACATTGATGACCCTTCACTTTGCTCTTGCTTATGCTTTTGTGAAGTTGATTGACACTAGTCTACCTACATTTAAAACTTTTCTTAGGGATTTATGTGGTAGCCTTACTCGTCTTTTGGATTATGTGAAGAATTCGGTAGATGATACACCATCTCCTAATCTTCCTAATCTTCATCCTACTCTTCATCCTAATCTTCCTATTTCGATACCTGATTCTCCATCTGTTAATCCTCACTCTTACCATACTTATGATGGGATTCAAGCTATAGTGCAGGATGCAAATGTGCAAGATTTCTTTGATTTAACTTCTCCTCCTAATCATGATGATCTTAAAGGAAAGGATAAGGAAACTTCTTCCAAACCTATTATCCCACCTTATACAACCTTTACTCATGAACATGATAAACAATCACCTCCTATAGAAGCTTTGCATGATATGTACACTACTGGATATAATATGGTGAATAAATAAGGCTATAAAGGTTTAGGGTTAGGAGTTAATGAACATGGTATTAAATTTCCCATTAATATACCTCCTAAACCAGATATGGGTGGTGTTGGAACTTATAAATCTCAAGTCAAGTTAAGCGGTGTGGATCTTCATCCTCCCCTTAATGCTCATCTCTCTACATCTCTAATGGATAATCCTAACACTCGTCAAGAAATTGCTAAAATAGTACATGTGGAGCTAATGAATTCTAAGAAAGAAAGATTTATACCTATACCTATTGATGCTTTGTATAAATTTAAATGTCCTTTCCACTATTGTAATACTCATTTTCTTGCCGATTGTAACAACTTCAAATTATATGTTAGGGATAGGGCTGTGCGCGGTATTATACCTTTTTCTCACACCATCTTACAACTTCTTCATAATTTTGATATAGGGGATTCCCTTCCATTAGAGCTAGAGTAAATGTTCCTATCCTCTTGTCTCATGACTGGGGGGCAAGAGGCATCATTTTATCCAGTCTTTTAGGATCCATTAGGTCTTTTTATTAAGATTTAATTGGTATTCTTTATGTTTCCTTCTTCCATGATGTTTTTATCCATTCCTAGGAATTATATTTTCTTCTTAGGAAATCTTTTCTAGGACATGTGTTTTTTAAAAATATCCCTTGTCTTGGGGGAAAGGTTCTTCCTTCTTTCTCTTTTTCTAGGGGAACTTCTTTCCTTAGCTTAATGGTATTTTTTTATATTGCAATATTATTTCATCATATTGATAGATATTTTGACTATGGATAACCTTCTTAAATGAGAAGTTGTTGGCCTAGGTCGTCACTTCTTCTCTATGTTGCAAATTATGTTCTTTATAAACTCTCATCCTAACTTTGGTGTTAGAGTTGTTTCCCTCATTCCAAAGATTCCTCTTGCTCTTCTTCATAGGGGAGCTTGATGATTGAATCTTTGTTCCCACCTTTTAAAAGATGATATCTTATCTAAACACACTCTTCTTTGATAGAGCTCTTGGTGATAAGATCATTTTCATTGAGGGTCATTTTCCATAAGTGACATATCCTTCTCATGATTATTTATACTCTTGGATGTAGGGGTCAATGTCTCTCACTAAGGATATATTATACATTGTTGTAAACAAGATATCTCCTTGCTTTGTGAAGTAGGTATCCTCTTCCATCTTTGTTCCTACACTTGGGGGGCAAGGATGCCTTATCCTTATTTTCTATCTTCAAACATTCAAACATGGAGTCACAAATCTGGGTTGTGAGTTTGGTAGAAGTACTTTAGCCTTGGAGGCTTGGTATGCTTTTCTATCTTATTCAAATCTATGCATTGTTATTTCATCAGGTATTCTCTTCTTTTCTAGGGATTCACCTCTTTCCTTGGTTAAGTAGTATCTATCTATTATGTGATATCCAATCATACATGAAAATTATGGTGTGCATTTGTGGACCTATGTCTTTTATGCAAAACCTTATTTGTTGTTTGACATTGGGTTTCCATGGTTAATACATCTCTCACCTTGGAAACTGAATAGTGTGCTATCCCTCATTAAGCGTTACTTTCTTTTCACATCTTGCATGATATCTTTTGCATTCCTCTCTTCCATGGCCTCATAGGAGCTATGACCTTGTCATGTCCCCATTTTGGCTGACCTCATTTAGCATGCCAGATTTGCCTATCCCCGACTCTCGTAGGCAAATGGTGGAGAGACAGAGTCATTTTTGCAGATTAGATGGTTATATTGGCTTTTGGAGAAGTTTAAGAGGTTATATTTTATTATTATAAGTCATCGGGGCCTACATGTTCTAATTTTAAGTTGAGTTGCACTTTTTGATTTATAATATTATTTTATTATAAAAAGTGCTTTTTAATGAGATTTTATAAAGGAGAGTTCTAGAAGTTCCAGGAAAAGTGAATAAATAGAGGGCTAGGCCTCTCATTTGGACATGCTTGTTGTTGATATCTCTTCTTCTTCTTCATTGTGAAGACATTTGTGGTCTTTGGATCTGCAAATCATTATTCAGTCTTTGGGAACGAGTCACTCCCTTGGATTGGCAACTTTGAGGGTGTGAAATATCACTTGAATTGTTGCAATTGAGGAGTTGGTATTCAGCCATCTCATTTGTGCTTCATTGAGATTCAGTTTTGAGGGTTTACTTCAGTTGGAATAAGGGTTCCAGTTGTGCCCTAGCATTGAGGAATTGATTGGCAAGGGTTTGAAGACAATTTTGCATATTTTTTTCAGACTGCCAGTCAGGGTTTGGAGCCACGTTTTCACTCATATCTCTTCATTGGCTTGGAGGAATATTTTATAACTTTGAGGGGTTATTCTACAACCCTAGGCGCCCATGTTACATGTTTTTGGGGGTTCAAAAACCCTAGCAATTATTTTATTTTGCTGACGCCCAGGCAGTGTTGTACGGCCCTGCCAGACAGTGACATTATCAGCAATTGGAGGTCTGTTTGGGGGCAGATTGAAGGTCTTCTACAGCGGTTTTCATCATCAGCATTTTATGCAGCAGTATCCAGGTTCTTTACACTATTTGAGATGGATAGTTGGTAGCAAAAACTGTCATTTCATCACCAGCAGTTCGGCCATCAGCATTTGCATAATTTCCAGAAATTGAGTGCAGTTCGTAGAGCAGTTCTGGGCATCAATCTTCATCATTTAATCTCTGCATTTCGGTCATCATCAGCAAGACAATTGGGAGCGGGTTCCAGGTGCACATGTGAAACAATTGAATTGCATATCAATTTGTAACAGTCAGTTATACCTCAGGCTGAAATCGTACTGTTGTTGCATTGAATTTCCAGTCATTATCTGCTGTTGTGTAATCAGTTATCTATCAAGGATATTGTTCATATATTAGCATTGCATGGTCTTATGTGACAAGGGTTTTACATACTGTAATTCGGAATGGTATAGCTGTGACAGTCCACTAAGATCTGGTATTGTAATTCACAGTCCAGTCCCTTATAATCAGTCCTCTATAATCAGATTGAATGCATTGTTAGGATTGCAATTTGTATGCTGTCATCAATCTTTACATTCATAGGCATTGGAATTCACATGATTGATGTGCACAGTCCAGTCAATCCTTCATTACATTGTAGTTTGAATATAACTGGCACAGTCTGAAATTGGTCATCTGAAACTACACGTTGTAGCTGGGGTGAGGTAGTTGCAATTGCATTGGCTAGGGCATTGTCAAAGCATAACTTGTAATCTGATTATTGTATGTCACATATCCATATATTCTGAGAATTGAAATCAGAAATTAGTGAGATCTAGATATGTTAGTATTGAGTCTCCACATTGTTTAGAGATTCATTGCAATTCATTACCTTTTATATTGGCTTTGTTATACAAATTACATTTGGTTATCCGAGAACTATTGGAATACACGTTGGAAACAAACCTAATCAGTTACATGCCAAGTGTTTGACAAAATTTCTAAGTTCAATTTGAAGATTTTAGTGGCCTTTATAGTAAGGGTCATTACAGTGGTATCAGAGCGGTTTCCTGCCAACCTGATTGGGTTATTTCAGATTGAATTCAATTGTCAGCATGGCTTTGATAGGAGACAAGGAATTGAAAGAGAGAATGCACACTGCATTGAAGACATTAGATCGTCCATTTCAGCGAACAGAGGACTTTCTAAGAACTTTGGAGGAGCTGGAAACTTATTTAGGCAAGGTTGATCAGTCAGATTCCTATGCTATGAAAACAGCTTTATCTCCAGTATTTGGTTCTTTGGTGAAGCCCCGATTATTGAGACATCATGATGAGGTGGTAAGACTTGCAGCTCTCTCTTGCATTAGTGAAATCATGAGGATAATAGCAGGCTTTAATTCTTATGATGATCAGATTATGAGAGAGGTACTTCATGCCATGGTAAAAAGCTTTGAAAGGTTGGATGACATCAGGGACCCTCATTTCACAAAGAGGGCAAGATTACTTGAAGTATTTTCATGGTGTAGGTTTGAAAACATTATGTTGTCAATAGGTTGTATTGATGACATTCATAGAATGTTTAACACATTTTGGAATATTTTGGATGAGTTTCATTCCAGCGATGTATTAGCATCAATGCACTCCATCATGTTCACAATCTTGTTTGAGGAGAAGGATGAAATTTCTAAACTTTTGGCAGAAGATTTATGGCATGTTTGGACAAAAGAGAGGAATGTGTCACCTATGGCATGTACGTGGTTAAAGAGCCTGATTAATAGGCCTAAGGATCGAAGTACCTTCCCTATGACAGGCAGAAACTTGTATGATGAGTTTGACAGACATGCTGATCCGGTATTGGGAGATGTTAGCACATCTTCACGTAATGACTTATTTGCATCATCTTCACAGGCAGAAGTGGTTACAGATGTTGTACAGGTTGAGCCAGTTGCATCAGAAGGTGATATCACAGGCACACCGGATGGCATGAGTGACACTGACAGTGATTGTGGTACAGTTGGTCTTGATGATGTCACAGGTGCTCAAAATAGTAACTACAGCACAGTGGATTCAGATGATGATTGTGAGGAGGTTGTGCATGATGATGAGATACCTATCAGCGATGAGCAGACATTCAATATTCAGGACTTTGCTGATAGAGAGTATCAGGCATAGTTAGATGCTACATCACACGAGGTTGAGGCACATAGTACTTCACATGTTTTGTCCAGTCAGCTTAGGGTAAGCGAGGATGGGATTGTGACTTCATTATCTCATCATGACAGGATGCGGGAGATGATAGAGGATCACATCTGGATGATTCAATTACAGGACAGACATAAGGGAGTTCAGGTAGAGTCTTCTTGTGTTGACTTACAGGTGATCAAGGAAGGAATGGGAGCGATGAAGATGAGTTATTTACATCTTCTTTCAGATCGTGACCATCTTCTTAGCCTTGCCAGAGATCATTTAGATGCCTTGAGGAGGAAGGAGGAGGAAGTTGGCAGGCTTTCTCGAGAGTTCGAGGACACTCGAGCCTCTTTGTTGAGTACTCCATTGGCATTACAGGACTCAGAGAGATAGGTGGATGGGTATGGCGTGGAGTTGAGTTCAGCTTCATCTTACACACCTGATACTCAGCTTTCTGTGACATGCGGATCACATGTGGTTGTCGATAGTTATGAGAGTTCACCTTGCATCCAGGATTCAGGGATAGTGTCAATTATGGCAGACATGGATGTGGGATCAGCTGATATTGGGATTGAGCAGGCTACTCAGGTACGGATTTTGCTTGAGGTGTCAGTCGGTTCCAGTTTACGGATGAGGACTCAGGATTGTTACATTGGCGTTTGGGATTCTATTGACTGGAGATCTTTATCATCTATTGGTAGCAGTGATTGTTTGAGTGCTATCATGGATTTGATTAGCAGATTACACGGTGTTGTTCTCATTCATACCAGCAGATTGTCAGATGTTGGTATTAGTCTTTATACACCGATGTTAGGAGTAGTGTACATTTCCAGTCGACCACTTAGGGTGCAGTGGGTTTGTGATAATTTAGGCACATCTGAGGTGTTAGTGATTACAGATGAGTCCCAGGATCGCACTGGCCTTGATGACATCCAGGAGTCTACTGCGGACAGTTTTGAGGATTTAGCTTCCTCGGCAGATTCATTTGTTACAGCGGAGTTGGGCAGTGATGCTACAATTTTTGATACTCCGTATGTTGGTATGAGCTTTGGAGTTGATTCGCAGAGTATGGATAGTAGTACTCCAGAGATCAGTGGTTTTGAGGATACTCCTTTTGATAGTGTGTTAGAGGAGGATGTTATTGATAGTGTTGAGGACTTAGTGGATTCCCTTGATACGGAGGTTTATGTTGATGCTTCAGTCACTCCGTTTGATGATACGAGTTTAGCAGCTGGTCTGCAGAGTTTGGATGGCAGTATTACAGATGATAGCTATTCTGAGGTTACTCCTTTGGACAGTGTACCAGGGGAAGAGGATTGTAGGAGACAGTCTAGCCAGCGCCATCATGTGTCTAGTTAGCTGAGAGTTAGTGAGCGGGACATTGCTATCGCTTGCGAGCATTTCGATGCTGCCCATCAGTTGTTAGCAGTTTATGGATGGGGTTCTCCTACTAGTGATGAGCAGGGAGGCAGTTATCTCTCCTTGACAGAGATCCACTCTTTATGGGAGGCTATCCGGATTTTGAGACAGGATTATATGCAGTTGGTAGCTGACAGGGATCATCTTCTAGAGTGGGGCAGTACAGCATACGAGGCATTAGTAGTCAAGGAAGAGGAGGTAAGCGAGCTTACTCAGCAGCTCGAGGTGACTTCGGAGACTCTTGAGAGTACACAGTTAGCTTTTGAGGAGTCACAGTTTCAGTTGGCTGAGATAACCATGGAGTTGGAGCGACTACAGACTTTACCAGATTTTGTACAGTCACAGACTATGGTGTCTGGTGATTCGGGGATGTCCACGGTTGAGATTGCTAGAGACAGTGGAGATGGGGATGCATCCATCCTAGGTACTAGTAGTGGTATATCTTGTTCCCTTCCACTTGAGTTAGGCTCGGTTGAGTTGGGTGTTGTTGTTGAGCGTTGTAGTCCGCTCGACATGGTGGTGATCTCTACTACTGATGACGTGGAGACTTGTGATGTTGTACAAGAGATCATGTTTGATGTTGATGAGCCGGCAGTTGGCATGGTTCCTATCAGTGGTACTACTCCTTTGGAGGTGTCTTCAGAGGTAGTGGCGAGTTCGGGCCTGGTTAGTGAGCAGTTGCAGTTAGTTTCATCGGGATTGCAGTCTGAGCCACTGACTGATGTTGGCACATTTTATCGACATTACACTGAGAGGTATGCTCATCAGTTTATTTTTGATCCATATGTCGATGAGATGATGATATGGAGATGTACTTTAGGCTCTAGTGTTTGTCATCAGTTATGGTATGGTTTGACTCCACGGGTAGAGAGCTGTGAGGCATATGACGTGATGTTGGGTTTTGTGAGCGACAGCTGGATGGTTCATGATATTGATGTTGTTGATGGTTCAGCTGTTGTTCTTGATTTCCCTCCCTTGGCTATGTCATCTTTTGACTTAGCTAATGATCAGTCACAGTCGATTGTATCATGTTTGCAGGATGAGCTGGTTGGTTCTTTTTATTGGTATTATATCTCAGGGTATGTTTATCAGCTTGCTTATGAGTCATGTATGGAGGAGATGGCAGACAGATTTGTTTTGAGTGACTACTATCTATTGTATGATGCCTATCAGCCGCCAGCAGAGCATGGGAGTTATGGTGATACCAGCATGGTTGGTAATCTGCAGAGATATGTTGACTACAGTTGGTGTATAGTGTGTGGATTCTCCGCACTTGGTGCAGTTCCCTTTCGGAGTATTCATCATTATAGAGCTGGATTGTCAGTGGGATGTGTTGAGGATATTTGCTATGTTGGGAGTTTCAGTTGTCCTCTCCACTTGAGTTCTGATATTTTCGGAGTTGGTGTCTCGTGGGTTCCTGACTATGGCAGTTATGGGGTTAGAGTTCAATTGAGCAGTGGTTCATGATACATTCATGGATTCCTCTTGGTTATATCGCAAAGGATATTGCAGGAGCTTGCGTTGGTTGACTGTAGTACAGTTCATGACTTCATTTGGGATCCAGGAGGATTGTTGGGTTCATTGTTTAGCCATTGCTTGGGGACAAGCAATTTCAGGAGGGGCGGACTGTCATGTCCCCATTTTGGCTGACCTCATTTAGCATGCCAAATTTGCCTATCCCCGACTCTCGTAGGCAAATGGTGGAGAGAGAGAGTCATTTTTGTAGATTAGATGGTTATATTGGCTTTTGGAGAAGTTTAAGAGGTTATATTTTATTATTATAAGTCATTGGGGCCTACATGTTCTAATTTTAAGTTGAGTTGCACTTTTTGATTTATAATATTATTTTATTATAAAAAGTGCTTTTTAATGAGATTTTATAAAGGAGAGTTCTAGAAGTTCCAGGAAAAGTGAATAAATAGAGGGCTAGGCCTCTCATTTGGACATGCTTGTTGTTGATATCTCTTCTTCTTCTTCATTGTGAAGACATTTGTGGTCTTTGGATCTGTAAATCATTATTCAGTCTTTGGGAACGAGTCACTCCCTTGGATTGGCAACTTTGAGGGTGTGAAATATCACTTGAATTGTTGCAATTAAGGAGTTGGTATTCAGCCATCTCATTTGTGCTTCATTGAGATTCAGTTTTGAGGGTTTACTTCAGTTGGAATAAGGGTTCCAGTTGTGCCCTAGCATTGAGGAATTGATTGGCAAGGGTTTGAAGACAATTTTGCATATTTTTTTCAGACTGCCAGTCAGGGTTTGGAGCCACGTTTTCACTCATATCTCTTCATTGGCTTGGAGGAATATTTTATAACTTTGAGGGGTTATTCTACAACCCTAGGCGCCCATGTTACATGTTTTTGGGGGTTCAAAAACCCTAGCAATTATTTTATTTTGCTGACGCCCAGGCAGTGTTGTACGGCCCTGCCAGACAGTGACATTATCAGCAATTGGAGGTCTGTTTGGGGGTAGATTGAAGGTCTTCTACAGCGGTTTTCATCATCAGCATTTTATGCAGCAGTATCCAGGTTCTTTACACTATTTGAGATGGATAGTTGGTAGCAAAAACTGTCATTTCATCACCAGCAGTTCGGCCATCAGCATTTGCATAATTTCCAGAAATTGAGTGCAGTTCGTAGAGCAGTTCTGGGCATCAATCTTCATCATTTAATCTCTGCATTTCGGTCATCATCAGCAGGACAATTGGGAGCGGGTTCCAGGTGCACATGTGAAACAATTGAATTGCATATCAATTTGTAACAGTCAGTTATACCTCAGGCTGAAATCGTACTGTTGTTGCATTGAATTTCCAGTCATTATCTGCTGTTGTGTAATCAGTTATCTATCAAGGATATTGTTCATATATTGGCATTGCATGGTCTTATGTGACAAGGGTTTTACATACTGTAATTCGGAATGGTATAGCTGTGACAGTCCACTAAGATCTGGTATTGTAATTCACAGTCCAGTCCCTTATAATCAGTCCTCTATAATCAGATTGAATGCATTGTTAGGATTGCAATTTGTATGCTGTCATCAATCTTTACATTCATAGGCATTGGAATTCACATGATTGATGTGCACAGTCCAGTCAATCCTTCATTACATTGTAGTTTGAATATAACTGGCACAGTCTGAAATTGGTCATCTGAAACTACACGTTGTAGCTGGGGTGAGGTAGTTGCAATTGCATTGGCTAGGGCATTGTCAAAGCATAACTTGTAATCTGATTATTGTATGTCACATATCCATATATTCTGAGAATTGAAATCAGAAATTAGTGAGATCTAGATATGTTAGTATTGAATCTCCACATTGTTTAGAGATTCATTGCAATTCATTACCTTTTATATTGGCTTTGTTATACAAATTACATTTGGTTATCCGAGAAATATTGGAATACACGTTGGAAACAAACCTAATCAGTTACATGCCAAGTGTTTGACAAATTGCCTAAGTTCAGATTGAGGGATTTAGTGATCCTATTGGTAAGGGTCATTACAGACCTTCTTGGCTTGGACTGGGTGTTGTCTAAGGATATTGTCTTGATGCTGAAGAGGGCTTTATCCTTGTTCTTTCTTTCCTTAACATGTCAAAATAGTATGTTTTTTCCATATTAAGGAGGGGGGCATATATACGGCCTCCCTCAATCTATATTATGTATTTTTGTTCTAACCTTTTGTTTTGTAGCATGCTAAATCTCAGAAGGTAATGCACATAAGTTGCTAAATCCTAAAGGGACACGCATTTCCAATTTCAAATATGCTAAATCTTCTGAAGGTAACACACATAAGTTGCTAAATCTTGAGGAGACACACATTTTTCAAATGTTTCAATATGCTAAATCTTGGAAGGTAACACACATAAGTTGCTAAATCCTGAAAAGACATGCATCTATATGCTAAATGTTCCGAGGGTAATCTACATAAGTTGCTAAATCCCGAGGAGACACACATTTCATATTCCATGGTGATACAAGAAGGTGGATCCATGGGTACTTTATAAAATCTATCAAAAGATGCACTAAATACATGCAGAAAGCTGCTAGAAGGTACACAACATTATGGGGTGACTATCAAGTATTTTCTTGGTAGGTCATCCTATCCTTTTGTGGTTCATAGTGAAATATACACATCTTCCTGGCTGAGCTAACCACTCCTCTCTCTTCTTTTCTCTTTGTTCTTTAGTGATGTCTCTCTTATTGCAATCTTGGAGTTGACGAAGACTCAAGTCTCTTGGGGCTTGAGGATTCCTTTGTCCCTTTGATTTCAGTATGATTATCTTTTTCTTTATGATCTACTTAACCAAGAGTTTGCGTCGAGTCCATACTCTTGCTAAAGTGGGGGCTTAATGTATTTTCTTAAAATGGAAGCACTTCCATGGTAAGAGTGTTTAGCCCTCCAAGTAAGTGGTTTGGGGTCATGTCGAATGCCTTGAATGGATATTCAACTTGGATCTGCATTTTCCCCCTGTTCTACCCCATTTTTCACTTCTTCCTAGCATTTTCTTCCATCCTGAACTGTGAACCTGAGATTCTTGACCATAAGGTCAAGGTCGACCTTTTTAGGTCAAGGTCGACCTCGACCCTGACCTAGTCAGCATTGACCTTGAATTTGACCCTAGGGTTTGGGATCTTCAATGTTAGCTTCTAGTTTCAGGATCTCATCAAAATCTTTCACTTTCCCTCTTTAGGGCCACTATTTCTTGGATTAAGCGTCAAATTCTCAAATTAATATTTGAGGTGGACCTTTCTTGATATTTGTATAGGATTCCTAATTTATTATTGGAGATTACCCTTTCTTGAGTTTTGTGCCTAATACTCAAATTAACTTTGGAGTTGGCCTTACCTTCAATTTTGTAACAAGGCTCTTAAATAATTATTTTATTTATTTATTAAGGGTGGTTCCCTCCTAGAGTTTTGTGTCAAGACTTTAATTTAATTTCCTTTCCATGTGCACCTCTCTAGAGTTTTGTGCCATGGGCCCTTAATTATTATTTTCTACGAGGCCCCTCTTGTGCCCTAGATCACTATAAAAGGGAGCCTTCCTCTCTCATTTTTATCATCAAGTTTTGCAATTCATCTCTCAAGCTCTTAAGCAAGAAGATCAAGCATTAAAGCCTTCAAGCATTCAAGCATCCAATTCATCAAGGAGATCCATTAGTAGCCAGTGAAGGATTCAAGCTCTATGGAGCTCTCTTGTTGAAGATTCTTCCATTTCTATTCAAGCCTCTTCCTAGTTCAAGATCCATTCAAGATTTGTGTTGAAGATCTAAAGACAATTGATTGGAGACATCCTACATTTGATTCTACATTCATCCATTCTTGTGGATTCAAGGATTCGAATCCTCCATAAGGGTTTCAACTCGAGCAAGGTGAATTGTTCCATTTACTTTGTTTATTCCAGAAATTTCAAGGTTAATTCCTAAAATGGGGTTTGACTGAGGCAAACCCCTAAAACAAACAACAAAACCATTTTTATTATAGGTACAAGTGTAGAATCTTGGATCTAAGAGCAAATTCAGATACCCTTTTCAATAATCTTTCAAGATCTGCAAATAGAATTGGTATCGGACTTCAAGTAAATAATGTGGTCTTTGACCTTTTAAAAGCTCAAAGTCGACCTATGTGAATTTGGAGATAATATTTTTGGGTTTTGTCCGCCTCGACATTTCCAATCCAATATAGGTGACGAAATCTTCAAAAAGTTCATACAGAAGCCAGAATTGAGCATTTTCCAGATTTTCCCTAATTCAAGGTTAGTATTTGGACTTCAATTATTTCAGATTTCAAGCTTAATCCAACTATAGAGAAGTATAGGATTTATTCTTTCTTTCATATTCTTCATAGATTGATTCGATTGTGTATTAACCTCTTGGTTGATAAAATTGGATCTCTCTTTTTGGAATTTGGATTTAGGAGTGAATCTTACATTTTGCCCACACACATACACAAATCGTGGTGATTCCAAATTACCACTATTTAGTTTCCAAAACTATTTTGACTTCTTGCAAGAAAATGGTATTGCTATGGATAGGCATCTCATTTGGTCGGATAATTGCATTGGTCAATTTAAGAATGCTAGAATGTTTTATTGGTTGTGTAGAATGCATGTGGAGAGAGGTGTACCTCATATTTGGAGTCTTTTTTAGTCAAGGCATGGGAAATGGGAGCATGATGGAGCAAGTGTGTGTGTGAAGAGAGCTCTAATTAAGGAGTAATTGAGGATTTCAGGTGTTGTACTTCTTGATGCTCATTCTATTGTTGATTGGTGTACTTTAGAATTGTCATAGGGGGTGACTCTTGATTCTATAGTGCAGAGATTCTTTTGGTTGGTTGAGGATGGAACTATAGGAGATATATTTGATTTTCAAACAGTGAAAGACTCTTAAAAAATGCATTCATTCTGAAGCTCCAATAGTAGTACATGGACCATTTGGACATGAGAGTTGGCTTTTTTTTTCCCCATGTGTTTTCAGTATGATTGGGATCATTGTGAGTCAAGTGAGTGGGTGGATACATGGGTTCCATAGTATCTAACTCTTTTATCTTTGACACTCTCTATAAGAAATGATGACATGGACACTTCAGTTGAGTATGACCATCTTTCAAATCTTTTGAAGCTAGGAAATGTTTTTGCATTGGTTGCACCGTAGGGGATTAATGAGAGTTCAAATTATTTCTTAGCACATTATGTACGAGGTAAACAGAAGCTTGTACAATTGATGAAAGATGGTGATGGGTTCACATATCCTACTGGTTGAGTTGTTGTTGCGGGAACATGGCTGCAAACATACATGATTAGAAAGAATGGAATTCCCACATTTAAAGACTATGAGAAGCACAAAACTATTCTGATGTATTCACACCTTGTTATAGCAAAAAATGTCAAGTTTTCAAAGCATCAAGGAAGACCAAAGACAAAATAACTTTGGACTATTAGTATTGCTGATCATGAAGTACTATTGGAGACCCTGAAGCAAAGAGATGACCCTTCAGGAACACTTGACTAGGTAATAAGTTAACTTAGTGCATTTTTTTCTAAGTTCGTTAAGCTTAATTTCAATACATTAATTTCACCTTTCTGAGATTGTATTTTGAGTCAATAAACTTGGTTTTGTATGTGCATTGTAACTTGTGCAGGAGCACCTATGAAGATACCTATGATCACCATGGATCCAATCAGAGATAGAAGGACAAAAAGATCCTTAATGGTTAATTGAGATCTTTTGAAGCCTATAATGGCAATTTGTAACAATCAATTTGATATAAAATTGAAATGCCCTAGAAGTCTTGATAAGGACTTATGACAAAAATCATGTATGGCTGGCCAATAGTGCCAACAAAGGATCTTACATGTCATTTACTTATGTCATTTTCATGGTTTGAATTCTTACATGTTTGACTGTTGTTTCTAATGCTTTAAGGATATTATTTTTTATCATTTCAAACAATTTATAGAAGTTAAACCTCAAACATAATAAGCTCCATGAATAGGATATTCTAGAGTAAAGAAAAACAAATGTCCTAATATTCAATCTTTGTTATTGGATTTTGGGAGGGGTGGCAGAATATTAAAAATAATTGAATTTTAGTAGAGTCCTGACTAGCTTAATCATGATTAGTTTCATAGTTCAAATTTCAAACATACCACTAATAGTCATTGCAATGAAACTGGGTCTGAAAGAAAAGAAGTGTGCATGCTTTCCCATTTGGGTCTTCTCTTGTTTTAGAATGAAAACCTAATTGTTTCCACTATAGACAAGGACATGTTCCCAAGGACTACTTACTCAATCTATAAAACACAACTGCTTGCAGGCTGCCCAGTGTACCATAATGCATTGTGTGTTTTATGGTCTACAAGTGACATGCTTTCCAAGTTTGCATGGGAGAGCAAAATGGTTACCTTTTTTGTTACTGAAAATGGTGTGGAATATAAGTTGGTGGTTCACTTTCATGACATTATAAACATGAGTGACAACCCCATTCCTCCCATGGAGTCACTGGAATGGTCGCAACCTCGCTCGACCCAAGTGACCCCAAGGTACACTAAACATGATTGGGCAATCTTCTAAGGCTGGTATCTCAGACCTTGTGAGAGGTATTGACAAACCATCAAAAGCAATGGGATCATGATATTGAGGTCTACAATAACCTCTATCATTTTTGGGTGATTCGACTTCATTTGTATTTGGCAAGGCGATCTCAGTCGATACCAAAACTTGTAGTGAGGGTTAGTTGAAAGTAGCTCAGCAATGTATCTTTCAAACCGTCAATCTTGGCATTGAACTATCTGCTCCATTGGCTCTAGTTGGCCAAGTAAACACTAGTGACAGCCCTATTCTATCCACGAAGTCCCAAGAATGCTTGCGACCACACTTGACCCAAGTGACCCCAAGGTGCACTAAGCACGATTGGACAGTGATATTCTGAGGCTTATATCTCAGACCTCGTCAGAGGTATTGACAAACCATTAGGGGATATGGGATTGTGATTCCAAGGTCTACAATAACCTCTCTCAATTTTGGGTGATTCAACTTCATTTGCATTTGGCAAGGTGATCTCAGTCGATGCCAAACTTGTAGTAAGGGTCAGTTGAAAGTAGCTCTGAAGTGTCTCTTTCAAACTTTCCATCCTGGGATTGAACCGTGTACTCCATCAGCTCTGGTTGGCTGGGTAAACACTAGTGGCAACCACATTTCACCCACAAAGTCACTGGAATGCTCACGACCACACTCGACCCAAGTGACCCCAAGGTGCATTAAGCATGATTGGGTAGAGATCTTCTAACGCTCATATCTTAGACCTCGTGATAGGTATCGACATACCATTAGGGACTACAAGATTTTTTTTTTGAGGTCTACAATAACCTCTCTTAGTTTTAGGTGATTTAACTTTGTTTGCATTTGGCAAGGCGATCTCAGTCGATGCTAAAACTTGCAGTGAGGGTCAGTTGAAAGTAGCTCAGTAGTGTATCATTCAAACTATCTATCCTAGCATCGAACTATCTAGTCTATCAACTCTGGTTGGCTAGGTAAACACCACTCACAATTCTATTCTACCCATGGAGTCACTGGAACACTCGCGACCAAGTTCAACCCAAGTGACCCCAAGGTGCACTAAGCATGATTGGGAAGTGATCTTTCAAGGCTCATATCTTAGACCTCGTGAGAGGTATCGATAAACCATAAGGGGCTATGAGATCTTATTTCCAAGGTCTATAATAACCTCTCTCAATTTTGGGTGATTCGACTTCGTTTGCATTTGGCAAGGCAATCTCAGTCAATCTCAAAACTTGCAGTGAGGGTCATTTGAAAGTAGCTCAGCAGTGTATCTTTCAAACCGTCAATCCTAGCATTGACCCTTCTACTCCATTGGCTCCAGTTGGCTAGGTAAATGCAACTTACAACCTCATTCCTCCCATGGATTCACTGGAACGCTCGTGACCTTTCTTGACCCAAGTGACCCCAAGGTCCACTAAGCATGATTGGGCAACGATCTTCTAAGGCTCATATCTCAGACCTCATGAGAGGTATTGAAAAACCATTAGGGGCTACGAGATCATGTTTTTGAGGTCTATAATAACCTCTTTGGGTTTTGGGTGATTTGACTTTCTTTGCATTTGGAAAAGCGATCTCAGTCGATGCCAAAACTTGTAGTGACGGTCAGTTGAAAGTAGCTTAGTAGTGTATCTTTCAAACCGTCCATCTGAGCATCGAACCATCTGCTCCATTTCCTCCGGTTGGCTGGGTAAATGCCACTGACAACTCTATTCTACCAACGGAGTCACTGGAATGCTTGCGACCATGCTCGACCCAAGTGACCCCAAGGTGCACTAAGCACGATTGGGCAGTGATCTTCTAAGGCTCGTATCTCATACCTCGTGAGAGGTATCAACAATCTATGAGGGGTACAAGATCATGTTGTTGAGGTCTATAATAACCTCTCTAGGTTTTGGGCAATTCGACTTCATTTTCATTTGGCAAGGCGATCTCAGTCGATGCCAAAACTTACAGTGAGGGTTAGTTGAAAGTAGCTCAATAGTGTATCTTTGAAACCATATGTCCTAGCATCAAACCATCTACTCCATTAGGTCCGGTTGGCTGGGTAAATGCCATTGACAACCCCGTTCCACCCACGGAGTCACTGGAATGCTCACAACTATGCTCGACCCAAGTGACCTAACATCACAAGTGCTACATTTCTCTGTGGATTTAGTAAACTCCAATATGATGAGTTATATACATATTGAGTATATTCATGGTATTGAAACAATGTAGTACTAAGTGGGTCAAGTGAGTATATATAATGGTATGAAACATAAGAACATAGGAAATCTATAGAAGTTAAACCTCAAACATAATAAGCTCCATGAACACGGTATTCCAGAGTAAAGAAAAATAAATGTAACTTCAACAAGATATAATTTAAATCATAATGATAATCATAGTCAAGATATAACTTCACCATTCAATTCCATAAACATGAATAATAAATATGTATACAAAATATGACACAAATATAACATAAAAATGAACATGTTCTATATATAGAAAGTATCAAATGTATCAAAAGTATCTCCATATACAAATATGGCACATGCCATTTCAAAATTTCTACAAAATCAATGTTTCAAGGTGTACAATGTGGTATATATGCCATCTCAAATCGTGCCAAGTGGCATCTCTAAATGACCAAAAAACTAAAACTACATCCTATGCCATAGGGGGATCATCAAAATGTAGCCTCTATGAAGAAGTGTTTGGCTCGGATTGATCCTGCATCAAAAATGAGTTCAAACCCAAGTTAGATTGCTTATTTTATATGATATATACATATATATATATATATATATATATATATATATATATATATATATATATATATATATATATATATATATATATATATATATATATATATATATATATATATATATATATATATATATATTTATAATTCAAACACTAATTTAATTAAAATTATAACTGAATACAAATATCTCTACCTGGCCTCTCGGTCACCTACCACGATCAGGTGTCCCACCATAAGTCCTTGATAGCAAAGGGACCATGCCAACAATACCAACTCTGAACTATAAATATATATTTGCAATAATGAGATTAGTAGAGTGGTGCAACATAGAGTAATAAATCTACAAAATAGGATGATTTGAAGTAAAATTAAAACTTACATCTGGTGATCCCTCCTCTGGAATAGTGGGGTGGGTCAACAAAGATATGAAAGATTCTCATGGGCCCTCCCTCACAGTAGGAGTAACCTATGAGAGTAAAAGGATTGTCAATTATATATAAATGTACTTCATCACAACAACCATGGTTACAAAATACAAATAACAATATGTAAAAGTTTATGTACAATCAGGCTATCACTCCGAATCAAGATGCCTATCACCCTAGGCTCCCAAACCCATGTTGGAACATCATCGATAGCCACACCCTATACAATAAATTTAAGTAAAATATTTATTACTACACACAAGTGGCATACATATGCATGCATAATTAATCTTAAAAAATTAATTACCTTTCCTTTGTCGACACCTGATGAAGGAACCCCCTCCTGGCCCCCACTGACATCAGTTGTAGCCTGCAAGAGTATAATAAGATGACAATATATTACTAAATGTAAGAATTTTATTGCTCTAATTGATAGATATTTAAGCATGTACACCAAATGATATAAAAAAAACTAATGGGTAGATAATTTATAATATACCGTATAGGCATTAAGGCCAAATGAAATGGTTGAAAGTATGGACTCGGCCACCTGTCTCAACTCCTCCTGTGTCATCGATTGAAAATAAATGGAAAAAATATATATACATAAGTGCATCCATTCATTAAAACTAATCTAAATAAATAAATTAAATAAGTCATGTGAAAAATTTATTTATAATGTTTAATCTTACCATATCAACAAGAGTCCATGGCTCTGTGTACACCTTCTGAGCACTCTCACGAGATGTAGAAGCTCCATGAGATGTTGCAGCCTCTACAGCTGCATCTCCTACATCCTCCTCATCAATAACATACTGATATGTATCAGCATCAGTAAGCAGTCCGAGGCACATATTCTTGCATATAATGCAAATATGGGGCTTGCATAAATGTGAACTCAAGCGAGATGTCAATGCGCCAACATCATCCACACCAGGAGGCAACACTGACCTAGTCTATGTGATCAACTAATCACTCAGCAAATGAATGGCCCTAATAGTCTATGAGGTAACATCTACAATGATATCGGGATGCTGCACTTGAGGAGGGGGTGCGACATTAGTGGGGGGGACAAAGGTAGTGGCCTTTTTGTACTGGGAAAATGGCCTAGTCTAAGGAGCTCCTCTGCCTATGCCCATGTTGGGCCTCATACTCCAATAATTAACACTATGATAGAGCACAAACTCAGCATATATTTTTTTAATGAAATAGAAAGGGAGCTCCAAATCACTATGGGGTGGTTTATCAAAAACCATCCACCAACGATCCCAAAAGTGTGTGCGCATTGCTTCATTTGTGCACCATTTTATTGATAATTTGGGTTTTTTGGGGTCAACTTGTAATTTGGTTTTAGGATTCACAAAAAGAGGCTATATCTTCCTTACTTATATTAAGGGTTGCAATCCCATCATGGTTAAGCCTGTCATTAAATTGGGCGTGCATATCATCATGCCAATGAAGAGCAGCATTATGTTGCTGCGTGAGTGTGTCACTATTTTCAACAATAGTATTTAATGTAGCAAGCATGGGACCTAATGTAGTTATATTTTGATATGTGTCTTGGAAACCTCGTATTGTGTTCAAATTATTTTGTGTCAAATCTTCTAAAGATCAAGGGTTTGAGACGGGGGATTGTTTTGGGGATCGTTATTTAGTGCAGGAGGGTTATTTTCCTCATTGTTGTCAGCCATGCCTGATTAAATAAATAAAATTTCAATTTCAATTTGATTTCATATATTATTACAAAAATAAATACAAAACCTTATTTCAACCAAAAAAACTACATTTAGCATCAAAATGAAATAAAACAATCAAAATATACAAAGAATTTACTTACTGTATACTGTGAAGATTAAATTTGTTGTTGCAGAAATCAGATACCTAAAAATATCGTGTATATGATATTTCCAGGGGTTTTCCAAACCCAAAACATGAGGAGAAATGAGTAAAATGGCTCGCGGGTTTTGATTTATGCCATAGGTTTTGAGTACCCGATATAATATCAAGTACCCAAAAAAATATCGGTTACCCAATTAGGCCTATGCTTTGGTGTCATGTTTGCCTTGGTGTACTGACACCCATGCCTACTAAAAAGTCAACAAGCATTTTCATGCACTTTTGGACGAGTGAAAAGTGAATATTTTTCACATCGCCACTTTTTGGCCCCTCATGATCTTGAACATACCCATTCACCAAAAGATAATTTTGTTTAGCCTATATGATTTTCAGCTACATGTACATATATCATGCACTATGAATATTGAATGATGCATTAGAATAACAAGGTTTATTTTTCTTTCTCACTAGATTATCAATTAGGAATCAATGTTATCACTTCACCTAGTTATACCATAAAATAAAGTTTTACTTATAGTTTCCTATTGATAGAACCTTTCTAAACTAAATTATATTGAAAAATCTTAATTAAAATTTACATGTGGATGATTAAGATTTATTTCATGATCTCTATATAACTTTTACCTTTTTCTACTCTTTTATTTTTTAAATTTTTTTTTTCATGTATATAGCATTTAAATCTCACATTGACTTTTATTTTAATGTTTTAGTACATATAATGGAAACCATTCAAATTTTCAATTGAATATTGATAGATAATAAAAATAATAGGTTTTCACATGAATGACCTAGCATGAGCATCACATTCCACTACAATTTTGTAACTCTTCACCATATAGTTCAAGGCACCAAAAAAATATGTTTTGAAAGACTTGACATTGTAACACTTTTATACTAGAAGAAAACAATTTTTCCATGAACCCTTTAACCTACATAACCAAAAGAAAAAATATCTCATATGGCCATGGTAGTGCTCATCACCTAAATATAGGCTATAAAACTAACCAATCATAAGCTAGCATGTCTCCAAAAATAACTAGTACATCAAAGAACTCAAAAAGATATGAAGATATTGTTTAAACCCACCTATAAAAGAATTCACCAAACCCAAATTAGATTTTATAATACACATGAATTCTCTCAAGATCTATAAGAGGAAGTGAGAAGAAATATCTTACCACATTAAAATGTAACCTCACAAATAATTCAAAGAAAATGAAAATCTGAGAAAACATAATTTTCTCCCATATGCATGTGATGAATTATTATTTGAATAAGCAATATGGTTGTTTAGGTATACCTTAAAATGCACCAAAGATGATCCATGAATGAAGGAGATAACAAAGTATTTCAACCTTAACTTGCTTCTCCAAGTCTTCTAATATTTTTATACAAAGATTATAATGCTAAACCTATAAAAATAGTATATCTTAATTCTCCTCACGTGGATGACTTAAATAGTTCAATTCTGAAAAAAAATGAATAAGTAGGTGGCACTTTCCACCTTCTCATTCACCCTCTAATTAAACTTCCCTTTAAGTGGTCAAACATGAGATACTTTAGGGGATGTTAAGTGAAATAACCCATTAAACCTACAAGTCTTATAGGGTTGTCTTGTAGGCTTCTTCAAGCTCATAAAAGAGGTTTACAAGAGGTAAAATGGGATTTGATAAGTCCTCATTCCATTTAATGGGGTCATAAATGGGGTAAAAAATTAGTATATACTCAAAAGTTTATACTATGGGATTAGTTATACCATAGGTACTTGCCTTTGGATTCTAAAATTGAGGAAAACATTAAAAAATGAAAAACTTATACCCTATTCAATTCTCTTTGTAAATGCATCAAAAAAATTTAAAACTAAAGTGATAAGGAAACCTTAACACACTAAAGGATTACACCAATCTACAATATTTTAACAATCATGCACGACCCAACACAAATATGAGACACTACAAATGAGACCATAGTCCCATTAAATAAAGTTTAGTCTTGTTTCCACATTTTTATTACACTGGGTTACTAGAAGGCCTTTAATTTCTATGGCTTGTGTAAAATTAAAACTATGCACTCAACTTGCATGTTGATTCATCCACTAAGCTCATATAGTTTAAACAATCAAATTTAAGCACAACTTTCACACAAGCACATAGATTAATTTCCATACACATATAAAACACAATATCACAATTACAACAAATTATATTCCTTTTAAATAAATGTAGTCTTAAAACTTATAATCATTATCTATTATAAAGCATTTCCATTCACTTCATTCACAATGAATAAAATCACCATAATTTATCTTTTTAAATATTTGGTCACTTTAACTTAATACTACTTATGGACTTAGCATTGCATTCTAAGTTTAGCTTAATTAAATAATATTATAAAATACAATAATATTTTCTAGCCATGTAATGTAACCATAATCAACTAATATTTGTTAGCATCACATAAAATTTCACTTTTTCTTATACCTTGAAAAAGTTAAGGTCATAAAAATTTAAAAAAAATTAAAAATTAGAAATTCAGCATAGCATACAAAAAATTAGTTTAAGAAATCGTGACAAATATGATGCACTAGAGGAGAGAATCCTTATGCAAGTATTATTATTATTATTATTATTATAAAAAAATCCAAAGCATTTTTTCTACCCCTACATATATGTACATGTTTATGGATGTATGCTTAGGTATGTATATATGTGTATACAAAACCTAGTGAAACTTCAAGTTAATAAAATACAAGATAATGGAGAAAAATAATAATTTACATTTTCTTCTTTGTAATTAAATCAAATTCTTAATTTTTAAAAATCAGACTAAAAAATACCAACAAAAATTACATTAAAAAGTATAGATTTTATTAGATTCTATGAGTTTAAATTTGAAAATATTTATTTAATTTTCAAATGTTTGAAATTAAAATAAGGTCTATTATTATTATCCTTCTCCTTTATAAAAATGACATTAAAATCAAGCATGTGCCATCTCTAATAGCCTACCTACAAGATTTATATAATTATTTACTTTACATACATTATGTATTCTAGAAAATTCTATAGATTTATGTCTAAATGCTATCTATATTCCTTTTTTTTTGTTTATATATAGATAACCTATCATTTAAAATCATTTAACATAATGATGATCTATTTAGTAAAAATTCCTATTTACATTTTCTATAACCTTAAAACCACTTACGAATCTATAAGATTCAATTTTTATCACACTAGGTTACGGGATGCCTTTAATTAGTACTTGCCCATAGACTAAGTACTATTGCATCATTTAATTAAATTCTTGCTTTAAGTAGTGATTAAATAAAATTGTTTTGACCAATTAGAATTTATTGTATTTTGTATTTTATTATAAATCTAAAAAGAAAACATGATTTTTGCACAACACTTGTTTAGCTATATTGCACTATTTCAGCCACTTTTTCAACTATTTACCATATTTATAGGCATATCAAATTTTCATCCAAAGAAATAAGATATATAAAAACATGTACAAAACATTAGTATAGTAGTTAATTCAAATTATAATTTATTTGATTAAATTTAAAAATTGTAAGAGAAAAATTTGGCTATAAATAGTTTAAAATTTTTGTATGATTTTTTTCATTTTAGAAAAGCAATTTAAAGAATATTATTCAAAAATCTATCTACTATGCAATAAGTAGTTAAACTAATAATAAGTATTTAATAATTATTTCGTTGATGTATTAAACATTTAATTGTTAAAAACATTAGTTGATAGATATGTTTTTTATTAGAAATATATTGATAGATATGTTTTTGATTAAGTAAAATAGGTTTTACAGGGATCTTGAAACCCACAATAGTATATGATCAAAAGAAAAGCATGAAAATTAAACAGAGTACACCAATTCAAAGTACCAATGAATAGGCCACAATAGGGCCAAAAATGAAAAAACAAAGAAAGTCAAAACAAGGCAAAAAAGAAGGGCACTAGAACAAGTTATGCCAAGCTCCTGAGCATGACAACCGTGTTTCTTTCGAGGGCCTCCATCAGTTGAATAGTGTCTTTAATGTTTTGAACTTGGGGTCCTTGGGGATCAATTTTCTCCCTGTTTTTCCTAATTCTTTGTTAATTAATTGTAGTAATTTTATTTTTAAAATTTTTTAATAACATTTAACTAAATTAGTTGGATGGTATTATTTAATTTTTTAACAAAAGAATTGAATATTTTTCAAGGAAACATTTGGACAATCTAATTTGTGTTATATGGTATTACTTAGTTTTTTTTAATAAAATAATGAAAGCCAAATTTTAAAAAATGTGTATAGTTTTTTATAGTAAAAAGTAGCGAGAGGGTCCTGGCCCATGGGACAAAAAAGTTAGAAAATGTGTATAGTTAGAAAAGTAATTAATTCTTAATATTACAATATATCTTATTATTTCTAATATACCTATTTTTAAAATTTTAAATTAATTACAATACATATAATTCTAATTTCTAATACAACCTCATTTTTCACATTTTAAATTAATTACAATATATATAATTTTAATTTACTCTATAATTCAAGTTACAATTATAATCAAATTACATTTAGTTTACTATTTCTATTTCTAAATTATATAAATAACAACCAACTAATTCAAATAATTAGCCACTGTGTGGCACTTGTTTCTATGGCTTGTATACAATTAAAACTATGTAGTGAACTTGCATGTTAATTCATCATGTAAGATCGTATACTTGAAAAAATTAAATTTAAGCACAACCTTCACAGATGCACATAGTTTAGTTTCCATACACATACAAAACACAATATCACAATTGCAACAAATTATCTTCCTTTTAAATAAGTGTAGTCTTAAACTTATAATCATTGTCTACTTTAAAGCATTTGCATTCACTTCATTCACAATGAATAAAATCACTATAATTAATCATTTAAAATATTTGATCACTTTAACTTAATACTACTTATGGACTTAGCATTGCATTCTAATTTTAGCTTAAGTACATAATATCATAAAATACAATTCAGCTTTTCTAGCCATGCAATGTAACTATAATCAACTAATATTTGTTAGCATCTCATAAAAGTTCACTTTTTCTTATATCTTATAAAAGCTAAGGTCATAACAATAAAAATGAATTCGCAACTTTTCTAAAAAGTTGATCGTTAAACTATGCCAGTAGCAGGAGCGGGAGCGGGAGGAAATTTGAATTCACAGGTGGGCGGGATTCCTAGTTTGTAGGCTACGGGTTCCTCGAGGGGTGCCTGTGGTGAAGATTCTCTCACAGATTATGACTCTGCAGACCCATGTGAAAAGGAGAAAGACCTAGGAAAGGAAGCTGGGGTGGGAGTTGAGAACGTGGGCCTCCCTAGGTCCTCCTAAACCATGAAGATCCAAGCATGTGACTAGGATGGTCTCCTTCGCCAGTGGTCACCACTCTTTGGGATTAAACCCATAGACAAGTCCTCTTTCCCCTCTATAAAGGACATTTCAGACAAGGGAAAAGGCAACTACGCATTAAAAATCCCTAAAAAATTGGTTGACCACAATATTGAATCCATGGACCATACTTTGGTGGCCAAGTTTGTTGGCTCTGGACCTAACATAGACATCATCAGGATCTTTGCAAAAAAAAATGGGACTTGAAGGTTCAAGTTCAGATTATAGCTATGGCCAAGGGGTTTTTGTCTTTCAAATTCTCCTGTAAAGAGGACCTGGATAAAATCCTTTGCGCTAGCACCTAGGCCATAGGAAAGGCCACTCTATCATTGCAAAAATGGACTCCTAAACTTGATCTTAATGATTCCTTCTTTTTCTAGGCCTCGGTGTGGGTGAGACTGCCTGAACTTCCCTTGGAGTTTTGGAATGAAGATGTTTTTAATAGGATCACCAAATATTTTGGCACCCTTCTCTCCATTGACCCTATCATAGTGGCAAGGGGCCACCTCACTTATACAAGGATTTTAATATGAGTGGAAGAAGGCAAGGATATGCTAGAAATCATAGAGCTACGCTCCAAATTGGGAAAGTATGTACAAAAACTAGACTATGAAAGCATCCCCTTTGCTTGTTTCCACTATAAGAAAGCTCACCATAGAGCCAAAACTTGTCCACTTCTCCAGAACAAAGAGAAAGAAAGGAAAGCCAAACAAGCACAAAGAAAGAAAAACAAAGGAGTAACTAACAACCAAGAAAGGGAAGAATCAACAAGAGAAAAATGTAACCCCCAGGAGGGCCCTAAGTCCAAAACTCATAGAGTCTAGAAGAAAAAAGATCAACTCATGTCCATTCCTGCAGTCCATGAAATTAGGGATTCAAAGGATACTAGGGATGTGGAGGAGCCACAAAGGCCTTAGCTTGACACCCAAGAGTCTGGTGGAGAGACCCTCTACCTCATGGTTTTGGATTTGGACATCACCATACAACAAGAAACAAGAGAAGTTAACAAGAATGATGTTCAGGTGGAAGGGGGTGACTCGTGCCCTGGCACTATCTCAGTTTCCTTAGTCTTAGACTCCATCACTCCCCCTCTTACCGGTGAGAACATACACAACTCAAAACCTTTCCTTGAGATGGAGGAGTCAGGGAAGTACCAATAGATTGAAGATCTAATGGTCACTGCCTCCCCAAAAAAATTCAATAAAATGGTAAAGCTCTTTGCCAAGCATAAGAAAGAAAAGGAGGGTTGGATCTCTATACACAAGAAGAAGAAACCAAGTAGCAGAGACCCTTCTCCTTTCTCCCCAGAAACCACCAAAAGTAGGAAAAAAGCTAAAGTAAGGGCACTAGACAAAAAAAGGACTTCCCAAAGTAGGCATGAAAAAACTAGCTTGATCAAAGCGGATGGAACTGGGAATTCCATCCAAGCTTCTAGCACCTCCATCAAGAAATGAAAGTCATCTCTTGGAACATTCATGGGCTAAATAGCTCACACAAGTAGGATGTCATTAAAAATATGATTAGGGATCACAGACTAGATATTTTCTTAATCTAGGAAACCAAAATGCAGAAGGACAAGTTAGAGAGAATCAAATTCAGCAAAGTAATGGAAAGCAGAGCTACTAGCTCTGATGGGGAATCCTATGGCCTTATCACCATGTGGAATACACATCATCTCAGAGCTGAAGTTATATATGATGGAAGTAACCTTCTACTCTTGCATTTTACTAGAATAAAAGATAATGAAAGTTGGTTCATTTTTAATATTTATGCTCCTAACTCTAAAAAATAAAGAAAAACCTACTGGAACAAGATCAATTCCATCTTAACCCCTCTTAACTAGTCTAAGGGAATCATTATGGGGGACTTCAACATCCCCCAAAAAGAAGGGAAAATAGGGAGGAATAGCCCCCGATATGGAAAGAAGACAATATTTAATGGACTTCATCAATGACCTGGATATGCTGGATATGGATCTTCAAGGCACTGATTTCACCTTGTCCAATAGGTGGATCAGAAAGGATTGCATCCAAGTCCATTTGGACAGGGCCCTATTTTTACCGAACTAGTTGAACCACTATAGTCTCAACCTCTCTTCTCTGGTCAGAGCTAGTTCTGACCACTCTCCTATCTCTCTCTCCCTAGACTAGTTAGCCAAGAAAATGAACTTTCCCTTCAAATTTGAAAAAATGTAGGTCTCCCACCCAAATCTACTCAATAAGGTCAATAAATGGTGGAACATAGATGTTGAGGGAACTACCATATTCAGAGTGGTGAAAAAACTAAGGAACATCAAATACAATGTCAAGAATTGGAACAAAGATAAATTTGGCCATATCTTCATGTCCAAAGACAAGACTCTTAATGATCTAAATCATATTCAAGATGAAATCCAGAAGCAGGGCTATGATGAAGACAAACTACAGAAAGAAAAATCTATCCTCTCAGATTACCATAACATAATCGGGCAAGAGGAAACTTTCTGGAAGTAGAGATCGAGGTCCATCTAGCTTGGGGAAGGGGACCAAAACACCTGATTCTTCCACCTCTCTACTATGAGATAGAAAGAAACAAACACGATAAGTAGAATCAAGAAGGGAGACCAAGCCCTGAAGGATGACAAGGATATCGTAGATGAAGCCATCTCTTACTTTTCTCATCTCCTCTCTAAAGATCAGGGGATTTCTGAGCATGACCAGGCCAACCTCCTAAAAAATATCTCGAGCATCATTACAGATAGCCAAAACAAATCTTTATGTTCTATTCTGGACATGAAAGAAGTGAAGAGAGCCTTGTATTCTCTTCTTGGGGAAAAATCCTCTAGCCCAGATGGCTTCCCTATGTTCTTTTTTTATCTTTATTGGGATGTGGTGAAAGATGACGTGGTTAAAGTAGCACAATAACTTTTTGGCTCAGAGAACCTCCTCAAAGAGCTCAATGCTACCTTCTTAGTGTTGATCCCCAAGATTACTAGTGCAGATTCTTTTGAGAAATTTAGAACCATAAGCCTTTGCAATTCCTTCCTTAAGATCATATCCAAGGTTATAACCTCTAGAATTGTCAAGGTCCTCCCTTCCTTGATCTTGCAGCAGCAATCTAGATTTGTGCCTGGCAGATAGATCTTGGACTCCATAATGATGGTGCATGAAGTGATTCATTCCTTAGATGAAGGAAAAAGGGAAGGCTTTCTTCTTAAGCTTAACCTTTCCAAGGCCTACGACTGGGTTAATTGGTAGTTTCTTCTTAGAGTTCTCGAAGCCTTTGGTTTCAACTCCCAGTCTTGCAAGCTCCTTCATCAAATTATCTCGACCCCCTCCTTGGTGATAATGATAAAGGGCTCCCCGTCCACCTTTTTCAAACCTTCCAAGGGCCTAAGGCAAGGAGACCCCCTCTCTCCTATTTTGTTTATCATTCTTCCTGAGTGCTTGGGGAGACTCATTTCGGCTTTAAAAATGACCGAGGACCTGAAAGAAATCAAACCCTTGTTAGGTAACAATATCTTCACTCACCAAAAATTTGTGGATGACACCATTCTTGGTGGAGAGGCCTCAATGGGAGAAGCTAGAGTGGTGAAGGATCTACTTAATAATTATATCAGAGCTATTGGCCAATCTATTGACTAGAATAAAATCTCTATATTCTTTGTTAACACCCCTAAAGAAAGACATGGGAAATAGAAAATATTCTAGGATGCAGCATTGATACCTTCCCTTCTTCCTACTTGGGTCTGCCCTTAGGTGTCAAACCCCCAGAAGCCTTCTAGAATAAATTGATAGACATATTCAACAGGAAGCTCGCTGGCTGGAAATGGGTCATTCTCAGTCAGGCAGGAAAGATCTAACTAGTCAAATCAACTTTACAGAATCTCCCTACCTATGCCCTCAACCTTTTCCCCATCCTGGCTAAAGTTATGGAGGCCATGGAAAGAATCCAGAGAAGATTCCTCTAGTCAGGAGCTAAGGAACACAAGCGCATTCCCCTAATTGCTTGGGAGAAACTCTTCCACCCTAAAAAAGTTGGTGGCCTCGGAATAAAAAAATTAAGACCTTTCAACAAAGACCTTCAAGTGAAATAGATCTGGAGAATCTTCAACAACAAAGGCGAGTGGTGGGATACCATTGAAGATAAATACCTCACACATAGCTCTCTAAATTTTTTTTTTGAAGAGATTGCCTCCCCTAAAGGTTCTGTCATATAGAATGGTCTCCTTAATGCCAAGGAACTTGCTAAATCCAAAGCTAAGTGGAAAATTGGAAATGAACATTTTGTCAACTTCTGGAATGACAATTGGCTTCAGATGGGCAGCTTGAGATATTTCATGTCTCTCTATGCTTGGAGACATGTATGCACCAAAACCTTTGGGTCCCAAGTTAGCAATTATAGAAGGGATGAAAACTGGGTGGATCTCACTCAGATATCACATGACCTATCTACTTTGATGATTTCTCTCAATGCAGTTTCTCTCTCACCTAATCAGGACAAGATTATCTGGGAGAACTCTTCGGATGGATCCTACATAGTGGCTTTAGCCTATTGTTCGTAGACCTCTCAATCCCATGATATGAAGCCATTGTGGGCCAAAGCTTGGATCCCTGGCCTCACGGCTAAAATCAACAGTTTCTTCTGGGTCTTGCTTCAGAATCGTATCCTCACAGTGGATAATCTCATCAAGTGTGGGTTCCAAATTCCAAACAAGTGCATTCCTTGCAAATGTCAAGAGGAATCGATGCACCACCTTTTCATTCACTTCTCCTTTGTTAGTAAAATCTGGAAACACCTTTTCTCAGTCATCAATTTATCTTGGTGCTTTCCCCTATCCTTCACTATTTTCTTCTCTCAATGGGCCTTCAAAATATTTAATTAGGACTTCTAGTTATTCTACACCTGGTTCCTTCCTCATCATTGCTGGGGAGTTTGAAAGGAGCGAAACAATTGCATTTTTCCTGATTGCTCCTCTCCCCCCAAAATTATATTTCAAAAAATCCAACATGTTGTTAAGGAGAACTTTTTCTATTGTGGTAGATCTAATCATCTTGTAGGAAAGTCCCAGACTGCTACCCACGATAAAAGACAGAATTGCGTGTGGAGAAGGCCCCCAATTGGCTGGACCAAAGCCAACTTTGATGGTGCTGCCAAAGGGAACCTAGGATAAGCAAGAAGGGGAGGAATCATCAGGAATTGCTTTAGCCTTGGTATTGCATCTATTAGTTTCTCTTTGGGTTCTCAAACCAATCATTATGCTAAAGCTTGTGTAGCTCTATAGGTCACCAAACTTGCTCAGGATCTGGGGGTCAAGTGGGTCTGGCTGGAAGGAGACTCGATGAACATCATCAACTGCTTAAATCTTACTCACCCTCCCTCTTGGACTATAGCCAACATCATTGCTGATACTCGAACCATTATTAATGCTTTTGAGAAGATGTTTATCTCCCATGTGTACAGGGAAGCCAACGGAGTGGCTGATTGGTTCACCTATTTGGCTGTCATGAAGGACACTAAGTTTACATGGCAAAAAGGAGAAGATTTTCCAACTGAAGTGAAGAGTATCCTATTGGAAATATTTAGGAATTAACCAAGTTACTGAGAGGGGAGGGGTGAATCAGTAACTCAAAATTTTCTTTTAATAACAAATGTATTAACATATAGTTCACTTTATCCTTTTGCATATAGAAAGCATGAAACATAAAAGCATTCACAACAATGACACATAGATTTGGTTACCCAGAAACCATCCAAAAGAAAGTAAAACTGGGGTGGGGATGAAACCCACAAAGCTTTAGTACTGCAGTATAAAGTTGGTCGGTTAAGGCTTACATTGATCACTTCTGATGATCTGCCCTGCTAGGAGCAATAAGGATTGCTAAATCCACCCTGTTAAAGGATTTAAAAACATACAATGAAGTATGCACTCGGTTAAGAGATTTTACAAAAGATTGTTAAGTCTACCCGGTTAAAGGATTTCAAGCTGATTCACCTGTTAGGATGAAACAGTAGATCTCTTACTTTGCAACTAGATTGCTAAATGAGATTCACTGATGTACTAATAACCTTCTGTGATGAATTTGTCTTTGCTGCTTCTTATACTACTGTAGCCCTTTGTAATTCACTTATCTCTGCCTTTCTCTATTTTTCATATTTATATTCATACTTCTTGGTATTTGTACAACATTATTTATATACAAGTCTAAACAATTAATTAAAATTAAAAAGTCAGCTTGACAAATAAACATAAGTGCTACTAAGTTAGCCCAAGTATGGTTACACGGTTCCTGCAAACTAACTCGGTGACTTTCTGATACTTGGCATCCACTGCATTACTTGGCATCGTCATGCACTCGGTAGAAGTGAAGGCTTGGTTCATACTAACCACTCGGTAGGTTTTGAACTCAGTAAATACTTGTGACTCGGTAGACATAATGTCACTCGGTTTACACTGTCCTGCTCGGTTTGCACTGTCCTACTTGGTTTGCACTATCCTGCTCGGTTTGCATTGTTCTGCTCGATTTGCACTGTTCTGCTCCATTTGCACTATTCTACTTGGTTTGCACTATTCTACTCAGTTTGCACTATTCTACTCAGTTTGCACTCAGAATGCAAATAAGTGTTGTCACTAGTGGCAATCCTGCTTAATACCAACAATCTCCCCCTTTGGCATTAGTGACAGAAACACTTATTGCCCAAAACTTATATACATGAATCATGCTGAGATTTATTTTGATTTTTCAAAATTTATCTTTGTCATAGGGCTTTATAAATTATCTCGCCCTTTCAATGTGCTAACTTTTTCTTCTATACATATCTCCCCCTTTTTGGGGATAATGCCAAAGGTGTATATACAAGCGTTTTACAGGGAGAATCCAAAATTTGATAGAAAAATATAATGTACCTTCATTATCAGTGCCAGGGATCTGTCCCAATTTTCTTGCAGAATCTTGCATGTTTGGATTGCAATTTGGACTTCTACAAAGAGTGTAATCATGTGATCTGCTATTGAGAACTGATTGTCATGAATTAATATTTTGGAATGTTCAATGTGCTTATACATTGTATTCATGATGGGAAGGATCATGTTCTGAATGTCTAGCAGTGTAGACCGGATCCTTGTGTCTTCTTTCAGTAGTTCTGACTGCATATTTGATAGGAATGAGATTTTCATGTGATGAGCAGAGTTTGAACTTGGTTCAAGTTGTAGCTTCTGTATGCTAATCTTCAAATCCTCATCAATTTTATTCATTTTATCCTTGACATCCTTGGTGAATTCGGCAACATTACACAGTTTGGCCAAAAGAGAGGTAACATTCGAATAGGAAGATTCAATGTTTGTCAAAACTGAAGATAATTTTGCTTGATTAATAGCTATGTGCTGAGCAATGTGCTCAAGCACTTTATTGTTGAATTTCTTCTCGGCTTTTTCAACTAACTTGTTTGTCCTAGATGAATCTTCATTGTACTTATTTACCGCTATTGCTAATTGTAACAAAACATGTTGAGAGGAGTCTACTTCAATACCTAATGCTTCTAACAAAATGTCCTTAGCATCCTTAATGATTTTATATTCCTTGTCTCTCTCATCTTTAAGCTTCTTTTGCTTCACTTTCCTTTGGAGGATTTCACCTATATTTTGCATTTGATCCGCTGATAGATTTGCAAAATCCAATGTTGGAATCTCTATTTCCTCATCTAGGTCTATATCCTCTACTATATTCTTGCCCAAAAATCTTATACTCGGTTGAGCCTTAGGCTTATCTATACTTAACGCCTTAGTAGTAGTGACAGTAGACATAGTAGGACTGGCTATAGAGAATAGTATACTGTCTACTGGAGAACTTAAAGTATTTACACTTGTAGAATCAAAAACTGGAATACTTACTACTGGAAAACTTGATGAAATAGGAGACTGCAACTTGGTAGAAGAGATGGTAGTTACTTCTGTTGTTGTTGTAGGTGATTGGACAAAAGTTGAAGTTGTCACAACCATGCTTGAAGGTGTCTCTGGGCTAGATGTAGTAACTTTTACTGGAGAGGTAGGAAGTGATGCAATGACTTCTACCGCTATCCTCACAATATCATCTACCTTATTGGCTTCTTCCTGTTCATCACTGTCATCTTCAATGTCTTTTATTATAACTGTTTCAATACTCGGTTGGTGAAGATGGTATATGTTCTTCCATGTGGCATTTGCACTCTTCACAACTGATTCAATATTGTTAATCAGAATTAAACAAGTATTGAACTTTAGTGTCATCTTATTTTCATTCTCCTTCAATGCCTTCTTTATTTCATCATTTTTCAAGCTGGGCATTAACTGTCTCAGGGTTTGATCAAATATGTCTTTTACAGTTTGCCTTGCATTGGCCCATCTCATTTTGATTTGATCTAATAAAGCTGCTGGAATCTGTGGGGCTATTTCATCAGGAGAGTATTTTCACTGTCCCATCTTTTCAATGACAGCATCTTCAATCTCCTTTTGTTCTATTTCCGATCTTGTTTCATATTTAAAGATTTTATATTACTTACTCCAGATCTTGATCCTTCTCTCAAAAGTTTGATCTTCTCTTGAAGGGTTAGAGGAGGCTTTTTGAATATTATATCTTTGTCCTTTTTGTCTGCCTTACCCCTTGCACTTCTCCTTGTAAATACGGTAGTGGGAGGCTTAGGTGCCTTGGTGATGAATACCTTTCCTTTCTTCTTTACAAGTTCTGGTTCCTCTATTTTCTCATCCTTTTCCTCTTCTTCTTCAGTGTCTTCTCCTCTGTCCTCGGTTAGCATTTGCATTTTGGCTATCCTCTTTTTTCCTTTATTTACTGCCTATGGAAGCTTTATACTTAATTCAATTCTCACTTTTGCTTCTTCATATGTCCCAAAATATGGAGCTTTGGGATTAACAGGCTGATTAAGGAGGGCTTCAATGATATTCTTTGTTTCATCAATGTTTACCTCATAAGGAAGAGGTTTTACATGTACAATCCTCGGTTTAGCTGCTTGAATGTATACTCTGTCACAGTCCACCATGAAACAAATATCATCCTTATAATCCTCCACCAACTTCTATGGAATCCAGAATCTGTCATTCATTTTCTCCTTGAAAGACTCAAAATAACTATCCATGATGCTCTCAAAATTTTCACCCATTTCTGAAATATATTCATTTATCTCATAAAGAATTGGCACATCTTTTCTCCATACTACTTTTCCTTTGGAAGGGAAGAATTTCTGAACATAGAAAAATAAACAGACTAGTAGAGATCCAAACTTACATGGATTGTTTTTGGAAGTTTGAATGCTTTCCATGTTCTTGTTAAATTGTTTTAACAACAAATCTGCAAGGTCAAATGATAAATTATTCTTTACCACTTTGTATGCTAGGTCTATGGCTTCGCAAGAAACACTATTCTGTCGACTTGAACTGTATATTTTATGAGCAATGATGTGTGCTCCAAACTTCAGTTCAGCATCAGTAATGCTGCTAACTTTCATGCCTCTACCGTCCCACTCAGCTAGGGTTTTCTTCTCCAGTTCCGGCCGACCTAGGGTTTTGGTAGTTTTAACTTTGTTTAACATGGGAAGACTGGTGATTTGGTGAATCATCTTCTTAGTGATCTCTATGGGTTGCTCAAGCCAAATCTTGCCTTCATGTACATGGCTGAGAATGTATCTAACCCATTTCTCCCGAAAGTTTCGAGGTAAATGTGCAATGTGAACTAATCCCTTATCTTCCAGATGTTTGTGCTCTGGTTTTAGAATACCATTCACACACAGTTCCTCATGCACAATATCTAGCTCTAGGTTTCCCATCTCTTGAATTGCACAATTAAAATGATCGCGAATATCGTTAACAAGTAGTACCTTAGGAGGAATCTAAGATTGAGCTCCGTTCAGGTCTAGGGCTGCTGCAATTGCGGGCACGAGTTTGAAATTTGGTGCTTTCCATTCCCCTTGGATTATCATTTCTGATCCTTTCTTTGCTGAAGTGCTGGATGATGCCATGGTAGCTCATAGAGAATTCTTTTCGCAAAAGTGTTTGAATCGCTGGATTGCTCTGGAAGTTCTTTGCTCTCAAAATGCTAAAGTTCATGGTGAAGAATGAGTTTGATTTTTTGCCTTTTGTTTACAACTCTATCATTAATGCTTCGTAGAAATTAGGGTATGAATTCTGACAGACTATCACCCACTATGAATTAATTGCTCGGTAAAGACTTCACAACTCGGTGAACTTGAGAATTCATGTTGCTCTGACCTCGCTCGGTAATCATATTAGATCACTCCCGACCTTGCTCGGTGAAAACTGATACTGACCTTCCTGTGATCTTATTGCATCTTGTATGCCGATTTAGATCTTTCTTTTAATTCAGTTCTGGAATTGCTTGAAATTTGTCTATGAGAATATAGTTCCAGTGCTTTCTTGGGAATTTAGTTTGAGTCGGTAGAGCCACCCATTCCATTACTTGGACTGGTTTGCTCGGTAGATTTAGGAATCCACTATTGTCTCATCTATTTCCTGACCTTAGTTGCTTCATTCTTCTTTCCATCTTCAACTTCACTAGCATTCATGCAATTTTTGGCTATGTGACCAAGTTTAGTGCATTTGAAACATCTTATGGTAGTATATCTTTTCCTTAGATGATGTTTTATGTAGTTCATGCCGATGTGTCCATATTCTCCATAGTAATGACATCTACACCAATTGTTGTAATCCCATCCAAACATTGCTTTCATAATTTATTCTACTAGATTGAATGTTTTGGATCTGCACTCGGATGCCTTGTGACCTTGTTTGTTACATTTGTGACAATTACCTTTGAATCTTGGTTTTTCCCTGCATTCATTTGCTTTGTGACCATGCTAATTGTAGTTGTAGCATTTTCCATTGAATTCTGCTTTTTCATTGCTCCAACATTTATTTGAAGTATGTCTTATTTTTCCACAATTATTACAAGTAGGTTTCTGATTTCTTTGAGTACCTTGCTTAGAAGATTCACCTTCTCCTTTGTATCCAAGTCCTTCTTTTCCTTTTTGCCTATGAAGATTTTGATCATACAGCTGATTTAAGTCTTCTTGGCTTTTCAGCATTCTTTCATTGATTTGTTTTTCGATGTTTATGTCATCCACCAATCATAGATTGATTTTCTTTTCAGATCTTAGTTCTTCTCTTGTGCTTTCTATTTTTTTATCTTAGAGTCAAAATTTCCTCATTTGTATGAGAGATCTGATCAATTAGGTTTTCTAGCTGAAGGGTTTTATTTTGGACTTCATTGTTCCTTCCATCTAATTCATCTTTCAACTTGTTTCTTTGTTCTAAGATCTCATAAAATCTTTTTGAGTGTAGCTCTTGTTCTCTTTTTAATTTTCTCACTTCTTCCTGCAGAGACCCATTCTTTTCTAGGAGTTCTTTGACAACATTGTTTGCTTCATCTGAGCTATCTGAGGGAAAAAGATCTTCAATCTTTTCTTCAATGTAATTATGATCATTCATCTGATTTGCAAGTTCCTTCCTTCTTCTTAGGGATTGGAAAAGATGTTCTTTTGCTTCTTTAAGTTTAGCTATGGCCATTTCCAGATCTAGCTTTTCATTTTCAATCACCTTGTTCAGTTTGAATACCTCCGTTGTCCTGGATCTTTGCTCAAGCTAGTTAAGCTTTATCTTGAGAACCAATACAACTCTGATACCAATTGTTGGAAATATTCAGGAATCAACCAAGTTACTGAGAGGGGAGGGGTGAATCAGTAACTCCAAATTTTCTTTTAATAACAGATGTATTAACATATAGTTCACTTTATCCTTTTGCATATAGAAAGCATGAAACATAAAAGCATTCACAACAATGACACATAGATTTGGTTACCCAGAAACCTTCCAAAAGAAAGTAAAACTGGGGTGGGGATGAAACCCACAAAGCTTTAGTACTACAGTATAAAGTTGTCCTTTTAAGGCTTACATTGATCACTTTTGATGATCTGCCCTGCTAGGAGCAATAAGGATTGCTAAATCCACCTTGTTAAAGGATTTACAAACATACAATGAAGTATGCACTCGGTTAAGAGATTTTACAAAAGACTGTTAAGTCTACCCGGTTAAAGGATTTCAAGTTGATTCACCTGTTAGGATGAAACAGTAGATCTCTTACTTTGCAACTGGATTGCTGAATGAGATTCTCTGATGTACTAATCACCTTCTGTGATGAATTTGTCTTTGCTTCTTCTTATACTGCTATAGCCCTTTGTAATTCGCTTATCTCTGCCTTTCTCTATTTTTCATATTCATATTCATACTTCTTAGTATTTGTACAACATTGTTTATATACAAGTCTAAATAATTAATTACAATTACAAAGTCGGCTTGACAAATAAACATAAGTGCTACTAAGTCGGCCCAAGTATGGTTACATGGTTCCTGCAAACTAACTCGGTGACTTTCTGATACTCAGCGTCCACTGCATTACTCGGCATCGTCATGCACTCGGTAGAAGTGAAGGCTCGGTTCATACTAACCACTCGGTAGGTTTCAAACTTGGTAAATACTTGTGACTCGGTAGACATAATGTCACTCGGTTTACACTGTCCTGCTCGGTTTGCACTGTCCTACTCGGTTTGCACTGTCCTGCTCGGTTTGCACTGTTCTGCTCAGTTTGCACTGTTCTGCTCAGTTTGCACTGTTCTGCTTGGTTTGCACTGTTTTGCTCGATTTGCACTCAAAATGCAAATAAGTGTTGTCACTAGTGGCAATCCTGCTTAATGCCAACATATCCTAGAAAAGGAAAGACTCCAATGGAAAGAGGGCATCATCTTACAACCGCAATGATTCACTATGTGGACGGTGGTTATCTCCCTTTTTTGATCAATCACACTTTGAAGAGAATGGTCTCCAACTCAACCCTCGAGTGGTTTATTTGTTCTTTTGCCTCCCTGGATGGGGGTATTTACGGTTTCTCTAGCCTTGTCTATTGTGTTCTTCTGAGGCTTTTCGGCCTTGGCCTTTCTGTGGCCTGTTTCTTGTTTGTTCTGTTCTAGATTCAAACTTGTTTCTTAGAGATGTGGGTTTCAGGCACCCTATCAAACCTGTTTTACTTAATAAAAAATAATAAAAATGAATTAAAGAATTGGAAATTCAACATAGCATACTAAAAATTAGTTAAAGAAATCATGACAAATATGACAGACTAGATGAGAGAATACTTCTAGAAGTATTATTTTTTTATATTTATTATTAAAAAAATATTCAATGTCTTTTTGCTACCCCTATATATATATATATATATATATATATATATATATATATATATATATATATATATATACATATATATATATATATATACATATACATATATATATATACATATACATATATATATATATATATATATATATATATATATATATGTATATATATATATATATATGTATATATATGTATATATATGTATATATGTATATATATGTATATGTATATCTGTGTGAGTGTGTGTGCATGTATATGTATGTATGCTTATATATGTATATACAAAACTTAGCGAAACTTCAAGTTAATAAAATAGAAGATAATAGAGAATTTGTTTTTCCATTTTCTTCTTTCTAATTAAATCAGATTCTTGATTTTTTAAAATTAGACTAAAAAATACAAATAATAATTATATTGAAGACTACAAATTTAATTAGATTCTATAGTTTAAATTTCAAAATATTTATTTCATTTTCAAATGTTTAAAATTAAAAAAAGATCCATTATTATTATCCTTCTCCTTTATAAAAATGACATTAAATCAAGCATATGTCATTTCTAATAGCCTACCTATAACAGTTATGTAATTATTTACTTTACACACATTGTATATTCTCAAAAATTCTATAAATCTATGTCTAAACCCAATCTATGTTCCTTTATTTATTTATCTTTACATAACATATCCATTAAAATGCTTGAACATAATGATGATCTATTTAGTAAAAATTCCTATTTACATTTTCTATAACCTTAAAACCACTACTAATCTATAAGATTCAACCAACTCATCATAATAACAGATCACTATCCCAAACCTTAACCTTTGTAACTTTCATATAATTTTATATTATATTATTACTAAATTTTATAAATCTTCCAAAATCCCAAGTGGAAGGTTGTACGTCCTTACTAGTTCAAGAACTTTTCCCAATTTGCCATCATTAAAACCACAACTACTTACAACTTTCGTGACGAAGCAGACACATCCAAACATTATAAACTTAAAGATCAACCTTCAATGGAATCGGTGCCAAATGAGAGGTGAAAAGAAATTTCTTTGGTTTATTAACCACTCTATTAACTATACTTTATGATGCCTTCATACAGACAAACATTTCTATACTTTATGAGAGCTTCATACAGACAAGAATTCATTGGATTGTGAACTGTAATGTTCAATATATTTTTATGATGACGTGAACTTCTGCACAGACAAAAGTTATGAGGATGGCCCAATACAGCTCATAGTGTTTCTATTTTATCAGGTGATTCCATCAATGCTTCTGCATTGGGTATGGAGAATGTTCTCAGAGTCAATTGATTCATCATTCAAGGCCTCCTTAGAAAAACAATCCTATTTGAATATGTCAATCTAAACTAATCAGGAATAGTTATTCACAAGGAATAACTTTAACGTTACAATAATCCGACGTTGTTGTTTGTTTTGAGCTCTAAATGAGCAAAGAAAATATATGAATGAAATAGCAGAAAGAGAATTAGAGACAAATTAAGATAATACAAGAATTTATAGTAGCTTACTGAAACTGACTACATCCACTTTCAAAGTAGGGTTTGGAAAAATCTTTATTGGTGTTACATCAATTCTATGTTAAACATAAGGTCTGTACAGGTCTATTTATACAAACACATACAGCTATATATGAAGAAACTGGAGAAATCATATGTAACCGTTAGACTTCGCATTTCCAACAGCTTGACATTTGCATTATTATGAAAAATAACTTTAAATTGCTCAGTATTAGCTATTGCCATTTTTGAAGTTTAATACAATAAAGAAATTAATTAAAACAACTATTATGATCATGTTTTAAATTCTAATTATATCTACACGATATTGAAGGAGGTTTTTCGTGAACATTTGGCAGATTAAAATAAAACAGAATAACTATATCAAATCAAATTCTTCTGAATGAACTGAAATATAGATTAAGTGTGAACGGAAGATATAGACACGTAAACTGTGACCTTCAAATAAATATTGTTGATTCTAACTTCATTTGCGCAATGTCCTTTTTGCTGCAGTGAATCTCAAGCTTGATGATGGTTTTTTACTTCCACGGTAATTGTTTTTGGTGAATGTTTTGTCAACTTAATAAAAAAATAAATTCAAGCGAACCTACTGAAACAGAAAAGTGTTAGAAATTAATCTTAACTGCCTCAATTAATACTTCCGTATTATTCCCTCACGTAGCAGAACAACTTTTAATATTTTAAGTTAAAATCTTTTCAAAAGTTCCTTACTTCTGCAGGCTGTTAAATCAGCATTAAATTATTTTTGACTGCGCTCACTTTATGCATTGTTGCATGATCTCAAAGATTTCTTTTCTCTCTTGCGATCATGCGATCCCTCTCTCCTTCCGCTATGTCCGCTCAACTATCCAACAGCAACATTTAATTTAGTTTTGTTTTATAGTTTTTTTAGACATTTTTTTTCTGATCTGTTTTTCTCTAGGCAATTCTAGATGCTTCTGTGGGTGAAACATTTTTTTAAAAGTGTGGAAAATGTTTTTCTCTATTCAGTAAGAAGAATATATACTCTCTATTTTTTCGCAGGAAATATATTGAGCAATGGTAGCTCTGTAAGCAATTAGCAAAGGCATTAATACAAAGTTTTTATTTTAATGTGAAAAGGGTCTATATTCTATGTTTATTGGCTCTTATATTTGCAGCTACATGTAATTGTTTTGTCTCTGCCTCCATCGAATTGGTATCAGAGCTGAAGGTTGTTTATGAAAGCTGAAGGTGAATCAAAGAGCAAAGGTATTTACAGCCAACAATGGCAAGCACAAGCTTGACAAATCCACAGATCTCACAATTCAATGGGAAAAATTATGATTATTGGGCAATCACAATGAGGGCATTATTTTGTGCTCAAGATTTATGGGAGCTTGTTGAAAATGGTTACCCAGAACCAGCAGATGCAACAACATATAATGCATTGACTCAGGCAGAGAAAGATTTATTAAAGAAAAATAAAAAGAAAGATTCAAAAGCCCTCTTCTTCATCTTTCAAGGAGTGAATGAAAGTATCTTCCCAAGAATTCAAGCAACAATAAAGTCCAAGCAAGCATGGGACATTCTTCAAACAGCTTATCAAGGAATGGAAAAAGTAAAAATAGCTAAGATGCAAATGTTAAGAAGAGACTTTGAAACAATCTACATGAAAGAATCAGATACAATAGACACTTTCTTCACTCAAATTATTGGTTTGGTAAATCAAATCAGATCACATGGTGACACTCTTGAAGAAAGGAGAGTTGTTGAAAAGATTTTAAGAAGTTTGCCTACAAGGTTTGAATCTATTGTGGTAGCCATTGAAGAGACCAAGAACCTCTCACAGTTTTCAGTGGATGAACTTCATGCATCACTCATTTCTCATGAGCATAGATTGAGTAGATCAAAAAATTCAAATATGGAGCATGCATTCAAGACACAAGTCTCAATCAACATTGGTAGAGGCAGAGGAAGAACAAATTTCAAAGGTAAAGGAAGAAATTCTTATAGAGGTGGAAGAAGCACAAGTGGAAGGGGCAGCAGTCCATCAAGCTCAAGTGGAAGAGGTAACAGCCAAAACCCAAGTCAATACTTATCACAAAATCAGTCTCAAAGCCAAAGGTATGACAAATCCTCAGTCTAATGTCATTATTGAAAGAAATTTGGGCATTATATGAATGAATGTAGAAAGAAAAAATATGATTTTAGACAACAAAATGTGAATTTCATGAAAGAAACTCAAAATCAAAAATTAGAACAGGGCACTATGTTTTTGGCATGCAATGTTGCACAAGCAAGTGAAAAAGATTTATGGTTTTTAGATTCGGGTTGCAGCAATCATATGACAGGGAATTTAGAAATGTTTTCTAGTTTGGATGAGAGTGTAAAATCTGATGTAACTTTGGGTAATGACAATAAAATAGAAGTTAAAGGAAAAGAGAACATCAACATTCTAACCAAAATGGGGGAGAAGAAACATATGACTGATGTCTATTTTGTTCCTGGTTTAAAACATAATCTAATGAGTATTGGGCAACTTGTTCAAAATGGTTATAGAGTATCATTCAAAAATGGAGAGTGCAAAATTTTAGACAAATACCCAAGCAATCAGCTCATAGCAAAGGTTCAAATGACAAACAATAAGATGTTTCCCTTACTTGGATAAAATCGGATTTGAATATAAAGTTTTCTCAAGAACACAACTCAATGAACTTACAAGTGAATGAAAGAAAAGTTACAGCACCTCCTCAAGTAACTTATCAAGAAGAAATTAAAGATAAAAATTGGTTATGGCATCTAAGATTTGGACATTTAAATTTTTCAGCTCTAAATCTACTCTATAAGAAAAGCATGGTGAAGGGATTACCCCTAATTAAAAAATTAGAAAGAGTATGTGAAGGGTGCATCTTAGGAAAGCAACATAGAGAATCATTTCCAGTCGGTATGTCAATGAGAGCTAAGGCACCTTTGGAGATAATTCACTTAGATTTGTGTGGGCTGATGCAAACACCTTCAATAGGTGGAAGATTTTATTTTTTGACATTCATTGATGACTATACAAGGAAAACATGGGTTTATTTTCTAAAGCATAAAAGTGAGGTGTTTGAATACTTTTGTCAATTCAAAGCACTTGCTAAAAAATAGAGTGGTTATTACATCAAGGTATTGAGAACGGATAGAGGGGGTGAGTATATCTCAAATGATCTTTTAAGATTTTGCAAAGAGCATGGAATTCATAAGCAATTTACCACAAGATATACTCCTCAACAAAATGGCATAGCTGAAAGGAAGAATAGGACAATAATGGAAATGGTTAGAAGCATGTTGAAAGCCAAACATTTGTCAAATGAGTATTGGGCTGAAGCCATATCATGTGCAGCATATATTATGAATAGATGTCCAACAAAAAGTGTCAAGAATATGATTCCTGAAGAAGCATGGAGTGGAAGAAAACATAGTGTTTCTCATATGAGAGTATTTGGATGTGTAGCATATGCACATGTGTTGGATGAGTTGAGAAGAAAATTGGACAGCAAAGGAGAAAAATGTATATTTGTGGGATATAGTGATGAATCAAAAGAGTACAAGCTATACAATCCAATCAGCAAGAAAGTCATAATCAGCAGAGATGTGCAGTTCGTAGAAAATGAAGCATGGGATGGAACTTTGGATAAAATAGTTAATATTGTAACCAACATACCACAAGAAGAAAATGAAGAAACTATGCCAGCAAGTTTTCCTCCAAATGTGACTCCTCCCACTCCTAATCAAGGACAACAAAGTAGTGCTCAAATGACACCTTCAACAAGCACAAAAATAGCCTCACATATTCAAGCAATCACACCTTCAAGTGGACAACAAACACCAATATCACGAGGAACACATAGTGCAGATCCATCAAGCCCACATTCAACAAATTCAAGTGACATGTCCAATCCCACATTGGCAAGCATGAGAAGATATGAAATAAAAAATTTAAGAGAGATTTATGAACAAAATGATTGTGAGAATAACACAGATCAGAATTCTTTTTTTGCATTGTATTCACATGCTGATGATCCAATTCATTTTGAAGAAGCAGTTAAAGAAGAAAAATGGACAAATGCAATGGATGAAGAAATTGATGCAATTGAAAAGAATGAAACATGGGAGTTGGTTAGTCTTCCAAAAGGAAAAGAATTCATACGAGTAAAGTGGGTTTACAAAACCAAATTGAATGCAAATGGAGATGTTCAAAAATATAAAGCAAGACTAGTAGTAAAAGGATATTTGCAACAGCCTAGGGTTGATTACAATGAGACATTTGTACCAGTAGCTCGTTTGGACACTGTGAGAACAATATTAGCCATAGCAGCTCAAAACAAGTGGGCAGTATATCAAATGGATGTGAAATCATCTTTTCTCAATGGCATTTTAGAAGAAGTTTATGTGGAGCAGCCACCTGAGTATGAGATTTTGGGTCATGAAAATAAATTTTACAAGCTCAAGAAGGCTCTCTATGGACTCAAAAAAGCCCCAAGAGTGTGGTACAGTAGAATTGATTCATATCTATTGCAAAATGGGTTCAATAGGTGTAGCAGTGAGCCTACATTGTATACCAAGATGAATAAGATTGGTGAGATTATAATTGTTTGTTTATATGTTGATGACTTGATCTTCACCAGTGATTTATCAATTGATATGTTCAAATCAACAATGAAGAAAGAATTTGAGATGACTGATTTAGGATTAATGAAGTATTTTCTTAGCATTGAAGTAAATCAGAATGAAAAGGGTATTTTCATCTCTTAATCTAAGTATGCAAATGACATCTTGAAAATGTTTAATATGATGAATTGCAAATCAGCTCCAACACCTATGATCACAGGTTTGAAATTGAGTAAAGATGACAAAGGAGATGATGTAAATCCAACATTGTATAAAAGACTTGTTGGCAGCCTTATGTATATAATAGCCACAAGGCTAGACATAATGTTTTGTGTAAATTTGATTTCAAGGTTCATGGAGACTCCAAAAGTTACACATTGGAATGCTGGAAAAATAATTTTAAGATATGTGAGTGGAACAAAGAACTATGGGATTCAATACTCAAGCTCAAATGAATTCAAACTCATAGGATATATAGATAGTGACTATGCAGGAAGCATAGATGATAGAAAGAGCACTTCAGGTTATGTTTTTCACTTTGGAACAGGGGTAGTTTCATGGGCCTCTAAGAAACAACCGATTGTCACTCTTTCATCTGCTGAAGCAGAGTATGTAGCAGCCACAAGTGCATCAGGTCAAGTGGTTTGGATGAGAAGAATTTTGAAAGATCTCAGACAAGAACAAGAATAACCAACAAAGATTTATTGTGACAATAATTCAGCCATAGCATTATCAAAAAATCTAGTTTTTCACAAAAGAAGTAAACATATAGACATGAGGTATCATTTCATCAGAGAGCTGATCAACAATGGAGAAATCTACTAGGAACATTGCAGGTCTGAAGATCAATTAGTAGACATCTTCACCAAGGCACTGGGAAAAGAGAGTTTTGTTTATCAAAGAGATCAATTGGGCATCAAAGACAGTAGCAGTTGTGATTAAGGGGGAGTGTTAGAAATTAATCCCAACTGCCTCAATTAACACTTCCGTATTATTCCCTCATGCAGCAGAACAACTTTTAATATTTTAAGTTAAAATCTTTTCAAAAGTTTCTTACTTCTGCAGGCTGTTAAATCAGCATTAAATTACTTTTTACTGCGCTCACTTTATGCATTGTCGCATGATCTCAAGGCTTTCTTTCCTCTCTTGCGATCATGCAACCTTTCTCCTTCCGCTATGTCCGCTCAACTACCAAACAGCAGCATTTAATTTAGTTTTATTTTATAATTTTTTTAGACATTTTTTTTTCTAATTGATTTTTCTCCAGGCAATTCTAGGTGCTTCTGTGGGTGAAATATTTTTTTTAAAGTGTGGAAAATGTTTTTCTCTATTTGGTAAGAAGAATATATACTCTCTATTTTTTCGCAGGAAATATATTGAGCAATGGCAACTCTGTAAGCAATTAGCAAAGGCATTAATACAAAGTTTTTATTTTAATGTGAAAAGGGTCTCTATTCTGTGTTTATTGGCTCCTATATTTGCAGCTGTGTGTAATTGTTCTCTCTCTGCCTCCATCAAAAAGGTCTACCAATCTTCAACTCCATTTAATCCAGCCAAAATTATTCAAAATGTTTCTCGTCCAAGTTAAACTATGCACATAATGCTGAGGATTTGTGCACAAAGAATGTAGCAGAGCTGATCGTGTACAGTTTATGTGAATTTTCATTGTTCACACTGTATGACCTAAATATCTAATATGAGAGCATAGATTGCAATGATTTCAAATGCCCAGTTTTGGGGACTATTAGCATATTTTAATGGAACATTTCGATCTAAATAAGACTAGCAACAACCGGATAAATATGATTCAGAAAGCTCTTGGTGTTGCCGTGTGTTGTGGGAATCCTTTCTAAGACATCGTGGATGATTGAGAAAGATGAATGAAGGAATGGGAGTTGGGGCCTTGGCACATTTCGTTGTGCTAAGCTTTCTTTCAAAGGAGATCTGATGGTTGAGTGGTAGTTTTCTCAATAGCCTGAACGATGGAGGGATAAGCTCCTTCTCTGGACCCTTGCCTGTGCTTTAGGCTGGTAGGATATGCTTTGTTTAATCTCTTCTTCTCACCTTGTGGTATTTTGTGTTGAGGTTCTCAGAGGTTCTTTTAGGAGCTATTTGGGCTCTGTTTCTAGTGACTTCGATGCTATTTGAGAGATCCCTATCCCTGTGCTTGTCATGGCTCTAGTGGAGATTTCTGGGAATGTAGTGAACATCAATGAGGGATTGCGGGTCCTTTAGATGCAGATTTTAAGCTTGTTGTTCCTGCAACTTTCCACACCTGTTTGGAGTTGGTTTGTGCTTTACACTCTTGAGGATCTGTGTTTAGCATTAGTCTCTCTGTTCTAACTTGGATATCGCTTACGAAGAGTTTATTTGATCCTATGAAGGTGCTTGGGCCTTTTATTCCTAGTGATGGTAAGTAGTTAGTATTTTATGAGTGGGTTTTGTGTGTCCCCTACATTGGCCGAAACCTTTCATTGACTAATTTCATTGGGCAAGGGGTGGCTCTACATCTTACCCCTCTAGTGATGTTGATAGGCTAGTGCGGCAGTGGAGTGATTGAAGCCACTTTCATTGCACCCCCTGTTGCTGTCTACGTGTCAGTTATGCTAGTGTTTGGGTGATTCACAATGCCTCCTCTATTTTTATGGTGGATTGTTTATGGAAAGAGCTTTGCCTGTTTCTATGGTCCCTACACTGAAAGATGGAGAGGGATTCTGGGTGGCTTTGCCCCTATAATGGCCTTGAACCCTTTGGTGTTAAGCATGGTCGTTCCTTGGGAGAAACTAGAGGATTCTTGAGTTTCTAGCGTAGTTGTAGATGTGATTTTTGAGAGGCCTGTTGATCTTTTTGGGTAGATCTTTTTGAGGAGAGTTGAAGGAGGAGGTCATGAGTTCCTTTACTTGTCTAATGCATTCAGATGTGAATGCAGATTGTTCAGGAAAGGGAGGAAGTTTGTCTAGTGAAGATAGTGAAGTGGTGTTCTTGATAGAGGTTTGGAGGGTGGCTATCTCTCAGTTCAGTAATATTGAGATAGGGATTCATTCTCCATCTGGGTCTGATGAGGTAGCTTTAGTAGGTTTTCTTTCCCCTGTTTCTATGAAGGCTTTGTGGGAGTCTTTAGGGAAGGTAACTCCCTTGTTTGGAGCATTTCAGAAATGTTTATTTCAGCTTACTCTTTGGAAGTTGATTTACTGGTTTATCTCCCCTCTTTAGGTTTGGAAGCTTTCAGGATTGCTAATGGTGCGCAACCCTAGAATTGGTTTTATGAAGTTGTTATTTTTGCTGGTTTTGTTCTCCTTGGTAGCATAGTTGGTGCTACTAGTTTTCAAGGGCCTAGCCATGCTTTGGTTTGTTTTTGGTTAGGGTGCGACACTTTCTAGGATTTTGTTGTTCCTTCTCTTTGTTGGGGTTCTTTGGTTGCTGTCCTAGCTTCTTTTGGTCTGGTCCTTATTGAGGTTGAGGCATCCCATATTGAGGTTAGGATGTGTTGGTGGAGGGAGGTCAATGGTTTTTTGATGTGGTATTCTCTTCACATTAGTTTCTCAGAGACTGGTTGGTCCAATCCTATTGCTACATTATTCTCTACTGCTCTAATGGAGCTGGGATCCCCTCCTATTGAGGTGGAGAGGAGTCTTGTAGGTGAGGAGGTCATTTGGTGGAGGGTGTTTCATGTCAGAAGCAGTAGAGAGGTCATCGGTATCAATTCTAAGTACATTCAGAAGGTTTGGGGAACCTTGAAAAATCCCTCAGCTCATTATAACTGATTATTTGAGAGGTATCAAGTCTTTATATTTCTTGGAAGGTTTAAGGTCATTATGAAAATTCTTGAATGTTTTGGGTGCTTCTGAAAACTCTTGAAGGTTTTGGGGTCCTTCCAAAATCCATGTGTGCTTGGCTTTGGCAGCTTTGTCTTCTTGGCTAAGTTTTCTAATTGTTGTTCTATTGTGCTGATGGTTTTCATTTTAGTATAATAGGGATCAGGGGCCTATCAAAATGTCTATTGACCTAATCAAATGTTGGAAGTGGTGGCAATTCTGAGAGGGGGGGTGAATCAGAATACAATGTTTTTAACAAGATTACAACATATGAAAAATTTAAAACCTTTGAATTAACAAGCTTACAAGCTATAGAAAAGTAAATCACAATAAAAGTAGTCAACTCATAGAAAAGAGACAAGATTTTGAGCTGAGTGGGAAACCCTCAAAACCTTATAGTTTTTTCACAGGGAGAAAAACCACTCTAGTAGAACCAGTAGACTTTATTGAGCAATAGCCCTCCTTTTACAACAGCAGCTACAACTGCTTGGGCTATAGCTCGTCACTTCTCTTTTCAAATTTATGTCAATCAAAACTATTTATATACATAATTGTATGTTGTAAACATTGCATACACCTTATATATATAAACCTTTTAAGATCTTGCTTTCAATAGTTTTAACAGTTTCACATAAGAGAAAACCCTCTCTCTTTTTCAATATTATTTACACAGGGATCTGCCTTTTAAATAGATCCAACAAAAATAAGCTTTTGAATGAATAGTTACAACAAAACCAGTGAAACTGATTCCAATATTAGTTTGAAAAATCAAATTGATTCCCTTTTACAAACTGATTCCTCTTTTTTAAAAACCAAAAAATCTTTTCCATAAAACCTGTGAGTCGATAAAAAATTGTGACAGTTTAACAAACTGATTTTCAACAACTGTTAATGTATCAAAATAACAATAGCCAAATGCCATATAAAAAAAAATCACTGCAGGGAAGATCTCAAAGAAATATTTTCTTTCAACTTTCAAATGCCAAGAAGAAATCATTGCAACAAAGAAGGATCTTTCAGATCTTCTTAAAACAAAAAATGATTTCCTTAACCCAAGCTTGCTTCAGCTAAAAGCATCAAATGCCAAGTAAAACTAGCAATCGTGGTGTGTTAAAAAATGTACATGTAGTATGAGAACTTATATAACCTCGACATTCTTGTCAAAATAAATAGCCAATGATGCCCAAAACCTCATAGAATCAGAGTGCAAGTGCTACCAGTGAGAAACCTCATAACATATGTCAAGCACATATCAAACAACCATATATTAGTCAACACGGGTTTCAACATACTAAGAAATCAATAGTCCATAAAATATCTATTGTATTTTAATGAAAAACCATAACAAATGATATCAACTTGTACCTTGTATGCAGAGGAACAACATACTAAAAACCCAAAAAGAAAAGCCAAAAGAATGTTGTCACAAGATTGATCTCCATCCATGGCCGCACCCTTAGTTAGGGAAAAACAAAAAAACTATAATCATGAGCCCTTAGAAGAATTAAATGGAAGAAGACTTAACCAAAAATAAAATGATTTTTAAATCCAACATGCATGATAGACACGTGGAATCCCAAAGGCCAAGTGCTGACAACTGGGAGTCAACCAAAGAACCATGATAACAACCCAAGGTTACACCCACGTGACTACAGAGTAGAAGCCCACCTCATCATTACAGCTGGAAAGCAACTTTCCTAGTTTTAGCCATGGATATTGCATCAAGAACAAATTAAAGACCAACAAGCTCCCCCATTTTTCCTTGAGGAAAAATCATTATATCAAGATATGATATGCTTGAAAACAAACACATGCCTACATCATTTGAGCAATATCAAACAACAAGATAGATAGTGCATAAAAACTATCATGGAACTGATATCCTGTAAGAACTGAGAAAAGGATAGATAGTGCATAAAAACTATCATGGTACTGATATCTTGTAAGAACTGAGAACAAGATAAATAGTGCATAAACTGTACCCCTGTATCCCTATAATGAAGAACAACTAGAAAAACTGAGACTTGATGAATCCTATAAGAACAGGACTGTATGGATCATGTAATAACTGAATATATCCTAAAATAAGACTTGAAAATACTGATACAGTAAAAACTGAGAAGAAATTAAGAAACTGTACCCCTATATCCCTATAATGAAGAACAACTGGAAAAACTAAGACTTGATGAATCCTGTAAGAACAGGACTGTATGGATCATGTAATAACTGAATATATCCTAAAATAAGACTTGAAAACACTGATATAGTAAAAACTAAGAAACTGTACCCCTGTATCCCTATAATGAAGAACAACTGGCAAAAATAAGACTTGATGAATCCTGTAAGAACAGAAGTGTATGGATCCTGTGCTAACTGAATATATCCTTAAATAAGACTTGAAAACACTGATACGGTAAAAACTGAGAAGAAACTAAGAAACTGAACTAACAAATTCTCCCCCAGTTTGCATCAAGGATTAAAAAAAACCACTCCTAGGAAAGACCAGAATTGATTTTGAATAGGAGCAGCAACCTATTATAGACTCCCCCACAATAAGAAACTTAGTGCAATAGAGAGTGAGAGGCAACTCCCAATTGAGTGTGGAGCTGTTCAAAAGAAGACTGAGGAAGAGCTTTAGTGAAAATATCAGCCACTTGTGCCTGAGTAGGAACATAAACCAACTTGAACTCATTGGAAAGAACATGATCACACAAAAAATGAAGTTTGATGGCCACATGTTTGGTACGAGAATGCATGACTTGATTTTTACTTAACTGAATGGCACTCATATTATCACACGTGATAGAAATAGGCTTAGATATCTGAGTACCAAGACCAGATAACTGATAATTCATCCAAATTAACTAAGTACAATAGGCTATAGCAGCAACATATTCAAACTCACAAGTAGATAAAGTAACACAGTCTTGTTTTTTACTATGCCAGGCAACCAAATAATTACCTAAGAAAAATGTAGCACTACTAGTGCTCTTTTTATCTTTAGAGCCATCCCAATCCACATCTGTATATCCAAGCAATGTGAAATCATCATTATGTGGGTACCATAAACCAAAGTCAAGAGTTCCTTGAATATACTTAAAAATCTGAGTAACAGCATTAAGATGAGACTATTTAGGAGCAAATTGAAATCAAGACACCAGACAAATTGCTTGCATTAGAGCTGGTCTAGATGTTGTAAGATATAACATATTACCAATCATAGATCTATAATAAGTTTGATCTACTGGAGGTGAATCATCATCTTTAACAAGTTTGAACTTTCTTTCCATAGGCATGTTGATAGTTCTACAGTCGGTCATGTTAAATTTCTTCAACATTTCTTTGGCATATTTTGTTTGAGACAAGAATAAGCCATGCTCAAGTTGTGTCACTTGTAGACCAAGAAAGAATGTCAGTTCACCCAAAAGAGACATTTCAAACTCAGATTCCATGATGTTAGAAAAGTGTTTTGACAACTCATCATTAGTAGAGCCAAAAATAACATCATCCACATAGACTTCCACAGCTAAAATATCACCATTAACAATTTTAATAAATAAAGTGATGTATGTACTACCACGAGTAAAACCATTTGCAATAAGATGCTTATCTAGACTAGAATACCAAGCTCGGGGAGCTTGTTTTAAACCATACAGTGCCTTTTTAAAATGATATACATAATCAAGTTTATCAGAAGATTCAAACCCTTCTGGCTGTTCCATATAGACTTCTTCTTCAAGATAGCCATTTTAAAAAGTATTTTTAACATCCATTTGATAAATAGTGAACTTTTTGTAACAAGCATATGCAAGAAAGATTCTAATGGATTCTAATCTTGCAACTGGTGCAAAAGTTTCACCAAAATCAATACCTTCCTATTGAGCATAACCCTTACACACAAATCTGGCTTTATTCCTAATTACTTTTTCATCTTCATTTAGTTTATTTCAAAAAATCCATTTCCCACCTATAAAATTCTTGTTGTCAGGTCTAGGAACAAGTTCCCATGTTTGATTTTTCTCAATCTGATTTATTTCATCTTGCACAACATTTATCCAATAAGGAACTGTCAATGCTTCAGTTATAGTTTTTGGTTCAAAATCTGATAACAGGCAAAAGTGTTCTGCAATATGAGCATGCTCATTAATTTTGGCTATTCTTCTAGTTAGCATTCCTCCCTCTATATCTCCAATGACTTGAGACTCAGGATGTCATTTTTCTATAATTCTAGAAGGAGTCTTTAAAGGGATTTTTTTATTCTTGAGGAATTGAACAATTTTCTTGATTAGTATGATCAGAAAGTTCTTGACTATCATTATCTGACTCATGATGATCAAAAGAAACATGTTCTCTTCTTTGTAAAGAATCTTCTTCAACACAATTTTCAGTGTTATTGATCAATAAAGAGCTTTCATCAAAAATCACATGTATAGCTTCAATGACTTTGTTCAGCCTTTTATTGTAACATTTGAGGCTTTACTTTGTGTAGAGTATCCTAAAAAGATACCCTCATCAAACCTGGAATTAAAAATATCTAACAAATCATTTTCTTTTTTAATAAAACATTTACAACCAAAAATTTAAAATTCTTAACATTAGCAGTTCTTCCATGCCAAAGTTCATAAGGAGTATATGCTATTCTTACTCTGATTTAAGCCCTATTTAGAATATATACAATTGTATGAACAACTTCTTTCTAGAATTTATTTGGTGTTTTGCTTCATTCAACATTATCCTAGCCATTTCTTTAATAGTTCTATTTTTCCTTTCCACAACACCATTTTTTTGTGGTGTACGAGTAGTTGAAAGTTGCCTCTTAATGCCATGTTTTTCACAATACTCTATGAGTTCTTGGGAGGTGAATTCTCCACCTCTATCAGACCGTAAACATTTCAATTTTAGACAAGTTTCCCTTTCAACCATTTTCCTAAATATTTTAAAGCGTTCAAAAGCTTCAGATTTATGTTTCAAAAAAGTTACCCAGACCATCCTTGAATAATCATCTACAAATAGCATGAAATATCTTTCACCATTTAGGGATGGAGTTTTAGTTGGACCACAAAAATCAGTGTGAACAATCTCTAGAGGTCTATTACACAAGTACTCTTTGGTTTTGAAAGACGTTTTGGTTTGTTTACCTTTAACACACTCTTCACAAACTTTAGCTGGTTTGCTAATTAGGGGTAAACCTCTAACCTTTTTGTTCTTGCTGATCCTAGCAAGATTATCAAAATTTAAGTGTCCCAATCAATTATGCCATAACCATTTTTCTTCCACATGACTTACAAGACAAGTATTAATTAGTGATGACTCCTGAACAGTAGAATCAATTAGATTATAAAGATTTCCTCATGTTCTTAAACCACTAGCAATAACTTTGTTCTTCTTACTCTTGATAGAACATCCTTTAGCATTAAAAGAAATGGAATATCCACTGTCACAAATCTGACTTACACTTAGAAGATTGTGTTTTAGACCTTCTACATAATAAACATCATGAATGGGTCTATCTGTATTGAGAACTATTGAACCATGAACTATGATATAAGCACTTGAGTTGTCTCCAAACTGAATAAACTCTCCATAAAAATCATCTAAAGTTTTAAACTTGCTTTTACAACCAGTCATATGATGTGAACAACTCCTCTCTAAAACCCAAGTAGCGGGTTTATGGGCAAATAAGACCATTTCAACAATCAGGGACTTTTCAATAGGTTTCCATATTTTTTTAGGCTTTAAATGAAGTTTTCACTAATTAGCAAAGTGTCCATAATGAAAACACTTGAAGCATCTAATTAGGTTCTTGAAACCATACCCATGTTTGTTCATGTTATAGTTAAATGCCTTATGACCAAAAAGATTACACTTGAAACAATAACCTTTAAAATAACTTGATCTCTATTTTGAAGATTTTCCTTTTTCAACTAACTTAACATTTAATTCATCTTGTTCAATATGATTTTGTAATAAAATTAGTTTCTTTTCCTTTTCAACAAGAGACTATTTTTTATTCTCAATAAGCTGATTTTTTTTTTTCTAAATCAGTTTGCAATATTTTATTTTCTTTTTCAAAATCTAATATTAATTTCTTTTTCCTCTTTAGTTCTTGCAAAGAACAAAGAACTTCATTTTCAAGATCAATATCTTCATCTGAATCAAATGAGGATTCTGATTTCTTAGATTCCAAATTAGGAACATTGATTAATTCAGCCATGAATAATACTTCTCCTTCTCCTTCAAACTCATTTGATTATTCATTTGAGTCCTCTTTTGACAAGAGACTCTTCTTTTTAAAGTTCTTGAACCTCTGATTTTGATTCTAGGGTTTCCTTTTGAAAACTTTTCATCTTTCTCATCATTATCATCTTGATCAGCATAAGGATATTTTGCAGAAAAGTGTCCTAATTGACCACAACTAAAATACTTAGGGTTTCCTTGATATTTATTTCTCATTTTTCTGACTAACAATGTTTCTAGAGCATTTGTTAAATCTATATCACTTTCATCCTGTTTCTCAGCCTTAAAGGCTATTTTTTTTTTTATGTGGAACCAACTTGGTTGCTGATTCTCATCTCATATGTAGTCAAGGTTCCTTGCAACTGATGTAAGGTCATTTTAGAAAAATGTTTCTTTTCTTCTAAGGTAGAGATCTTAGTTTCCAATTTAGGTAGAATAGTTCTAACTACCTTTGAGATAATGTCATGTTCTTCAATTGTCTCTCCTAATCCCCTTCTAGCATTTACTACATCAATTCATAAAAAATAAGAAGCTATACTTTCATACTCATTCATCTTCAAATTATCAAACTGAGTTTTTAAAGTTATCAATTTTGATTCCTTAACTTTCTCATCACCTTGATAAATGGTTTCTAGTTTTTCCTAGATATCATTAGCATATTTATAGTACATAACTTTAACAAACACATCTTTAGTAAGACCACATAGAATAACAAATTTTTCTCTTTTATCAAGTTCATATTTGATTTTATCACTAGGATCTATGGGTATAATTTTAGACACAATATACTTTGTTGAAACAACTTCCCACATACTAATATCTAAAGATTTTATGAATGCTTCCATCCTTACTCTCTAAAAGACATAATCACTAACATCAAATAATAGGGCTCTGCTAAGAGAAGCTCCCTCAACCTGTTCCATTTACTTCCAAACTATCCCTAGATAATCCCTATAGGAAAACCTAGGAAGGGACCCTATGCTTTGATACCACTTGTTGGAAGTGGTGGCAATTTTGAGAGCGGGGGGGCGGGGGGGGGGGGGGGCTGAATCAAAATACAATGTTTTTAACAAGATTATAGCATATGAAAAATTTAAAACCTTTGAATTAACAAGCTTACAAGTTGTAGAAAAGTAAATCACAATAAAAGTAGTCAACTCATAGGAAAGAGACAAGATTTTGAGCCGAGTGGGAAACCCTAAAAAACTTACGGTTTTTCCACAGGTAGAAGAACCAATCTAGTAGAACCTATAAACTTTATTGAGCAATAACCCTCCTTTTACAATAGCAGTTACAGCTTCTTGGGCTATAGCCCGTCACTTCTATTTTCAAATTTATGTCATTAAAAATTGTTTATGTACATAACTATATGCTGTAAACATTGCATACACCTTATATATATAGACCTTTTAAGATCTCGCTTTCAATAGTTTTAACAGTTTCACATAAGAGAAAACCCTCTCTCTTTTTCAATATTATTTACACAGGGATCTTCCTTTTAATTAGATCCAACAAAAATAAGCTTTCGAATGAACAGTTACAACAAAACCAGTGAAACTGATTCCAATATCAGTTTGAAAAAGCAAATTGATTCCCTTTTACAAACTGATTCCTCTTTTTTAAAAACCAAAAAATCTTTTCCTTAAAACCTCCGAGTCAGTTAAAAAATGTGACAGTTTAACAAATTGATTTTCAACAACTGTCAATGTACCGAAATAACAATAACCAAATGCCATATAAAAAATAATCATTGGAGTGAAGATCTCAAAAAAATATTTTCTTTCAACTTTCAAATGCCAAGAAGAAATCATTGCAACAGAGAAGGATCTTTTAGATCTTCTTGAAACCAAAAATGATTTCCTTAACCCAAACTGGCTTCAGCTGAAAGCATCAAATGCCAGAGTAAAACTAGCAACCGTGGTGTGTTCAAAAACATACCTGTAGTATGAGAACTTATATAACCTCGACATTCTTGTCAAAACAAACAGTCAATGATGCCCAAAACCTCATAGAATCAGAGTGTGAGTGCTGCTAGTGAGAGAACTCATAACAAATTTTGAGCACATATCAAACAACCATATATTAGTCAACATAGATTTCAACATACTAAGAAATCAACAATCCATAAAACATCTGTTGTATTTTAATGAAAAACCATAACAAATGATATCAACTTGTATCTTGTATACAGAGGAACAACATAATAAAAACACAAAAAGAAAAACCAAAAGAATGATGTCACAAGATCGATCTTCCATCCATGGCGACGCCCTCAGTTAGGGCAAAACAAAAAAACAATAATCATGAGCCCTTAGAAGAATTAAATGGAAGAAGACTTAACCAAAAATAAAATAATTTTCAAATCCACCACACACGATAGACACGTGGAATCCCAAAGGCCAAGTGTTGACAACCGGGAGTCAACCAAAGAACCATGATAACAACCCAAGGTTATGCGCACATGACTACAGAGTACAATCCCACCTCAGCATTACAGCTGGAAAGCAACTCCCCCAGTTTTAGCCATGGATATTGCATCAAGAACAAATTAAAGACCAACATCAAAAGCATATTTCTATAAAAATAATATATCATAGATAAAATTAATTTCTAAAATATAATAACTATGCATACTCTTCACATATATCCATTGATTAAACTAGAAATGATTATAATACATCACCACCCATCAATATAAAAACCTGGACTCTACCATTCTAATGTAAGAGGAGGTATATCAATTAGACACTTAGACATGTAATATAATTAGATATAAGAGAATATCATGACATTTTGTGTACCCTAGAACATACATAATAGTTAAGGGAGTTACACACTATTATTACATATAAGAGAATATCATGACATCTTGTGTACCTTGGAACATAAATAATAGTTAAGGGAATTAAATAGTTATGGCCTCCAAAAATTAAATCACAAAGCAAGGAGGAATTAAGAAAATAAAATAATGTAACACATTCACTAAAACAACAAAATCATGGAATGAAGTCACAAGGACACATCAAGTACCAATTACCTACTAAAAGTAGGAGGCAATCTTGTAAGTATCAAAAGCTCAATATTAACTTGGTTAACTTTTTTCTATGATCTTTATGCATAAGTAGATCATTTTACTTGTCTCCCATGATCCATTAAGGTTCTTAAATGCAAGTGATGTTTATAGTATTTTCATGTGTTATTCTCTAAAGTATAAATGATCACTAATCCTATCTTATTTGAGTGTCTTAAGGTTCTAGGACTTTAATTCTTTTAGATAACTATATATAAAATTTATTTTAACATTATTATTAAAATAAAAATAATTCATGTGTTAATGAGCCTTTGGTCTATTGGTGAAGTTAAATGGCTCCAAATGAGCCCACCAGCCGAAATTTTTTTGTGGTGGCCCTCGATAAGTGCCTCTCCAGACAACCAGTTATTTCACTATCGCATACGCTTCACAAAAATAACCTTCATTTATTTATCAATTCTACATAATTTACATTTTATTTAAAAATATATATTTTAAAAATATTTTAATCAAACATATTTTTTAAATAACATAAATATTTCTATAAAAATCATTTAGATTTCAAAATAAATTAAATTAAAAATAACCCAAATCAATATAAAAAATTAGTTTAAACAATTGGATAAATTACAAAATAAAAATAATATTTCTAAATTTCAAATGAATTGTAAAATATCATGAAATTATTATTAATTAGATTTTTCTATGAGGCTAATTAAATATATATAGTCATCAGCCTTGTGCTCAGTTGGACGGGACTCCTCGATTTCATACTGATCCGTGTGTTCTGTGCCTCGAGATGCGTGCGCGAGGATCTGACGGTGGTCATCTATGCGCAATGAGGGAAGATACCCACGTGAATCATGCAACAACCACATTTTTAATCTCCTTGCCTTTCTCCTCAACCAAAACAACATTCGGAGCGTCGTATCTGTAAACATTATAAGCGACAAATGGTAAACACCTGAAGAAACGGGGTATCTGTGAAGTCGAGGGACTCGAATTTCCAAAGGTGCAGTATTCAGATCTTTACTGCTGATGTCGTTCCAAAATCTACAACTCAAATAAATTATTTTTTGAATTATATTGATTATATAGTATATCACTCGGCTTATAAATATCAATGCAGTATATCTGAATCTAGTTTGCTCTTGTTCTTTGCATATGTGTAGCATAATCTATGCTAAATACATTGATATCAAAAGTCTGCTGATTGTTTCTGTGATTATCCGACCAAAATGGAAAAACCCATTTTGATTATTGTTCTTATGAACTTAGTGTTGTTGAACCTGTTGAATTTTGGCTATGGAGATGATGAAGATGCCCTGAAGAAATTGTTGGATTCCTTCCAAAACAAAGGCGAGCTAGGATGGAATTCTACAGAGAAGCCCTGCATTAATGGTACCAATAAATGGCCTAAAATAAGATATTTTGAGGGTACAGACAGAATGAAAACTCTTGCCATAAATGATCTAAGTCTTGGAGTAACTGTTGATGAAGAAGCTTTAGCAGAGCTTTCAGAATTGAGGAGCCTGAGTTTGAGTAACTGTAAATTATCTGGAAAGTTCCCCGATTTGTCAAAGCTTGAGAAATTGAAGTATGTGTATTTGGATGGAAATAATCTCTCTGGCCCTGTTTCAGAACATGCCAGCCTTGAGAATACTGCGGTTCAATAATTAAAATATCAGTGGTTCTATACCTTCCTCTGTTACGAGTCTCATCTATCTTATGGAGATAAGCTTGCAGCACAACAGTTTGGATGGGCAGATCCCTGAGCTTAAGCGGGCTAATTTGACATCATTCAATGTGTCTTTCAATCATTTGACAGGAAACATACTGAATTCCATGTCTCAGGTACTTTTCTGTAGTTTAGTTTTGTTTTACCAGTAGTCTATAGGTTAATAAGACGTAGGGTTTCCTTGCAAGTTACGAATGGAGCGGTCAGATTGCTTATTGCGTTCTCCGTATTAATAGACAGCTTCTGTGCCAAAGCATTTGCCAGCAGGCCGAAAAAGCAAAAAAGCTACCTAATTTGTCAGCGCCTCACTGACGAATTTGTCAGTATAAAGTGAAATGGATGGACGCGTGTTTCGTAAACCGTAAACTTAACTCCAGCTAAGGCGAGTTAACAAATAGCTATGTAGTTGTGTTCACACTCCTAAAGTTTTAAAAAACATGTTTTTTCAAACGCAGCAAACGATTGAGATGATTTCAATCGTCTTGCATGCGTACGGCATGCAAGATGACTGTAGATCGTTTTAACCCAGGCAAGTGCGTTTCATATAAGATACACTTTCGGCTTAATAATATTCATTTGAAAAAGTGAGTGGCAAAAATATACTTGTATAGTTTGTAGATAAAGTGTGATATAGAATCTACAAAATAATCCAAATAAGATAATGTTTCAATATCAACAATGCAAAAAGTTATTAAGTAATGAGAGCAATATTAATGTATTGGATAAAATAGTGTATGAAGTCTTAAGGCAATGACTTGCACATAAAAGAGACCCCAAAACTAATATTTTAAACACATATTTGAATTGTATTGATATAGAAAATAAATGTAGATGATTAATATTGAAATTAAAAAATAAATGTACTTACCTCTGAAAAAGAATCGGATGAAAACTCTATCAAACGATCTCAAAAATTGTTGATTTTCGCATAAATATGGTGAAACTGTGGGATCTACAAAACTCAAAAAAAAAAATTTGAGATTGAATCAAGTCGATGTTGGGTCAAAATCGAGGTTGTACCTGACCAAATCAGGATCGAGGTTGTACCTGACTAGGTCAGGATTTGAATGTCGATTTTGACTTTGTTCGCGGATCTTGAAAGTTCAGCGAAAAAGGTATCCATATCTACTCTCAGATTCGTAGTTCCGCACCTGTGCCTGTAGGAAAAATAGTTTTGTTTGTTGAGGGGAAGGGGTTTGCCTCAGTCAAACCCCAATTTAGGAATTAACCTTGAAATTGAATTTAAATTGCTAGAATAAACAAAGTAAATAGAACAATTCACCTTGCTTGAGTTGAAATCCTTGTGGAGGATTCGAATCCTTGAATCCACAAGAATGGATGAATGTAGAATCAAATGTAGGATGTCTCCAATCAATTGTCTTTAGATCTTCAACACCAATCTTAAATGGATCTTGAATTCGGAAGAGGCTTGAATGGAAATGGAGGAATCTTCAACAAGAGAGCTCCATAGAGCTTGAATCCTTCAATGACTTCTAATGGATCTCCTTGATGAATTGAATGCTTGAATGCTTGATCTTCTTACTTGCTTGCACTTGAGAGCTTGAGAGATGAAAACTTGATGACTTGATGAGAATGGATGAGAAAATGAGAGAGGAAGACTCCCTTTTATAGTGATTTAGGGCACAAGAGGGGCCTCGTAGAAAATAATAATTAAGGGCCCATGGCACAAAACTCTAGAGAGGTGGACATGGAAATGAAATTAAATTAAAGTCTTGACACAAAACTCTAGGAGGGGACCACTCTTAATATAGAAATAAAATAATTATTTAAGAGCCTTGTCACAAAATTCAAGGTAAGGCCAACCCCAAAGTTAATTTGAGCATTAGGCACATAACTCGAGAAAGACTAATCTCTAATAATAAATTTAGAATCATATACAAATATCAAGAAAGGTCCATCTCAAATATTAATTTGAGAATTCGACACTTAATTCGAGAAATAGTTGCCCCGAAGAGGGAAAAGACAAGATTTTGATGAAACCCCGAAACCGGAAGCTAACCCCAAGGATCTTGGACCCTAGGGTCAAAGATGAGGTTGTTCCTGACTAGGCAAGGATCGAGGTTGATCCTAACCAGGTCAAGGTCGAGGTCGACCTTGACCCTGAGGTCAAGAATCTTAGGTTCCTAGTCCAGAATGCTAGGAAAATGCTAGGAAGAAGTGGAAAATGGGGTAGAACAGGGGAAAAAACTAAATCCAAGTCGAATATCCATTCAAGGTATTCAACATGACCCCAAACTAATTATTCGAAGGGCTAAACGCTCTTACCATGGAAGTGCTTCCATTTTAAGACGATACAATTAATAATAAGATATTCCAATCAATAAGAAAACCATCTCCCTCTTCATTTTTTTAAAAAAAAATTACATATGAAAAGAACAAACAATTAGCTCTAGATGAACTTGCTTGAATCAATTAATGCCTACCACCTATTCTATGTTTCTCCCTTGATTTATTTGTTGAAGAATATGTATATAATAGAACTTAATAAATAATTTGGTCTTTCTTTAAATGAATACATTTATCATTTGAATAAATTAGCAATTACTAATATCCATTGATTTTATGAGCTTCCCTACTTCCCTTTTACATTGAAACTTCTAGTTTGTATTTGAAAATTCTCATATCGATATGAGATTAAATTTTATACATGTAAGATTCTATTTATAGTAGCTTGATAAAAATTTCTTATGAAATCTATGGTAATTTCAATTTTTAATATTGCTGCTAGAGTTAGGAGATCTATAGCCAATTTGTGATACAATTTGTGTCTACTAGTGTGGGTTATGAAGGGATTTTAGTCACATTTACAATTAGTTGAGTGATTGCATATCTCATATACGTGTTGAATAATATACGCACATACATACATACATGCATAGACTAATTTCTATGGAACAATAAATTTTGTTTGCAACACTTGGAATAAATGTAGAGAATTTAGATGATTCATGAAAGGATGTGCATCATCTTTGGATAATTTGGAGATAGTAGAGAGATATGACTAAAATTGCAAGTAAGAATTTTAAAATAGGTTTTTTTATTAATGTGACCAGATATCATGAGAAATAAATATTGGAGAGAGTTGTGCATAAGAGTAGGAGAGGCACACAATATAATTTGAGAAACATTTTATAATGTCCTCCTTATATGAAACATAAGGAAGAAACAATATACTATTATTAAAAAATGAAGTGATTACAGTTGGAGAATAAGGAGAAGAAAATACATTGTTTCCATACAAATGCATTAGGAGTCTACAAACCTACAATGGAAAGGGAAATATTTTTATGTTCTAAGGAACTAATTATGAGAATGAGAGAAGATTGATAGATACAAAAGAATAACATACATAAGGATTAAGGAAGATCTAATGGAGATAAATTAAATTGTAGAAAGAAAAGAGATAGAGGAAAAAGATGGCTACCATCATGTTGCGTTAATTCACCCTCATACAAGAGAGTGAATGTGGAAGCTTTATTTTAAAAGAGAATTTCTATCTAGAATATGATCATATATTATTAGATTTTCAAGAGGTTATCTTAAATTTAAGAAGGAGAAAAAACACTTAGAAAATAGGGAAGACATAACACTAGAATATTCAAATACATATTTTCTATATATAAAAATTATTATATGTTATAACTTAATAATGTGCTAGTAAAGAACTAGTTATTTTTATTGTACACTAATGTGGGTATAGTGTGTCATGCTTATCTAAGTATTAATGTTATATCCCCTACCAAACCATTAATTTCATCCTAATCTTTATAGTTGCTTCAGTATGCATGTGTGAATGCACACACACATGCATGTTTGTTTGTATCCTTGTGGTTATCTAATAATTAATTTTGAATAGAAAAAAAATGTAGGAGTCTATAGGTTTAGTTTCGTCATGTACAAAAAAAGATTATATTGGGAAGGTTTATTTTGGAAGAGAATTTCTATTTAGAATGTGAATATATTATTTAATTTTCAAGAGGTTATCTTAAATTTCAGGAGGAAAAATAAAAAATTTAAAATAAGGATGTCATAAAACCATAATTTTCAGTTATATTTTTTTTAATATATAAATTCCTAGATGTTATAACTTAACAACATGCTAGTAAAAATCTAGATATTTTACTTGTACACTAATGTGGGATATCTATGGATCAATGTTTTATTCCCTAACAAACTATTTTATTTTTTTCTAATTTTTATGGTTTCTTCCTTATTCTATGTGTGTGTGTGTGTGTGTGTGTGTGTGTGTAAGAGAGAGAGAGAGAGAGAGAGAGAGAGAGAGAGAGAGAGAGATTTTATATGTATTTGGTTTTGTAATAATTAATTTTCAAGAGAAAAAAGATAAAGTAGGAGTGTGTACGGTTAGTGTCATCATGTATCAAAAATATTATATTGGATGTGGATACAGTAGAAGCTAAGTTGTTTAGTTATAATACTATATGTAACATGTGATGCTTTATTATTGAGAAGCATAGCAACATTACATTTGAAAATGTATCCTTCCTCAACATGATTGTGAGAGGTGCCATTTATAATTCTGGTGACATTGGGCAAAAACAACATGTATTAGTACATTCGGGGTATCACGATAGATTAGAAGTTTCAAAAATATGTATTTGTAGTCTTAAAGTTAATTGGGAATTCAAGATATTGTCTTGTGTGAGGCATTAGATTCTTATATTTTTAAAGTACAAAATATTATAGCTAGCCACAATAGAGTGATAATAAATAACAAAAAATAACAAGATGTTGAGAAGAAGTAAATTAGCATAAGTTGTTGCAATGGATGCAAATAGAAGAATAAGTTGAGAGATGGAAGATATAAAGAGAATATGAGAAAGTATAAATTACTTAGAATGCCAAACAAGAAGGAATTAAAAATGTAAATAGTATAAGCTAGCATTATATAACAAGAGAAAATAGCTACGTGAGAGGAGAAAATATGATAATAAAAGATCAATTTGATCAATTATAATGGAAATGAGAATGATATGGCACATGACCATAAGGATGTAATCGTTAATGGCGATAGAATAAAAAAGGATCTTTACAAGGAATGAACAATTAAATCTAATGGTTATAAAAATACTAAAGTGAATGTTGGGGGATAAGAATATTGGACACCCGCATTATAGGTTACAATTCATGGAGCCAATCTTATTTATTAAGTTTTCATTTCATTACTTGTCATATTAGGTTTCTAGAAATATTGTATCTCGCTTGATAGTTTTTGTTACGAGGTTCATGTTCTATCCCTAATGGATTCTTTCACGTTGCACAATTATCTACAACCTATGTATATTCCTTGGACAAAGAGCATATAGAGTAGTCTAGAAGGTATTTGTGAGTTGCACTTTTTCTTTTTGTTGACCAAATATCTTAATGTACCATTATAAATTATAAGCACCATATTGGTGTTTACATTTTCATGATTAGTTAGCATGCACCTTAGTTTATTTTCATTTTTACATGCATAATAGAACTTCATATAGTACATAATAGAAACCTAAATTTAAATATCAGTCCCATGTTATTTCCTTCTTATTTAAAATTGAGGTAAGCCATAATTTCTAAGTTTTCTCCTCTATGATTTATCCAATTCAATAATTTATTCCCTACATAGTATTGATATTACCATTTTCAACCTTTGTTATGTCTCTTGACCTATAAATCACTTATACCTTAGAATATGGTATCTCTTGGTTATCTGGGACTTATTCCAAGAGAATTTAAGCCTTGATTGGTGGGTATAGGATGACTAGGCAACCTATAACTAGATATAGGATTCCTAGAAAACCTATACCTGACATTGGAGCTCAAATTTGAATGGATGGCATGTGTAAGTAACTTGGATGGATTTCTAGATTTGTGGTTGGAATGTGTTAGTTTTAACTCCCTAAATGTTGTGAGAGGTCTATAGACACCCTACCTATCCTAATTTGTGTATAAAGTTCACAAGGAAATCATGCACAATAAATATTTCACATCCAAGCACTCAAGATTAAGTCTCTAGTATTCTTCAAGAATTTCAAGGTGTTTCCAAAGGCAATCTTCTCCATGGATATAGAGCTTCTTTCCCTAACTCAAGGTTAAAAAAATGGGGTTCATAATCAAGAAATAAGTTCATACATGTATGCATCTATCCACATTATATTCATTCAATTCTTCTTCTTATTCTCTATCTATCCCAAATCAAGCATTTTGCAAAACTAAAACATTAATTATACAAGATTTTGTCTTTCATGATTTCCTTTTGGGGTTTTGTGTTAATTCAAAACTATTACATCAACATTTTCATTACATTCAAATAAAAATTTGCATTGGAAAAGTAATACATACTCCATTTTCTAGATCTATCCTCTTCTATATGAAATCATGATCTTTCATTTACTTTATTTCAATTTAAGGTTGGTTCCAAACAAGTGGTTTGATTGAGACAAACCCCTCTTTATAACCATATTCTGCATTTTTATGTGTGTAGGAAAAGGTGGAAAATATTTCATTACAAATTTGGAAAGTAAAGAATATGATGGATAATCTCTGAAAGTTTCATGTAAAAGTACAATGTATAAGGAGACTAGGTAACCTATACCTAGATACATGGAAATAGAGAAACCTATAACCTCATAAACAACTTAAGATTTCAACGACAAGTCAATGTTATAATACATGTTATATTTTTATTCATTATAGCTATCTATTTGATCCTTATCTATTTGTTTCTACTGAATATTTTTAGCTAGCCTATTTATTCTCGTATGTTGCATCATCCTATCATATTCCTCTAAATAAGGTCCTCCTAATCGTCCACTTAAAAAGGATCATTGCACCTACTCAATGCTTGAGTCGTACTTGAGCCTAGTGGAGTCATCTTCCTTCTAAGTGTACAATAAGAAAATAGGATCTATCCCATTTACTTTATATTACATTGGCTCCTCCTTTTTCTTACTATACCTTTTGGTGAACTAGACTTATAACATTTCGATTCTGATTTTGGTGTTAGATCTCAGTTGTGTGCTTGGATCTAATATATTGTATTCCTAAATATAATTTGGGTAATTTTTATCATGGATTTTACTAAGTTAGATTGGTGTGTGATAACTTATGTTGTTACAATTCTCCTTACTTCTCTTTATCAATCACATGTAGTAAATAAAACTTCCTTCAAGGTCTTGATGTTCTTATTCCTTCATGGTGTTCTTGCATATGGTATTATGGGGCTTTCAAATATCTTTATTCCTAATAAAGAATGTTTCAAGACTTTTATCAATGACTCATGTGGTTTTCTCATTTAATTTTTACCAAAATGCATGAAATATATTTATTACATAAGGTTCTTTATTGATGAACCTAAAGATCAAAATTCCATAAAGCACCTTGATTCTTATCCTACCTAGTAACTCTCAAACATGAGGATAAATATTGTTATCCTAGTAATTTTATATTGGTGAGACATAGATCTCCTCCTCTTAAAACCACATTAATGGATAGTTTTAAGGAATATAGTTTATTTAGTTCTTTATATGAGCTCGAACATTCCTCTTTTTATCAAATAATTCTTCATAATCTATATGTTCAATGTTTCCTTGATGATTTATCTCAAAAAATAACTTTAAGTAGACATAAAGATCTTGATAAACTTTCATCTTCTTCTCTACCTAAAGACGATAGGAATAGTGATAGAAATCCTAATCTCCCTATGGAGAAAAAAATTCCTCCCTTTTCCACTTTACACCATACACTTTCATAAAGGTCAAGATGAATGTGCTTCCTCTTCAACATTAAAGGCTAATTATAATGAGGGTTATGATATTTGTACTTAACATGATTATAGTGGACAAGGTCTAGGTATTAATGAACAAGGTATAAAAATCCCTATAGATCCGCCTACACAAGTTACCTATTGTTTTCTATGATTTATACTACTATTCCTTCTTCCTATCCTTCATCATAGAAGAAACCTCCTCTACACATTGTTTTACCAACACCATTCATTGTTACACCTCATTCTGATGACCATTTGGTTGTGGATAAGTGATTCTTTTCGAGACTTAAGAATGATACTAAAATCTATTTTCCATTTAGATATTTTCTAAAGAATAAAAAACCTCATGATGGAAAGTTTCTATCTTTTTCACTATAGCAAAAGATATTCTCTTGCTGATTGTAGTGAACTTAGACAAGTTGTTCAATAATTAGTACACTGTATATTTTATTTTCTTAAAAATTGATCTTATGATTTTTCTTGATATGAAAAACATACCTTCAAATTTCTATTTCATATTATCTATTTTTTTCCATCATGTAATATTATAGCTTACATCATTGGGGGCTTTTTTCTGCATGATCTCCATGATTAGTAGCACATAATATATTTTTTCCCTTGTTATTCTTCTTGGAGAATAAAGATCACTCTATCCTATTTATTCATCCTTCAAGAGGATATATTATCTCTTTATGGGTTGAGTCTCTTATACTATGATGTGCTTCCATGCATGGACTTGTTTGTTAAGGATCTTTCTCTTTAGAAGATTGATATCCTACTTTGCAACCTCTTCCTTTCTTGAAGGTGCATATTTATTGTATCAAACTTTTCTATTAAGTTTCTATAATATGCCATCCCTTATCATTCTTCTTCATAGGACCCATTTTCCTCTTTGTGGGTCTGCATCATTTATAGTGATATATTATTTATAACATTATATTCTTTTTTTTATGCAAGGAATTTTAATCTTTGTTAATAACATTTTTCATGCCTCAAAGCATATGTCTAATATAAATGATCTTTCACTTATAGAGTGTGTGGTGTTTCTCTTCCTTTCCAATAGATCCATTATTCCTTTGTTGACTTGTTTCTTTTATAACATAATATCTTATTTTACATGGATTTGTTTATTTTACATAAGGGTATCCTTTAGTTTAGAATATTTTCATCCTTGTTCACTACCTTATCCTTGTTCCAAATAAAATGTTTAAATTATAAAAGATCTATCACTTAGGGTGTATAATATATTATACTTTCTTTCCTTCAACCTTGAGGGTAAAGGTTTCATTTATCAATATATTATTTTTTCTTCTCTCTCTAAAGATCTATTTTCTTACTGCAATGGTATTTTTTTTATTCATGTTTCATTCTTTTCTTATACTAAATTATTTATTTTGATTCAAAATTATGTCTTATGCAAGATTTGTATATCCTTGATAGAAAAATCTTCCATATTTATAACAACTCATTCATCCTAAACAAATACCCTTAATTAGGGGCTTAATGTGTGTCATCCCTCTTTAAGAATCATTTTTTCACCTAGAAATAGATGTGGGGGGGGGGGGGGGGGGGGGGGGTGGGGTGCGCTAAAAGGGTGCATTATTGTTCTCCTCCCCTCTTTGACTTCAAGATGTTATCTTTTTTCATTAACTTCTCTTGGAGGTATACATCTTGTAGGTAAGATATCTCCTTTCAATGGTATCATGCCACTTCCATATATCCCTTCACAATTATCTATTTTTTGACTAAAAAGATTCTTGACTCTTTGCTAAGGTTATGTCATACATTGTTATTTTACGAATATCTCCTTGTTGTTGTAAATAGCTATCTATTCTCTTTTATTGATGATTCCAACATAGTCATATTTCACGATCCTAAAGAGGGGGCATATATGTATTCTCCTCGTACATAATTATACTATCGTCTGAAAAAACTTGATGATGGTATAATTCAGCTCTAGTCTGAGAATTAAGAACATCTTGATTTTCATCTTCTTCAGCAGAATCAACTTCATCCCAAACATGGGAAGAAATCATTCCACACCCCTGATCATCATAAGGCTGATCCTCATTAGATTCTTGCTCTTCATGTGAAGAAACACTTTGAGATATGACACAATAATTTGGATCATGTGGTGACTGCCAAGCAATACACCATGGGACCTCTTCCACTACATTCATTGAGTTTCTCTGTAATGGATAAGGGGTCCTTTCATTTGGCTTATCCCTTTTATCAAGAAGGATAGGCTTCCCATCTTTCCATTGAGTATTATATGGGTAATTCTACATTCTTGGTAATTTGTTGAAGTTGTTAAATGGAGGCTTATCTCCTCCTATAACTTTATTGTTTCTATTTTCACCAGGCTTCAGATCTTTTATTGCTTTTAAAAACTACTTTAGGATTTCATCATCCTTAGGTTTAACACCTTGAGGTTTTCCCAGTTCCTTTCTATTTAACAATGGTGATTTGTCATCTTCCCTTCTTCCCAACTTTCTTGAGATTCTTCGATTGCTCTCTATGTTCACAACTAGCTTGTAAGCTTCAACAAGACTCCTTGGATTTTTGTCCCTCAAAAGGTAACCCATCTTTGAGTCAAAAGCATTTAAATATGTGACAAGGTAGACCCTATCATCTAGTTTGATAAATTGGAGGAGCTTATGCATGGCCTTTTGGAATCTGACATTAAACTCAACAACATCCTCATTGAAATTCTTTTTTATGTTATTGAATTCATTTAGCATAAAACCTTCATGAGTTTTGTCACCATACTGATCCTTGAAACAATGTCTAAGCTATTCCCATGATCCTATGCTACCATGTGGAAAAGCCCTAAACCAATCCCTTGAATCCTCTGTTAGAGATTGTACAAATAACTTCATTATAACATCATCTGGCACAATGTTATAATCATCAATCACATCAATAAATTTTTTTAAATTCTCTTCACAAGTAACAACATTACTTCCAGTAAACTTAGGGAGCTTCTTCCTAATCTCTTCATGGATAGGGTTAGGATACCCAGGGATGCCACTGAAAACCAATTGTTTACATCTTTCATGTACAATAGCTGTGTTAAAAATACCAGCACCCTGAGATGTCGAAGGATTAGTATTTGTAATGGCAGCAATTTTAAGTCCACCTAGTGGGGGAACATTGGCTGTCTGATTTGCTAAGTTTGTGACATTTGCTCCTTGTGTCATAGTAGAACTAGAAAAATTTGTGGGTCCTACAAACCTTCTAAGAAAATCAATCTTCCTTTTCATTTCTAATGTGGCAGCTTCCAATTCTACCTTTTCTAGTACCTTAGCTAGGATTTCCTGTTCCCTCTTGGCCTTTTCAAGGTCTGCCTCCAATCTTTGAGTGGAATCTAAGAAAATTTTTGGGACTAGAGGCTCCTTAATTGAAATGCCCACTGCCTTCTGCTTTCCCTTATCCTTTGGATCTCTTGTTTCAAAATTCTGATGGACAACATGCAACTCATTTGTCTGTTCAGGAAGGGGAACATAATTTATAGCTTCTGAATCTAATAGATGCCTTCTTAATTGGTCAGTCATTATCATGGCATGTCTGACATTTTCTTCCTTTTCATTTTCTCTCTTTTGCCTAATGGTTGCTTGTTCATGAATTCTTCTTTCCAATTCATATACTTCCTCAAATATTTCCTCAGAAATAGGCAAAGTCATTTCAGACTTAGCTTATTGTGCTTGGGGCTCTTCTTGTTGATCCTGAGACTCATGGAGGCATTGGGGAAATGATGAACCAAGGGTGAAAGGGGGAACAAAGTCCTACCCACCCCTGCTTTTACTTCTAGACCTTCTCTCCCCCCCATGTCATCTATTTGGGACAATTTTCCTATTGTGGGGTAATCTTTCACCCTCCCTCTCTGTAGGGGAATAATAATCCTCATACTGGTTTAGGCCTAGATCAACAACCACTTCCTCATATTCTAAGGTATTTCCTTCCTGACCGGGAGGAGCAAGACCCTCCTATATTGAGTTTCCCTTTTGTTTCTAGGTAAGAGACATGTCAGTTACACTTTTTTCACTCCTACCCTAGCCTCGTCTAGATGTGACAGGAAGTTCACCCTACAAACTGTCTTCTAGGTGTTCCTTCCTCCAAGACCTTGTATTTTTGTAACTCATAATGATATAGTGATAGTAATTAAAATACTGGTACAAAGATGTTTAGAGTCACCACCCAAGCTATATGGGATTACCTATGATTTTATAAATTAGGAAGGGTAGGCAAAAGAAAGGAATCAACTCTGTAATCAAAGGTAACTAATTGGTTTTGAAAATAAGCGGGACAGGAGTCAAGCTCAACTTGTACCTGCATTATTGTATACAAATGTTTACCACTTAGAGATATCCACTGTTTCAAAAATAGGCAAGTCAAGCTCAACTTGAAACCTGCACTATTTTCTTCTTATCACAATCTCTAATCCCCAGTAGAGTCACCATTTTGTTGGTTCCTAGATAGGATTTTACACTCCATAAAATACCAATATGCCTATGACTTGATATTAAGGATGAGTTAGTTCCAAATGTGAGAAATCTATAGGCAACTAGACCAACTATAGGGACAAGACTTCCCTCTTCACTTCTAGCTCTGCAAAACCAAGGCGAGTACACCTGATCCAATAGATATAACTCTATTTCTTATTTAATACTATACCTTACAATAGATGATAGTGAGAAAGTACTAAATAACAACCTATTATTCATTGACTCTCCATCACTAGATGGAACAACATATAAAGTAAATAAAATGTAAAATAATTGGTATTGATTCAATATTTTTAGGATTAGAAGATTTCAATCATTTCATACAAAGCAAACATAGGAAAATATAGATCAGTGCCCTATCCATTGGGCAAAATATCAAAAAGACAAAATGAATACAAAGATACTTGGATATTATCAGGCCTCTAAACATAAATACAAATACCTCAACCCTTTACTACTTATAGAAAATCCTTGAATAGATTCAGTAAACATACATCCCACTCAGAGCAGCATTTAATCCAATCCTAGATCAGAACTCAAAGCTAGACACGTACATATAAATCCCAAAAAGACTTAAAGATCTACAAAATAAACTCAAAGGAGAGAAAAAGATTTAAGATTTTTTATTAAGTATAACCTTGAACAATGTATACATCATATTCTGGATAATGAGCTTGCAAAATAGCAGCAACGACCTGTTCTTCTTCTCTATTTCTTTGATAAAATAATACAAGATTTTACAATCCTCGACTGAGGGTTAGGGTTTTAGAATTTCTATCTTTTAAGCTCCTAAACTTCTCAATGCCTAGAATGATCTTGGAAAATCCTTTATATACAAGGGAAATGCAACAAGCTATCGATCATTCTAGGGTTACAAAATTTGACCTAAAAACCTTTTCAACAACCTCAAAAATTTTATAATAAATACATTGATGAAACAGATGGGATATTTTGATCAGGTAATTGGGATATTTGCAGATGAGCCACCTTTCTTTTTGTCTTTAATGTTGTCCTTGGCTTTCTTTGACAAATTTGATCTGCAACATCTCATTATCCATCCTATAATAAATGTCTTCATATATCTTACCAACTTTTATATGACTCAAAAACATCTTTCTTTATTCACTCTAGGAGGCTGGCGAAGTATTGACCTTTTGAACATGAGGTATGTACTGATACCTCCACCTATCATATACCTCTTCACTTGGGAACTCAAAATTGGCAAACTCAGCCTTTTTCTTTGATAATTGTTCCCACTCATTTTCAATCTGAGTAACCTTATGTTGAATATTGTCAAACATTGATTTAGCATTTATCAACAACTTGATAACACTACTTGTTGGGAGTTCCCTTTGATCTTCAACTTGTAGATTTATACTTTGATGGATAACTTTAATATAGCTTTGACTCTATCACCACTCCAAAGTCTACAAGGAAGAGGGCCAATTAACAAGGATCAACAATGAGATCCTCCTACACTTTGAGCCAAGATGCTCAGGCGGGTGTATCCTTGATTCACTTCTTCAAAGGAATCACTAACTAATAGAAAATTATACCCCTTACTAATTGATTAAAGATTTTATCATTTAAATGTGTGTGTGATTGATGATGGACAACCTCCATAGAATGAACCAGTGCCTTAACCAAGGGAAAAGAATCACCTAATAACATATATCAACTGAACCCTAACTTAAACAAACTTGAATTCAGGATAAGTGCTTTTCCTATTATCCTTCTCACTCACATATCAGGACATCAAATCCTTATATAGCCATGAACTCACTGAAACTACCTGAAATAATTTAATCCTAACTTTGTTAGGAACTCAAAGATAATTTCAAAATACTCTTTGTTTACCATATGATAACCCACTTTGTGAAATTAACATATATGAGCTCAAGAACAAAATAAGAAGACATATAAAAACATGAGATTGGAATCCAAATGTATTCTCATTAAAATTTGCAGGATCAATACATTCTCAAACAACAAAATGCTGAGGGAAAAGACCCAAAATATAGGCTCTCCTCATTTAGTAAATTAACATCAACAATCAGGGACCAAAAAGAAAGTTTTGGAACCCTCACTAAGTCAAAAATGCTACAATATATACCCCCTAGTCATCTTGGAAACCCAAAAAGGTTGCAACAAGCTACATATGACTAGGGTTAGGGTTTCACCCACTAAACCAACTGAAAGAGTCAAGAATTTATTATAGGGGATGAAAACTAGTCGAGCATGCCTGAGAAAGATTTGCACTTATGATAGATCTCTGAGAAAGTACTACAAATCATGGAATTCTATGTCAATAAGTCCTTTTAGCCACCTACAACATGCCTTGAGCAACAAAACCATACTTCTCCTAGTACAAAAACATCATGCCACTGACCAAAGAGACCCTTAGATTAGTTCGAAACAACCAGTGCCACCAAACCAATTGAAATCAGCTCCAAAAACCATAAATTTTGGTACTTCCTATCGCTGGAAACCCTTTACAAATTTGAATTTGAATTTCAATGGTTATTTTCAAAGCACCAGTAGCAAATCAATTGTCTATATTTAAATCTCGATCGACTTTAAGTCACGACCGTCAGATCTTTCCTTGTCGCGAGCTTTATGACTTATCCTTTTAAAAAGACCCCAGTCAGATTTGGCGAACTGGCGACTGAAGTCTTCCACCAATTTGCAAAACACTTTATGTTACCTCTAAATAATTTAGCGATCATGCGACCTTCCTTAGTTGCATCGCTAGCCAACTTGGAGCACCACTATTTTTCTTTGCGAATGAGCAAAACCTTTGAAATTTTGTCGGACCGCTAAACACCCTGTCTAAACTGCCAAAAAGATTGAGAAACTTTACTAGGCCCGCATCAAGAAAATTGTCATTTGTCTCATCTTTGCATAGACCTCCAAGATTCCTCTAGATCATAAGACAACCGTCAGATGAAGAATCTTACCCTACTCTGACAACCCTCTGACAGGATATGAAATCAACGGTTGGTGCATCTTTGCATGTGTCAGAGAAAACCCATCAGATTATACACTGACCGTCGATGCTCTACAAGTGTCAGAACCCACTAGACCTCAAAAAACCTGGCCCCACTAACAACATGTCCATTCACACAATGTGGACCGATCAGATAATGGAAAATAAGCACACCTGACATGTGGACCCCCTACACCTATCCCCTCTGAAAAAGGTAGAATTGATGGATGTTGCATGATCTTAAACCTCTGACACATCCCATAAGATCATGCACCTGTCATTGATTTTCTAACAATGTCAAGACCCTCTAACAACTCAGAAACTAGGTCCCACTAATAACTGCCACTGTATTATATCATGGACCAAACAAAGACTGCCATTTGTACCTACATGTCACCTTGGACCAATAGCTTGAAGCGTCATGTCACAAAGAGAATCAATGATCGTCATAAGATCACAAGCCTCTTACAAAACCCTTGTGAACTTACAACAACTATAGGATTGAAAAGCTATCAGAAAGACTAGTCCTGAGAAACATTAAGCCGAAAACATAGGAAATATTAAGGCACTGACTTAGGAAAAATATTTCACTGAGACTTAGGGAAATAAAATAAAGGGTCCGACATAAAACCCTAGTCGCATGATCGCATAACATGAAAAAGGTTCATGCAATCATGCGACAAAGAGGTTAACAATTTAGCACATGCATTGTAGAGACTTAAGTGGCTTGAATAAAGTAACACAAAATTAGAACAAGGCCAGGGCATAAAATAGGGCTTTTTCACACCAACGACTAGTTTTTCAAAAAATTGAACTAAGGTTTTATGCCAGAGACCTAAAAACAACTGCAAAGACCAGAAGAAAAGGGCTAGAGCCATGAAATTTTTTCAAGGTGCTAACAGTGGCTCTATCTGGGGATGTATGCCTCCTACAAGCATAGCAAGGATCAACAATCACTGGTTAAAGCAAACCATCCCACTGGAAAACTGACAACAAAGAGCAACAGGACTAAAACCCTACAAACTAGGACAAAATAGGGCAGGACCAAGCAACTTTACAAAATTTATAGAATGTACAGACCTAACTACTTTTCATGGAAAACAAAATACCTTCAATTGAAGTATTTCTTCAAGAATTGTCCATGAACTGGCAGTTCTTGAACTTCACCATTTATCTCTTTCACAACATATGAATCCTGGCCCCATTTCTCATGAATTAGATATAGCCCTAGCTAGATGGGATCATAATTACCATGTTTTCCTTTATCCTCCAATCTAGCATTCCAAATTAACACCAAATCACCAAGCTCAAACCTTCTTTCAACAGTCTTCTTGTCATACAAATTCTTAACCTGTAATTGCAATTTGGCATTTCTTGCAACCGACTCTCTTCTAGTCTCATCCAACCTAATGAGGTCCTCAATTCTCAACTGCATTTCATCATCTATATCATCATCATATAACTGAACAAACTTTTACATTTCCAATAAATTATTCTGAGGCATTCTTGCATGGATTCCATATACTAGGTCAAATGGTGCACAACCAATTGCCCTCTTCATAGTTACCCTATCAGCCCATACAACTAATGGTAGCTTTGAATTCCATGCCTTCTTATTCTTTTCAAGGATCCTCTTGAGGATTTTAATCAAACTCTTATTAGTAGATTTTGCCTGACCATTTCCTTGTGGATGATAAGGTGAGGAATATGACATCTGAATTCTGAAACCTTTGCAAAAGTCCTTATATTCACTAGACCTGAAGCACATGCCATTATCACTTACTATTCTCTCAGGGAAACCAAACCTTGTAACAATGTTGTTCAACAAGAAATCAGTTACCACCTTGCTAGTTGCATTCCTTGTAGGTAAAGCCTCTACCCACTTTGTAATGTAATTAGTGGAAACTAAGATCCATGAGTGTCCTCTGCTTGACTTGTTTGGTATCTCCCCTATGAAATCATTTCTCCATTGTTGAAAAAGAGCTTGTACTTCTACTAGTTTTAATGGCATGTTACCTAAATATTTAAGCTTACCAGAGAACCTTTGACAAGCATCACAGCTCCTTACCAACTATTCTGCATCCTTGAAGATTGTGGGCCACCAGAATCCCGCTCTCAAGATTTTTTGAGCAATTGTTTTACCCATATAATGCCCACCACAAACTCCCTCATGCATTTCCTTTAACAACTTGTTAGCTTGATTCTCATCCACACATTTCAAAAGTATGCAATCTAAATTCTTTCTATACAACTTAAATTTCACAATTACATACTTGATGGCCTGTAATTTTAATGTCCTCTGATTATAATTCATTCTTGTTGGACATCTCATATTTCTCAAGTAATAGATGATATCTTGATACCAGATACAATCATCCATGTCACATGTATAATAAATTTTAGAATGATTTACCTGATTAGCATCAAGATTGGATTGGGCCATTAGTTTTTCCAATCCCCATCCTCTAACCAACTTGGTAATTTGGATATCGATGTTGAATTCTTAGATCCTATTGATTCATCTGCATCTTCTTCGAGACACCTCTTGCTGTGAGAAAATATCCTTCATAGCTACACTTGGCACAAAAGAAATCACAACTACTCCCATCAAGTAACACCTAAAAGCCTTGACTGCCTTCACAAGTGCATAAGCTTGTTTTTCATTTATGTCATATTTCAATTCAACAGCCTGCAAAGACTTACTAAAAAATGCAATAGGCTACTCAAAACCAGCCTTATTCTTTTGTAACAAAACTACAACAATAGTGTGAAAAGATGCAAAAGAGAAGATATGCATTGGAATATTATAATCACGTGCCTTAAGAATAGGTGCATCTTTAATAGCCTACTTGATATTTTTGAAAGTCTCATCAGGTTCACCTTCCCATGTAATAGAAGATCCTTTCTTTAACATCTTGGATATAGGTCTAGTGACCTCTGCAAAATTTGTCACAAACCTCCTTAAGAAATTGACCTGACCAAAGAAGGACTGAATCCCTTTAACATTCTTTGGTCTCTAAATTTTATCAATAGCTGCTACCCTCTCAGGGTCAATTCTCACTCCTTACTTCCCAACTAAGTGGCCAAACAACTTACCTTTAGTGACACCATATGCACATTTCCTTGGGTTTAATGAAACACCATATTCCAAAGCCCTTACAAATATTTTCTCTAAATGAGTACAATGGTCTTCTTCCTTCTTGGAATAGGAAGTTAAATCATCTGGATAGACAACAAGGAAAACATCAATAAAATCTGAAAAGGAAACATCCATTGCCCTCTAAAAAGTAGCACTAGCATTTGTGAGACCAAAAGGCATTCTCACATAAACATATGTCCCCCAACGTGTTGTAAAAGTTGTCTTGAATTGTTCTAATTCTTTGATAATTACCTGATTCTAACCAGAGAAACCATCCATCATAGACATCAATTCAGATCAGATCACTCTCTGCAACATAGCTTCCATATTGGGCAGATAATAGTTATCCTTTAATGAGTTGATGTTCAAATTTTTAAAATCTACACAAACTCTAATGTCGCCATTTTTCTTTCTGACAGGGACAAGATTTGACACCCAAGAAGAATGCCTAATGGGCTTGATAATGCTAGCATCTCTTAACTTCATCAATTCTTCTTGCATCTTAGGTCCCAAAGTGGGATTTATAGGCCTCTATTTTTGCTGGAAAGGTTTAACATCTTCCTTCAATGGAATAATATGCTGAAACAAATATTCTCTATAAACCTTTAGGTCATCATATGACCATGCAAAAACATGCCTGAATTTTCTTAGTAATTCAATCAAATATTTTTTCACATTGTGAGACATGTCCCTACCAATGTATACCTTCTTAGGTGCCTCATGTATTCCAAGATTTATCTCCTCTAGATCAGCATGATCTTCTCTTTTGATATTCTTTTGAACTCTATCCTGGTTATCAAAGATAGTATCCAAAACAACAAGCCCCTTGGGCACCTTGTTAGTTTTGAGTTGAATAACTTCATTGCCAAAGACAACCTCCTTTCCTTCTACTGACTCAACCAAAGTTCAACAATCAAATTCCTAACCATGATACTGATCTTCACAACTCATAAACTTCAAGATATCATTATCATCATCAAAAAATTGTCAATTTTCAATATTGTCTAGTATACTAGGCCTAGCCTGAATTTCAACTTTAGGGAGACCAGCAAAAGTAATATCACTGATATTGATTTCTATATTGGCTAACAAATCAGCCATCTTATTATTACTCCTATCCTTCCATTCAATATTGAAGGCATCAAAGTGTTCAATCAAATCCCAAACTGCATTCCTATATTGTTTTAACCTTTTTTTCTTGGAAGCATATACTGATCTGACTTGGGACACAACCAAATCAAAATCACCAACAACACTTAAGCACTTAATACCATGATTTTGTGCCAACCTTAGTCCTAACAACAATGCCTCATATTCTGCTATATTGTTGGTACAAAAGAAATTCAATGTGAAGGAAAATTTGTAGGTGTTTCCATTAGGAGAAATAAGTAATATACCTACTCCTGCTCCATCCTTGCAATTTGCACCATTAAAGTACATTACCCACAAATCACCCTTCACAAAACTAACACTTACCTCAACAAAGATAGGTGAAAAAATAGGTTCCTCCTCAAGTACATGGATCTCTGCCCTAAAATAATTAATATGAGTATCCACAAAACATGTAGTTTCATTGTTAATACTTCTCTCAATCATGTGGCATACTCTTGATTCTCACTCAATCTTGACAAACTGATCATCAATCTTGAAAGTGGCATAGGAAAAATCACACTATAAACTTTCACCCATGGCAGCACTCCACCTTCTAGATAGTAGCATCCCATAATGAGGAGGGATGTCCACCACCAAAACACTCATTGTTAACTCTTTCTCTAGATATGCTGCCAACCTATATGGCATTGCATTGATAGTGCCAATGACTGGTACCTCCCTCTAATCCATTGCACAACATCTGCCTTGAACTGTATCAACTTTAAGGCCCAATTTTTCCATAATCTTAAAAGGCATAACAGTATTAGAGGCACCACTATCAATCATACAATTTCTTAATTTCATTCCATTCACAAGGATACTTAAAAAGAATGGATCAATGTTTTCAAGGCTAGCATTGATAGAACTGTCCAAATATATAGGAGGAATTTGAGATACAATTCCTTGAGCAGCAACACCTTTCAAAGCTTTATCTTGAAATCCATTGCATGCAACATCATTATTATGAACATTATCTACCTATGCAATAGATCTGTCTTTGTGTTCATGCATCCTCAACAACTCTAACAATGGAACCTTAACTGTAATTTGAGACAATACAACTAACATATCAACAGGAGCAGAGGAAGGAATCTCAATTTGCATAGCCTTAGTATCCTTTTCCTTATCTAATACATTAGGTGTATTGGTCACCCTTATTTTTTCATTCTTAGCCATTGTGTTAACTGGCTTCTCAATCTCACTATAAAATCTTTCAACTCCAACTCCCTTAGGCTCACAATTCTTACCTTCTACATTCTTGAATTTCACCATGTGATCACCTTTTGATTTTTTCTCATTAGGCTCTCCGGTGTTGGTACTCTTTATAAACATTCCTGTAGCTTTTCTATTTGTATCCCTTGCCACCATGCCTCTAGTTTGCACTTGGGAAATCATTTCTATAGTAATCCTATCCATCTCTTCTCTAGAAGGTCTTCTTAAATTTACTAGCTCAGAAGAAGAGTTCATGTTACATGTCTTCTTATCAATGTCTTCACTATCATAAAAAACCTCTTGATGAAAAAGGGTCTGAGTGTGTCTCTTCACATTTATATTTTCTTCTTCATCAAAATCAGAATCATCTTCATATCCTAGATATGAAGTAGCCATGTTGCATCCAACATCATCTTGATTTTCTTCTTGATCTATCTCCTGATTGCCACAATCTTGATTTGCAGCCCTAGAATGTGCAACCACACAATGCTCTGCAGAATGAGGGGACTGTCATGCAACACACAAAGGTATGTCATCCATGACATTTATTGAAGCCTTTTGTAGAGGGTCAGGGACACCTTTGTCATTGTTTCATCTTGCAACAGGGACAATAGGCTTGCCATCCTTCCATTGGGTGTTGTAGGGGTAGTTCTGCAATCTATTCTGCTTATTGAAATTGTTGTTGAACTAAGGCCTTTCATTGGTAGGAGCACTGATGTTCCTATTTGTAGGTACCTTCAAATCCTTCAATGCATTGAGCACCTTATCCAATTTATCTTCTTCTTGCCTCCTAGTTCCAACATTCCTATCATTTTCTTTTTTATATTTCTTGTCCCCAAACAACTTAGGGTCATCTCTCTTCCCACCCAATTTTCTTGATATCTTCATATTATTCTCAATATTGACAGCAATCCTAAAAGCATCTCTAAGAGTTCTTGGTTCTTTATCCCTCAACAAATATCCCATCTTTCCATCAAATGCATTGAAGTATGTAGTTAGACAAACATTGTCATCTAACTGCATAACTTGAAACAACTTATGCATACCCTTTTGAAATCTCATATTGAACTCAGCTGCAGACTCATTCTGATTTTTCCTTATGGTATTGAATTCATTCAACATGAAACTAGCATTAGGCTTGTCACCATACTGCTCTTTAAAACATCTCTCAAAAGAATCCCAAGTATCAATACACTTATCAGGAAGCCTCTTAAACCAATCTCTAGCATCCTCCATTAGAGATTGAACAAATAATTTCATGACTACATCCTCATGCTCTAGCTCATAATCATTTATCATATCAACAAATAACCTAAGATGTTCCTCACAACTAATAGCATTATTACTAGCAAACTTAGGTACCTTATCTCTTATATCATTTGGAAAAGCATTCAGGTAGCCTGGTATCCCATCAAAATTAATTTTCCTATAGCCTTCCAGTTGCATTGGTCTTCTTTGAAATCCTAAACTAGTGTTCCCACTAGAATTATTATTTTTATCTACATTCCCACCCACTTACACATTTGACTATCTATTAGGATTAACAAATGATTTGGTAGATATATTAGGAATTAGATTACTAGTAGTAGCATTGCTAAGTGGAATAGTAGTGTTCATAGATGGCATACCTAGTTCACTAGTAGAAGGGCCATGAACATTAGCTAATGAAGCCTTCAAAAACTAGATCTTTCTTCTTTTCTCTACAATAGCAGCATCAACTTCAGCTCTTTCCAACTCTTGAGCTAGAGCCTCATCCTCTTTTCTTTTTCTTTCTATCTCTATCTCCCTATTTGACTTAGGTGGTGGGATCCCTAGTATTGTCACTGGTTTTCTTATTTGGACACCCACCATCTTTTGCTTTCCTTTTTCATTAATAACTATAGTAGGCCTAGTGATCTCATGTCCATTCACACCCTTAGACAAGGGAGCATAACTTTGCACTTGTCTGATCACAGGGCTCTCTTCATAAAACTCATGGTCTTGCAACAAATGTTCCTACTCACTTCTTAGAGCTTCAAGATCACCAAACGCATCATGTTGCAACACCCTAGGAGCATAAGCAAGCATCTTGTTTCTCTCCTTCATTTCATTAATTTTTCTTAAAAGAGACTGTCTCTCCATTAGAGCATTTACTTTTTCAGCCTCTCTCTCCTCTTGTAACCTTTTGTATATGGCATCCTGCTCTGCCAACTATAACCTAAGTGCATTTAGGTCATGTGGATCTATCATGTTGTCTTCAGAGCTTGATGACACTTCCACATCAGTAGGATATTGATATGGGAAATGCACTCGCCTTGGTTCCATGGGCTGCCTTGTAAAATTATCTTCATCAAGATCTAAATCAATTTCAAAACCCATTTCTTTGGCTTGTTCATCCTGACCTATAGGCAATGAACCCTTGTCTTGAAATACAGCCTTTGGGGTATCATAAAATATATCTTCAGAGCGATCGCCATCTGATCTAGAAACTCTATCATGTGAACCTTCCTCACTTGAGGAAACATGTGGTGCTCTACCTCTGGTATTTTTTTGTTCTCTTATGGGAGCACTAGTAGACTCACCATTTCTCCTGATCCAACTCTTCTTCTCCAGTCTAGGTAATTGTTCTAGAGTGACCTTAGGATTCTTTTTGACAAAGGACCTAGTATTCCTTTTTTTTTCCAAGATTTGCAGTCTATAGCACTAGTTCTAACATTTAGAGTCGCCACCCACCAGAGTGGGAAATCTTTAACTGAACACAATAGGAAAACAAGAGTGCACTTTGAAAAACCTTTATCTCTAGACTCTCCCTGATAGAGTCACCATTTTGTTGGTGACTCGGATGGGTAAATCATTCTGGTCAATAAGATTTTGACTTTGTAAGATAACTACAACCAGGGATTCTAACAAATATAATTCTTCATTGTTGTTCTCCCCAGTAGAGTCTCCATTTTTTTGGGAGTTCCCTTTGATCTTCAACTTGTAGATTTATACTTTGATGGATAACTTTAATATAGCTTTGACTCTATCACCACTCCAAAGTCTACAAGGAAGAGGGCCAATTAACAAGGATCAACAATGAGATCCTCCTACACTTTGAGCCAAGATGTTCAAGTGAGTGTACCCTTGATTTGCTTCTTCAAAGGAATCACTAACTAATATAGAATTATACCCCTTACTAATTGATTAAAGATTTTATCATTTAAATGTGTGTGTGATTGATGATGGACAACCTCTAGAGATTGGACCAGTGCCTTAAGATCTAATAACATATATCAACTGAACCCTAACTTAAACACACTTGAATTCAAGATAAGTGCTTTGCCTATTATCCTTCTCATTCACATATCAAGACATCAAATCCTTATCTAGCCATGAACTCATTGAAACTACCTGAAAGACTTTAATCCTAACTTTGTTAGGAACTCAAAGATAATTTCAAAATACTCTTTGTTTACCATATGATAACCCACTTTGTGAAATTAACATATATGAGCTCAAGAACAAAATAAGAAGACATACACAAACATGAGATTGGAATCCAAATGTATTCTCTTTAAAATTTGTAGGATCAATACATTATCAACCAACAAAATGCTGAGGGAAAAGACTCAAAATCCAAGCTCTCCTCATTCAGTAAATTAACATCAATAATCAGGGACCAAAAAGAAAGTTTTCAAACCCTCACTAAGTAAAAAATGCTACAATATATTACCCCTAGTCATCTTGGAAACCCAAAATAGGTTGCAACAAGCTATGCATGACTAGGGTTAGGGTTTCACCCACTAAACCAACTAAAATAGTCAAGAATTTATTAGACAGGATGAAAACCAATCGGGCATGCTTAAGAAAGATTTGCACTTATGATTGATCTCAGAGAAAGTACTGCAAGTCATGGAATTATATGTCAATCAGTCCTTTTAGCCACCTACAACATGCCTTGAGCAACAAAACCATACTTCTCCTGGTACAAAAACATCATGCCACTAACCATAGAGACCCTCGAATCAGTCGGCAACAACCAGTGCCACCAAACCAATTGAAATCAGCTCCAAAACCCATAAATTTTGGTACTTCTTGTCACTAGAAACCCTTTACAATTTTGAATTTGAATTTCAACGGTTAGTTTCAAAGGAGCAACAGAAAATCAGTGGTCTATATTTAAATCTCGATCAACTTTAAGTCATGGCCATCAGATCTTTCCTTTTCACGGGCTTTATGACTTATCCTTTTAAAAAGACCCCTGTCAGATTTGGCGAACTGGAAACTGAAGGGTTCCGCTAGTTCGCAAAACACTTTATGTTGCTGCTAAATAATTTAGTGATCATGTGACCTTCCTTCACTATATCGCCAGCCAACTTGTAGCACCGCTATTTTTCTTCCCGAACGAGTGAAACCTTTGAAATTTTGTCAGACCACTAAACTCCCTATCTAAACCACAAAAAAGACTGAGAAACTTTATGGGGTCTGCATCAAGAAAATTGACAGTTGTCTCATCTTCACATAGACCTCCAAGATTCCTCCAGATCATAAGATAACCATTGGATGAAGAATCTTACCCTACTCTGACAACCCTCTGAGAGGATATGAAATCAATGGTTGGCACATCTTCACATGTGTCAGAGAAAACCCATCAGATTATATGCCGACCGTCAATGCTCTGCAAGTGTCAAAACCAATTGAACCTTGAAAAACCTAGCCCCACTGACAACATGTCCAGTTACACAACATGGACCAATTAGATAACAATAAATAAGCACACCTAGCATGTGGACCCACTACACCTATCCCCTCTAAAAAAGGTAGAATCGATGGATGTTGCATGATCTTAAACCTTTGACACATCGCATAAGATCATGCACACGTCATTGATTTTTTGACAATGTTAGGACCCTCTAACAACTCGGAAACTAGGTCCCACTAAAAACTGCCACCATATTATATCATGGACCAAATAGAGACCACCATTTTTACCTGTGTCACCTTGGACCCACAGTTTGAAGCACTGTGTCACAAAGAGAATCAACAATCATCATAAGATTGCAAGCCTTTGACAAAACCCTCGTGAATTTATGACAACCATAGGATTGAAAGGCTGTCAGAAAGACTAGGCCCAGGAAACATTAAGCTGAAAACATAGGAAATATTAAGGCACTGACTTAGTCAAAATATTTCACCAAGACTTAGGGAAATAAAACAAAGGGTCTGACATAAAACCCTAGTCGCATGATTGCATAACATGAAAAAGGTTCATGTGATCATGCGATAAAGAGGTTAGCAATTTAGCACATGCATTTTAGAGACTTAAGTGGCTTGAATAAAGTAACACAAAATTAGAACAAGGCTAGGGCATAAAATAGGGCTTTTTCACACCAACGGCTAGTTTTTCAAAAATTTGAACTAAGGATTTATGTCAGAGACCTAAAAACAACTGCAGAGACTAGAAGAAAAGGGCTAGAGCCATGAAATTTCTTCAAGGTGCTAACACTACTAATAGAAAAAGTGCCACTTAGGACACTAGTCACCCTTTCTAATAAAAGTGCATCCATTTCTTCTCTCCATTGATGTGCTTCTTTAAATTTTCCTTTATCCATGAAAATGGTAGGAACCAGTTCATATTTTGAAAGCATCAATTGAGCTTTCAACATGCTTGATTTTTTTATAAAACTATCCAAAATGATCCCATACTATACCATTTTCTTGACAATCTAATATACTAGTTTGATCAATGGATCAGGGTCCTCTTGTCCATTTGAAAGTATATGAAATAACTTTACATTAGGAGACCTTTCAATCCACTTCTTCAAAATTGGTGACATCTTTGTCTTCTCTTTACTCAAAGTTTCAAGTAATGAATATAACTTACTGGCATGACTATGGAGAATGGAGGGCTTTAAATCAATAGAAAACTGCATGATTGCATTTGTTATCTTTTCCTCATATTTTTGGTTTACTAAAGTTGTGGCCTTTATATTTTCATCCTTTTCTCTCTCAAGTTGCACTTTGATCTCCCTCAACTTATTTGTTTCTTCTGTCAATCTTTGCTTCTCCTAGATAACCCTTGCATCCAAATTTGTCTATGGGTAGGGGGATGGTGGTAGTTCAATTATTGGGCTTGAAGATGAAGCCACTGTAGGCTTATCAGAAATCACCAACTGAGGAGACTTATGATATAAGGGCCCTGACAACTATGCAATCAATTTGTCCTTCTGAATTAGCTCAACCTTGAGCTCATTGTAAGATTTAAGGACCATTTCAAATTTGAGCCTAAGCTCTTCTTTCTCTCTGGCATCCTTCTCTGCCACTTTGGCATTGAATTTAGCAGTCTCCAAAATAAAATTTGATGCCTCTACACTAGATGTCTCTCCTACTCTCTGCACTAATAAACTTCCTATATACCTTGTAGAGAGAGCTTCTTTTCTTCCTCTATCTTCTTCCCTCTTTAAGGACCACATTACCAAGGCTGCATGATCATCAAAAAAGATAGTTCCCCTAGCAGCCTGTTTGGCTTGCCCTGCTATAGCAAGAGTTTTTACCTTACTCTTTCTAATCTGATCAAAGACAATTGCATCAACAATGTCCCACTCTGGCAGAATCAGCACCCCTACAGTATGAGCCATGGTCCTTCCTTCTTTAGGAGTAATCTTTTAAAACTATTTGGCAATCTCTGCCTTGGTTTCATTTTCAATTTTTTCTATGTCTTTATCAAGGTGCTCCTCCTTTTTCTTTTCACAAATCTCCTTGTAGTGGTTTATTTTCATTCTCCGTAGGAATTGGGAAAATGCCCTAGTTTTAACAAACTTATCATCAACAAGGAAAGAATCACTAGCTTGCTTCAAGACAGGGTCCAATTGTTTACCCTCAAATTCATCAGCAGTAAGGTCCATGGTCACCTATTTAGGTGCCTTAAGCATCCCTTCTCGCAATTCATCACTGGAAACCAAGATGTCTCCCTCATTCCTCATTTGTATCAATTTCTCTGCTACCCGATGTTCATCTAACTAGATGAGGGACTGAGAAGGGGAATAAGCCTCCTCCCCTAGCCTTACTTCTTCTTATTTTTGCCTCTTAGGAGAGGGTCCCTGCATTGCTAGATCATCCATGGACCTTTTCCCTTTAGAAGTAGAGGGAATATCTTCACCCTTTTGTTGTGGTGGTACAAGGACACTGTAACCACTCCTCCTTTCCACTATGTAAACTCCCTTTGGAGTCAAATTCATATATCTAGGCTAGCTCAAATTTTTTTTGGCCAATTCAGGGTCTGTCCTACTTACTGCAGCCTTCTTCTCATTTATAGCATTCATGATGCCTTCAAAATTCTCTACAAGGGCATCCACTTTTTTTAGCCCATGGTTCAAAACCTTTCAATGGGTCATTGGCCTTATCAAAATTTCTTATAAAGTCTACAGTCTTCTTGTAGACAACCCATTTTTCTTTCTTAACCTCTTGAGTTTGAAAGTCAAACTTATTTCGTAATATGTCCTCAAGGAAGTTGAACTGAGGCTCTATAAGAGCACACCTAATCTTGTCTCTGAACATTCTTGAAAGAAAACCCTCTGTGTCTTCAAACCTCACCACTACTTTAGACATTTTGTAGGGCTGCAAGATCTTATTTAAATGAACCCATCCTCCTTTAGTAATCACATATTTCTGTGCAATAGTAATGTCCAGGAAGAAAGTTCCGCTTCCCTTACCATTGAGAGTAGACTCCTACAAGTCACCAATTTGTCTCAAAATCTCTACATATCCTAACTTCAATGGGACTTGATAAGGTAAATTATAAGGTTCTACCTTGCAACCATACACTTTGAAAACTATGGAAACTAGATATAAAATTATATCCCCAAAATTATGGACTATGGTGATGTCTTGGAAATATTCCTTTGGTCTAATCAATCTCAATAGCTCCCTTGGGATTCTAGGATTATCAAAGAATAACAAAGTTCTAAGTCTGGAAGAAAAATACTTGTCAAAAGCAATATAGCGAGCATCCATCCTATCCCATGATAAAGTTGTGGTCCACAGCTAGACCGGGAGGGTTTCTCCATTTCTCTCTTTCACAATATTTATTGTTGAGCTGAAGAACTTCTCACCTTTGTATAGGAACATGTGCATAAGTATAGAATACCACCCAAAAGGCCTACTAACCTTCATGTCCTTGATTCCCTGTAATCCCTCATGGATCAAATCAATGAGATGAGATGCAAAATGAAAAATTAGTGCCAGCTAGAGGTGCAATGTTTCTACCATCATGAACATGTATGGGATTGGCATATGAGTTGCTTCATCATGCCCTAGAATTAGAGTAATAGACTTATAAAATTCTTGTGCTCTTTTACTAAACAAATCTAGCCTGGAATGCTCTGGGATGCTTGCACTTATAACACACATTGATCCAATTTGATCAATGAAATCCCTTATAGGCCCTGCTCTCAAAATATCCTTTTGTACCTCATATATTTCTGTAAAATATTTAAATTCTATCTTGTCCAACCCAATAGAAGGGTCAATCAATGAAAAAACCTCCCCAATCTCATCCTCTATAATGCTAATTAGGTTGTTTCCATTGACATCCTTGACACACCTTGTCACAGGATCATAGCACTTGGTAATTTGAATCAATAACTCAACATCCATGAAAACACCGAGCCATATTAACCTCCCAACATCAAAGTGCCATATGTTACTGAGGGGGGCACAAGAATTTCTTTGTGAATAAGCTACTTTGAATAAATTAAGACCATTATGCTTCTCTCCTACACTGGCATCTCTCATCTAGTTACCTTTGTCATGGAGTGTCTCAGCCATAGAATCCCTAGGGTTTCTTGGGACAAGATCTTTCATCCTCGCTACCCCATTATCAGAATGTGGGAGTAATTGCATTAAATCTTCAAAAACCCCTCTCTTTCTATACTCTGTCTGACTAGGCAAATTCCTCTTTGGTGGCATTTTAAAAATAGGGCTTTATAAAAGAAATATGAATTCTTAAGAAAACCCTAAAATTATAAACACAAAATCCTTCACAAATTCTTCATAGACTTGAAGCAATTCTTTTAAATCAGAAAAATAGACCTACCAGGCACATGAAAATTATTCGCTTGAAATTTCTCAGAGAGAGAAAACAAATTCACTAGAGAGCTTATGAAAATGGTAAAGAGAAACAACAGTTGAATTATGATGTATAGTGTCACCAACTACTTACAGTCCATCCGAACGTAGCTCAATAAATCTTCCATTACTACAAAATTGGCAGCTTCAATTATTCACAGGACGCGAAAATGTCACTGAAAAAAATTTGAATTTTGAGTGTTAATATATCTCCATTTCGGTGCATTGGACAATTGGCAAGTCAAACAGCAAAGCCCTCTTTACTTTTCCGTAAGCTAGTTCTCGACCAATGAGAACATTTTGAAAATGCCATGTGAAGAAATAAATAACTTATTCTTACTCTGCCTAGAGGGGATAGGTGTCACCTTGTCACTAAAGCACTTAACCAAAAACTATCAGAAAAACCAACTCAAGATATAATGATGACTGCTGATGCAATTTGATCAAATGATCACTACCTTTAATACAATCTTGGCCCCACTATGATAGCTTTAGAAAACCTTAGACAAATTAAAAAATGCCTAGTCAGACATGTCAATAGGTATAAAACCCTACCTCATCCTTGGTGTCAGACACACTGGCAATCCTAACATGTCACCAATACCCTCAGCCAATAAAAAACAACCACATCATTAAAATTTCTGACGTAGAGGACCCACCGAATGATCCTCATCCTTTGACAAGATCAATGGTTGTCGCTATACCACTGACCTTAAAAAGTGTGCAACTTATCCCAATGGTATAACGACAACCACGAGATCTTATCATACTTTAACACTCTAAAAATATAGTCCCCCCCATGACACATCAATAGTTAGCCATCGAACCACAAAATGCCACATTTACAAAGAACTGACAAGTGGGATTTTTGACATCATCATTTTGGTTTAGAAAAATCTGACATTCACCACATCATAGCTCCTGGCAACCAATGAGAGACAGACATATCAACATGATCTGGCATTGTCAGGACATGCAACACACTTTATTTCTTAAAGACAATCAATTGGTCGTCGCTATACTGTGATGTTTAAATGGCTATCATCTCGGTCAAATGGTATAATGACAGCAGTTTGATTGATTCATTCTTTAGACACCACCACACTTTGTTACCAGTTGGGCCCACTTAGACAGATGGCTCTTTGTCACTAAAGTGCATGTCAGACATTTTGACAACAAGAAAGCTTGTGGTGCAATGACAACCACGTATTTGAAAAGGTTAATACTTGTAAAAAATTAATCGAAAACTTAGGCTTTGAAAGGCATAATTAATTAAAAGGGGATCCCGCTTTGAAAACCTAACTGCACAATAGATAAAGTGATGAATAAAAGGTTGACAAAAAGACACATGCTTTATTAGGGAGGTTAGTGAGTCAAAAAGGTAACGTGAAAACATAACAAGACTTAGGACTAAAAAAGGGCTTGGTTTAAACTTAGGGTTTTCAACATGAAACGTTACCTTTAGGACAACAACTTTGATTATTTTCAAGAATACTAGCATGAAGCTGAAATTTTTTTTAACAGTGATAACACACATGTTTGTTGAAGTTAAGATCTTTGGTTTGGGGACTTACATCCTTAAGTTTAGTGATATCTTATCCATTTGTAATTTTTCCATAATCATCTCTCTCTTCCTCTCTCCTTTTCTCTTGTTTCCTTTACCATGAGCATGAGGTTTTCCCATAATCTCACTAAAGTGGGGGATAAATATACTATATATTATAAATTCTAACCATATGAGTGTGTAATATTTCATTACTATTTAACATCCACCTTAGTGTATTTTCATTTTAACATGCATAATACGACTCCATATTGTACTTAATGAAAACCTAAATTCAAATATGGATCCTATGTTACTACACTCTCAACTAAAATAGATGTAATCCCTAATTTCTTAGTGTGTTCCTCTATTATTTCTCCATTTTAGTAACTTATTTACCTACATAGACCCTATGTTACCATTTCTATCCTTTATTATCTCTCCCAACATCTAAATCATGTGTACCTAAAAATTTGATTTGTTCTAGTTATCTAAAACCTATGTTGTAAACTAGAGACGTGATTGGTAGGAATATGATGTAGGGGCATTGTAGGGTACTCAGCGAATCTGCATGGGAGTTGTATGTTTGGCCGGTGTTACACGATTGCAGCATTGATCAATGGTCTCGATCATTGAAGGAAGTTGGGTCACTGAAGGAACTCAGTAATCTCTGGTGCTAGGTGAAAGTGTTACTTGATGATGTCTATGGTGCTCGGTTGACACTAGTACTCAGTGATGCTTGACATGCTCAATTATTTCACTGTTGCTTGGTAGTTCTAGTTTACCGACTGGAGTTCTGTGTGATTTGTTGGGCCAACTTGGTGCATTTATTGTTGGTAGCTATTGTTATAGGTTGACATGTTGAATTAAATGTTTGTAAGGGTATTTTGATCCCAACCTGTATTGAATTTAATAATTTTTGGGGGGAGTTAATGATTTCATCCAGCCGACTTGTGGCTGATGATTAGTATTTAAGGGGTGTTTGGGTAGATGTTTAGGATGTCAGGGAAAATCAATGGTAGTTCATGACTTGGAAGACTTAGCGAATTAGATCTGAGATTCTGAAAGATGGAGTTGGAAAAGTTGTGGAAAAGATCTTGCATGATCTTGTAGATCAAATTATTATCTGATAGTTTGTAGTTGCAGAGCTAGTTGTATAATTAATTAAAAAGGGATCCCACTTCCAAAACCTAACTGCACAATAGATAAAGCGATGAATAAAAGGGTTGAAAAAAAGACACATGCTTTATTAGGGAGGTTAGTGAGTCAAAAAGGTAACGTGAAAACATAAAAAGACTTAGGACTAAAAAAGGGCTTGGTTTAAACTTAGGGTTTTCAACATGAAATGTTACCTTTAGGACAAAAACTTAGATTATTTTCAAGAATACTAGCATGAAGCTGATTTTTTTTTAATAGTGATAATAGTGGCTCATGCTTGGGGACGTGTATCATCTATAGATACAATGAGAAACTAGAATCTCCTGGAATAGTAGACCAGATCAAAACTTCGACCAAAAATAGGAAAACTGTACACAAGAAAGAAAAACCAAACCTATACAATGGCTGAAAAAGATCCTCTTAAGAGAAATAAAACTTTAATAATTGACCATGAACTAGCAATTCCATGAGCTCACCTATTAAATGCTTCAAAAGATAAGAATTTGTTCCCCATTTATTTTCAATGATATATGGTCCTAACCAAATGGGATCAAATTTCCCATGCTTGCCTTTATCTTCTAGTCTTGCATTCCACATCAAGACCATGTCTCCTTCTATAAAACTTCTCTGAGTTATCCCTTTATCATACAGGAATTTACATTGGGCTTACATCATCTCATTCTTATCATGCGCTTCATTTCTTACCTCATTGAGTTGAATCAGGTCATTCATTCTGATTGTCATAGCTTCCTCCACATCATCATCATATGCCTGAATGAACTAGTACATCTGTAACAAATTATTTTGGGGCAATCTTGCATTGATCCCATATACTAAGTCAAAAGGGGCAGACCCTATTGCTTTCTTAATTGTAGCCCTATGAGCCCATAAGGCTTTCAACAACTTGGAATCCCAGGCTTTCTTATTTTTATCTAGGACTCTTTTCAAAATTTTGACCAAACACTTATTACTAGATTCTTCCTGGCCATTACCTTGTGGATGATATGGAGATGAATATGAGATTGTTATACCATTATTTTGATAGAAATAAAAAAACTCATTAGACCTAAAACACATTGCATTATCCACAACTATGGATTCTGGGCAACCAAATCTTGTTAGGATATTTTGCATCATAAAATCTGTCACCACTTTGCTAGTTGATGTTCTTGTAGGGATTGCCTCAACCCACTTGGTGAAATAATCTATTGCTACCAGGATATAAGAGTGTCCACCACTGGATTTATTAGGAATTTCACCAATAAATTTGATTACCCATTTTTGGAAAGGAGCCTGAACAAAAACAGGTTTGAGGGGAAAATTTCCACCAAATTTTAATTTTCCAGAAAATCTTTGACAAGGATGACACCTTTTAACAAACTGATGAGTATCTTTGAAAAGTAAAGGCCACCAAAAACCTGACTTGATGACCTTATGGGCTGTTGTCTTTTCCATATAGTGTCCCCCACAAATGCCATTATGCATTTCATCCATCATAAGTTTAGCCTTATCTTGATCCACACATCTAAGCAAGACAACCTCATTACTCCTCCACCATAACTCACCATTTATAATTGCATACCTTATATATTGAAGCTTAATAGCTCTTTTCTTTTTGTCATCCAATTCAGGAGGTAAGACCATCTTTTGCAAATATTTGACAACGTCCTTGTACCACTCACAACAATCCATGTTGTATATAAAAGGTCTCTGATCTTCCTCCAACATGTTTATCTGATTTGCATTTAGATTGCTTTGGGCCATCAAATTTTCTAGGCCCAATCCTCTCACTAGCTTTGTAATGTGGATGTCAATATTAAATTCTTGAATCCTATTAATCCACCTACATCTCCTTCCTGAAACTTCTTGTTGAACTAGGATATCCTTGATTGCAGCAATTGGAACATAGGCAACCACTGTGGCTCCCACCAAATAGCATATGAATGTTTTAATAGCCTTTACTAATGCATAAGCTTGCTTCTCAATAATATCATAGTTCAATTCTACTACCTGAAAAGTTTTTCTAAAAAAAGAAATAGGTTGTTCAAAACCTTCAGCATTTTTCTGTAACAGTACTGCAGCAATGGTATGGGTAGATGCAAAAGAGAAAATATGCATTGGTTTACTATAGTCTAGTGTCTTTAAGACTGGGGCATGCTTTATGGATTTTTTTATATCATTAAAGGCCTATATTGCTTCCATGTTCCATTCAACTTTTGCTCCTTTCTTCAACATTCTTGATATGGGAATACTGATCTCTGCAAAGTTTGTAATAAACCTCCTTAAAAAATTTACTTGTCCCAGAAAGGACTAAATCCCCTTGATATTCTTTGGTAAGGAAAATTTATCAATAGCCTGCACCCTTTCAGGATCTATCCTCACCCCATCCTTAGAAACAATGTGCCCTAGAAGTTTTCCCTCTACCACACCAAAGGCACACTTCTTTGGGTTCAAAGAAACCCCATATTCTAATGCTCTGATGAAATTTTTTTCTAGATGTTGGCAATGTTGTTCTTCTTTAGCTGAGAAGGTTGTCAGATCATCTTCATACACCACCATAAATCTATCAATAAAATCTGCAAAGGCTACATCCATAGCCTATTGAAAAGTAGCACCTGCGTTAGTCAACCCAAAAGGCATTCTTACATAAACATATGTCCCCCATGGGGTTGTGAATGTAGTTTTAAATTGCTCTATGTCCTTAACCATAACTTGGTTGTAACCAGAAAATCCATTCATCATAGACATTAGTTCTGATCCAGTGACCTTTTGTAACATGTTCTCCATATTTGGCAATCCATAGTTATCCTTTAGAGAGTTTATGTTAAGATTCCTAAAATCTACACATAACTTGATATCACCATTTTTCTTTCTAACAGGGACCAAATTTGAAACCCAAGTGGAATGTCTAATAGGCTTGATTATCCCGGCATCCATCATCTTCTTGAGTTCACCCTGCATTTTAGGGGTTGGGGTGGGGTTAATAGGTCTCAACTTCTTTCTAAAAGGTTTTGTGCCTTCTTTGAGTGGAATCTCATGTTGAAAAAGGTCCTCTCTATAGGATTTAAGATCCTCATAGGACCAGGCAAAAACATGCCTGAATTTTTTGAGCAGGTCAATCAAACCTTTTCTAATTCTTAGGGATAAGAACTTGCCAATATAAACTTTCTTAGGGACAAATTTTGTTCTGAATTTTATTTCTTCAAGCTCATCGATTTTATCAGTATTAGAAAAAAATGCCTTGTCTTTATTATCAAATGCTCTTTCAAGAGCAACCAATCATTTGGGAACTCTGTTAGATTTCAATTGTAATACTTCCTTCCCAAAGATAACCTCTTTACCATTCACTATATCAACATAAGCACTGAAATCCATTTCTTTATCACCAATATGAGATTCACAATGGAGAAACCTTAATAGGTCCTGGTCATCAGAGACAACTTGCCAATTATCTAGATTATCAAGGATAGAAGGCCTAGCTTGCACCTCTATTTTAGAAACATTTGAAAATGTTACATCCTCTGGTCTGAGGGCTATATTAGCCAATAAATCTACCATTCTATTCTAACCTCTATCCATCCAACAAATAGTAAAATCATTAAAACTTTCAATCTCATCCCACACTACATTCCTATACTACTTTAATTTCTGATTTTTAGAAGCATACTCTGATCTAATTTGGGACACAACTAACTCAAAGTCGCCTACTACTTTCAAACATTTTATGCCATGCCTTGATGCCAGTCTTAAACCTATCAATAGGGCCTCATATTCTGCAACATTATTTGTGCATGAGAATAGCAAGGAAAAAGAGAATTTGAAAGTTTTACCACTAGGAGATATGAGCAGTATTCCAGCTCCAGACCCCTCCTTTAAGTTTGCTCCATCAAAATACATAGTCCAGAGACTATCAAGATCAATTGATCACTGCTGGCTTTTTGATTCATGGGGAGGTTTAACACCTTCCTTTGTTTCCTTATCTTGAACTTTGAAGGCATTAATATCAGTGTCAAGGAAACAATTCATGGTATCCTCTTCCTCTTCCTCAATCATATGTGGAGTTCTGGATTCCCTAGTAATCTTGATATTCTATCCCTTTGAATTGAAAGTGGCAAATGACAGGTCACACTATATGCTACCTCTCATAGAAGCACTCCACTTTCTTGATAATAACATCCCATATTGGGGTGGTATATCAACTACCAAGACACTCATGGTTAACTGTTTGTTATGATATGCAGCTAGTTTGTAAGGAAAAGCCTTAATAGTGCCCACAACTGGTACTTCCCTTGAATCCATAGCTTGACACCTTCCATGGGGTGTGTCCAGCTTTAGTACTAATGACTTCATGACCTCAGTAGGCATAATAGTATTTGATGCTCCAGAATCAATCATGTAATTTTTTAGCAACTTTCTGTTTATCTGTAGAGTCAAGAAAAAAGGATCAATTGTCCCTGCTGTAGTGCTAACAACATTTGTATCCAAATAAATTTGAGGGATTTCAGAAATAATCTCCTCACTATAATTTCCATCTTCATCATTCATAGTTGTTATTTGTTTCTTAGTTCCCTCTATTTTTTGGGAACACATGGGCACCACACCATTTACCCAATTTAGAGCCTTTTCCTTATGTTCCTCTATTCTCATCATTTCTAATAATGGAACCTTGATAGTAATCTGAGACAACAATTTTCTCATATCAATTGGGACATATTTTGAATCAGAGACATCAGGTTTTGAATTTGCAACTTCTTTATCAGTTTCTTGAACGGGTATATTTGCAGCTTTTTAATTTTGGACTTCATTCCCTTTCTGCAAAACTGGCACTTCGTCAATAGTGGGTTTGCGTTTCACCTTATATACAATATTAGGCTTGGCATTTTTCTTTATCTTGACCTTATCAACAAGACTAGTATCCTTAGGCTTGTCTTGTGATACTTTTACATCTTTATTCGTCTTCTTGATAAAAATTATAGTAGGCCTTTGATTTGGACTAGTAACCACCCTATTTCTCAAATTATAATTTGTTTTAGCTTGAGTAACCATATCTATTGTTATCAAGGCAATTTCTTCATCAGAAGGTCTCCTCAAGACAACTGTTTCCTTACTTTTTACAACATTACACTGGATATTTTCAAGTTCATTATCATCATCTGAAAAAACTTGTTGATGGTATAATTCAGCTCTGGTCTGAGAATTAAGAACATCTTGATTTTTGTCTTCTTCAATATAATCAACTTCATCCCAAACATGGTAAGAAATCATTCCACACCCCTGATCATCATAAGGCTGATACTCATTAGATTCTTGCTCTTCATGTGAAGAAACACTTTGAGATATGACACAATAATTTAGATCATGTGGTGACTGGAAAGAAATACACCATGGGACCTCTTCCACTACATTCATTGAGTTTTTATGCAATGGATCAAGGGTCATTTCATTTGGCTTATCCCTTTTATCAAGAAGGATAGGCTTCCCATCTTTCCATTGAGTATTATATGGGTAATTTTGCATTCTTGGTAATTTGTTGAAGTTGTTAAATGGAGGCTTATCTCCTCCTGTAGCTTTATTATTTATGTTTTCACTAGGCTTCAAATCTTTTATTTCTTTGAAAATATTCTTTAGGCTTTCATCATCCTTAGGTTTAACACCTTGAGGTTTCCCGGATCCTTTCTATTTAACAATGGTGATTTGTCATCTTCCCTTCTTCCCAACTTTCCTGAGATTCTTCGATTGCTCTCTATTTTCACAGCTAGCTTGTAAGCTTCAACAAAACTCCTTGGATTTTTTTCCCTCAAAAGGTAACCCATCTTTGAGTCAAAAGAATTTAAATATGTGACAAGGCAGACCCTATCATCTAGTCTGATAACTTGGAGGAGCTTATGCATGGCCTTTTGGAATCTGACATTAAACTCAACACCATCCTAATTCAAATTATTTTTTATGTTATTGAATTCATTTAGCATAAAACCTTCATGAGTTTTGTCACCATAGTGTTCCTTGAAATAATGTCTAAGTTGTTCCCATGATCCTATGCTACCATGTGAAAAAGCCATCAACCAATCCCTTGAATCCTCTGTTAGAGATTGTACAAATAACTTCATTATAACATCATCTGGCACAATGTTATAATCATCAATCACATCAATAAATTTTTTTAAGTGCTCTTCACAAGTAACAACATTACTTCCAGTAAACTTAGGGAGATTCTTCCTAATCTCTTTAGGGATAGGGTTAGGATACCCAAGGATGCTAGTGAAAACCAATTGTTTACATCTTTCATGTACAATAGTTGTGTTAAAAATACCAGCACCCTGAGATGTGGAAGCATTAGTATTTGTAATGGTGGGAATTTTAAGTCCACTTGGTGAAGGAACATTGGCTATCTGATTTGCTAAGTTTCTGACATTTTCTGCTTATGTCATAGTAGAACTAGAAAAATTTTTGGGTCTTGCAAACCTTCTAAGAAAATCAATCTTCCTTTTCATTTCTAAAGTGCCAGCTTCTAATTCTACCTTTTCAAGTACCTTAGCTAGCATTTCCTATTCCATCTTGGCCTTTTTAAGGTCTACCTCCAATCTTTTAGTGGAATCTAAGAGAAGTGTTGGGACTAGAGGCTCCTTAATTGAAATGCCCACTGCCTTCTACCTTCCCTTATCCTTTGGATCTCTTGTTTCAAAATTCTGATGGACAACAAGAAACTCATTTGTTTGTTCAGGAATGGGAACATAATTTATAGCTTCTAAATCTAACATATGCCTTCTTAATTGGTCAGCCCTTATCATGGCATGTCTGACCTTTTCTTCCTTTTCATTTTCTCTCTTCTACCTAATGGCTGCTTGTTCATGAATTCTTCTTTCCAATTCATATAATTCTTCAAATATTTCCTCAGAATCAGGAAAAGTCATTTTAGAATTAGCTTGTTGTGCTTGGGTCTATTCTTGTTGATCCTGAGACTCATGGAGGCCTTGGGGCAATGATGAACCAAGGGTGAAATGGGGAACAAAGTCCTACCCACCCCTGCTTTTACTTCTAGACCTTCTCTCCCCCCCATGCTATCTATTTGGGACAATTTTCCTATTGTGGGGTAATCTTTCACCTTCCCTCTCTATAGGGGAATAATAATCCTCATACTAGCTTTGACCTAGATCAACCACTGCTTCCTCATATTCTGAGGCATTTCCTACCTGACCAGGAGGAGCAAGACCCTCCTATCTTGAGTTTTCCTTTTGTTTCCAGGTAAGAGATATGTCACTGACACTTTTTTCACTCCTATCCTGGCCTCATCTAGATGTGACAGGAAGTTCACCCTGCAAACTTTCTTCTGGGTGTTCCTTCCTCCAAGACCTTGTATTTTTGTAACTCATAATGATATAGTGATATTAATTAAAACACTAGTACAAAGATGTTTAGAGTCACCACCCAAGCTATATTAGATTACCTATGATTTTATAAATTAGGAAGGGTAGGAAAAAGAAAGGAATCAACTATGTAATCAAAGGTAAATAACTAGTTTTGAAAATAAGTAATCTAGGATTCAAGCTCAACTTGTACTTGCATTATTGTATACAAATGTTTACAACTTAAAGATATCCACTGTTTCAAAAATAGGCAAGTTAGGAGTCTAGCTCAACTTGAAACCTGCACTATTTTCTTTTGATCACAATCTCTAATCCAAAATAGAGTCACCATTTTGTTGATTCCTGGATAGGTTTTTACACTCCATGAGATACCAATATGCCTATGACTAATATTAAAGATGGGTTAGTTCCAAATGTGAGAAAAATATAGGCAACTAGACCAACTATAGGGACAAGACTTCCCTCTTCACTTCTGGTTCTGCAAAACCAAGGCAGGTACACCTGATCCAATAGATATAACTCTGTTTATTATTTAATATTGAACCTTACAACAAATGACAGTGAGAAAGTACTAAATAGCAACCTATTATTCATTGAATCTCCATCACTTGATGGAACAACATATAAAGTAAATAAAATGTAAAATAATTGGTATTGATTCAATGTTTTTAGGATTACAAGATTTCAATCATTTCATCTAAAGCAAAGATAGCAAAATATAGATTAGTGCCCTATCCATTGGGCAAAGTATCAGAAAGACAAAATGAATACAAAGATACTTGGATATTATCAAGCCTCTAAACATAAATAAAAATACCTCAACCCTTTTCTACTTATAGAAAATCCTTGAATAGATTCAGTAAACATACATCCCACTCAGAGAAATATTTAATCCAATCCCATATCAGAACTCAAAGCTAGACACATACATATAAATCCCAGAAAGATTTAAAGATCTACAGAATAAACTCAAAGGAGAGACAAAGATTTAGGATTTTGTATTAAGTATAACCTTGAACGTTGTATACATCATATTCTAGATAACAAGCTTGCAAAATAGTAGCAATGACTTGTTCTTCTTCTCTATTTCTTTGATAAAATAATACAAGATTTTACAATCCTCGACTGAGGGTTAGGGTTTTAGAATTTCTATCTTTTGAGCTCCTAAACTTCTCAATGCCTAGAATGATTGTGGAAAATCCTTTATATACAAGGGAAATGCAACAAGCTACTGATCATTCTAGGGTTACAAAATTTGTCATAAAAACCTTTTCAACAACCTCAAAAATTTTACAATAAATACATTGATGAAACAGATGGGATATTTTGATCAGGTAATTGGGATATTTGTAGATGAGCCACCTTTATTTTTGTCTTTAATGTTGTCCTTGGCTTTCTTTGATAAATTTGATCTGCAACATCTCGCTATCCATCCTGTAATAAATGTCTTCATAGATCTTACCAACTTTTATATGACTCAAAAACATCTATCTTTATTCACTCTAGGAGGCTTGCAGAGTATTGACCTTTTGAACATGAGGTATGTACTGATACCTCCACCTATCATATACCTCTTTGCTTGGGAAATCAAAATTGGCAAACTCAACCTTTTTCTTTGATAATTGTTCCCAATCATTTTCAATCTGAGTAAACTTATGCTAAATATTGTCAAACATTGATTTAGCATTTATCAACAACTTGATAACACTACTAATAAAAAAATGTCACTTACGACACCAGTCACCCTTTCTGACAAAAGTGCATCCATTTCTTCTCTCGATTGATGTGCTTCTTTAAATTTTCCTTTATCCATGAAAATGGTAGGAAATAGTTCATAGTTTGAAAGCATCAATTCAGCTTTCAACATGCTTGATTTTTTGATAAAACTATCCAAAATGATCGCATACTATACCATTTTCTTGACAATCTGATGTATTAGTTTGATCAATGGATCAGGATCCTCTTGTGCCTTTGATAGCATATGAAATAATTTTACATTAGGAGACCTTTCAATCCACTTCTTCAAAATTGGTGACATCTTTGTCTTCTCTTTATTCAAAGTTTCAAGTAATGAATATAACTTACTAGCATGAATATGGAGAATGGAGTGCTTTAAATCAATAGAAAACTGCATGATTGCATTTCTTATCTTTTTCTCATATTTTTGGTTTACTAAAATTGTGGCCTTTATATTTTCATCCTTTTCTCTCTCAAGTTGCACTCTGATCTCCTGCAACTTATTTGTTTTTTCTATCAATCTTTGCTTCTCCCAACTAACCCTTGCATCCAAATTTGTGTCTCGGTAGGGGTATGGTGGTAGCTCAATTATTGAGCTTGAAGATGAAGCCACTATAGGCTTATCAGAAAACACCAACTGAGGAGACCTATGGTCTAAGGGCCCTAACAACTATGCAATGAATTTGTCCTTTTGAATTAGCTCAACCTTGATCTTATTGTAATATTTAAGGACCATTTCAAATTTGAGCCTAAGCTCTTCTTTCTCTCTGGCATCCTTCTCTACCACTTTGGCATTGAATTTAGTAGTCTCCAAAATCAAATTCGATGCCTCTACACCAGATGTCTCTCCTACTCTCTCCACTAATAAACCACTTGTATACCCTATATAGAGAGCTTCTTTTCTTCCTCTATCTTCTTCCCTCTTTAAGGACCACATTACCAAGGCTTCATGATCATTAGAAAAGATAGTTCCCCTAGCAGCCTATTTGTCTTGCTTTGCTATAGCAACAATTTTTACCTTACTCTTTCTGATCTAATCAAAGACAATTGCATCAGCAATGTCCCACTCTGGCAGAATCAGCACCCCTATAGTATGAACCATGGTCCTTCCTTCTTCAGAAGTAATCTTTTCAAACTATTTGGCCATCTCTGCCTTGGTTTCATTTTCAATTTCTATTATGTCTTTATCAAGATGCTCCTCCTTTTTCCTTTTCACAAATCTCCTTGTATTGGTTTATTTTCATTCTCCATAGGAATTGGGAAAATGCCCTAGTTTTAACAAACTTATCATCAGCAAGGAAAGAATCACTAGCTTGCTTCAAGGCAAGGTCCAATTGTTTACCCTCAAATTCATCAACAGTAAGGTCCATGGCCACCTCTTTAGGTGCCTTATGCATCCCTTCTCACAATTCTTCACTAAAAACCAAGATGTCTCCCTCATCCCTCATTTGTATCAATTTCTCTGCTACCCCACGTTCATCTAACTGGCTGGGGGACTGAGAAGGGGAATAAGAATCCTCCCTTAGCCTTACTTCTTCTTATTTCTACCTCTTAGGAGAGGGTCCCTGCATTGCTAGATCATCCATGGGCCTTTTCCCTTTAGAAGTGGAGAAAATATCTTCACCCCTTTGTTGTGGTGGTACAAGGACACTGTAACCACTCCTCTGCACTATGTAAACTCCCTTTGGAGTCAACTTCATATATCTAGGCTGGCTCAAAATTTGTTTAGCCAATTAAGGGCCTGTCCTACTTACTGCAGCCTTCTTCTCATTTATGGCATGCATGATGCCTTCAAAATGCTCTACAAGGGCATCCACTTTTCTAGCCCATGGCTCAAAACCTTTCAATGGGTCATAGGCCTTATCAAAATTTCTTATAAAGTCTGCAGTCTTCTTGTAGACAACCCATTTTTCTTTCTTAACCTCTTAAGTTTGAAGGTCAAACTCATTTCTTACTATGTCATCAAGGAAGTTGAACTGATGCTCTATAAGAGCACACCTAATCTTGTCTCTGAACATTCCTGAAAGAAAACCCTCTGTGTCTGCACACTTCACCACTACTTTGGACATTCTATAGGGTTGCAAGACCTTATTTAAATGCACCCATCCTCCTTTAGTAATCACTAAGTTATCTCAAAATATTTTCATATCCCAACTTCAATGGTACTTGATAAGGTAAAATATAAGGTGCTACCTTGCAACCATATGCTCTAAAAATTGTGGAAACTGGATATAAATTATATCCCCAAAATTATGGACTATGGTGATGTGTTGGCAATATTCCTTTGGTCTAATCAATCTCAATAGATCCCTTGGGATTCTAGGATTATCAAAGAATAACAAAGTTCTAAGTTTGGAAGCAAAATCCCTGTCAAAAGTAATATAGCTAGCATGCATCCCATCCCATGATAGAGTTGTGGTCCACAGCTAGACCGGGAGGGTTTCTCCATTTCTCTCTTTCACAATATTTATTCTTGAGATGAAGAACTACTCACCTTTGTATAGGAACATGTGCATAAGCATAGAATACCACCCAGAAGGCCTACTAACCTTCATGTCCTTGATTCCCTATAATCCCTCATGGATCAAATCAGCAAGATGAGATGCAAAATCAAAAATTAGTGCCAGTTGGAGGTGCAGTGTTTGTACCATCATGAGCATGTATGGGATTGGCATATGAGTTTCTTCATCATGCCCTAGAATTAGAGTAATAGAATTATAAAATTCTTGTGCTCTTTTACTAAACAAATCTAGCCTAAAAGGCTCTAGGGTGCTTGCACTTATAACACACATTGATCCAATTTGATCAATGAAATCCCTTAGAGGCCCTACTCTCAAAATATCCTTTTGTATCTCATATATCTCTGTAAACTTTTTAAAATCTATCTTGTCCAGACCAATAGAATGGTCATTCAATAAAAAAACCTCCCTAATATCATCCTCTGTAATGCTAATTAGGTTCTTTCCATTGACATCCTTGACACACCTTGTCACAGGATCATAACACTAGGCAATTTGAATCAATAACTTAGCATCCATGAAAACACCAAGGCATATTAACCTCCCAACATCAAACTACCATATGTTACTGAGGGGGGCACAATAACTTCTTTGTGAATAAGTTGCTTTGAATAAAATAAGACCATTATGCTTCTCTCCCAGTCTGGCATCTCTCATCGAGTTACCTCTATCATGGAGTGCCTCAGCCACATAATCCATAGGGTTTCTTGGGACAAGTTCTTTCATCCTCACTGCCCCATTATCAGAATGCAGGAGTAATTGCATTAAATCTTCAAAAACCCCTCTCTTGCTATAATCCATCTGACCAAACAAATTCCTCTTTGTTGGCATCTTAAAACTAGGGATTTATAAAAAAAATGAATTATCAAGAAAACCCTAAAATTATCAACACAAAATCCTTCACAAATTCTTCAGAGACTTGAAGCAATTATTTAAAATTAGAAAAATAGACCTACCAGGCACTTACAAATTCTTCACTGGAAATTGCCCAGAGAGAGAAAACAAATTTGCTAGAGAGTTGATGAAAATGTTATACAGAAACAACTGTTGAATTATGATGTATAGTTTCACCAACTGCTTAGAGTCCATCTGCACATAGCTCAATAAATTTTCCATTACTACAAAATTGGCAGCTTTAGTTATTCATAGGACGTGAAAACATCACTGAGAAAATATTTGAATTCTAACCGTTGATATATCTCCATTTCGGTGCATCGCACAATTGGCAAGTCAAATAGCAAAGCCATCTTTACTTTTCCGTAAACTAGTTATTGACCAATGAGAACATTTCAAAAATGCCATGTGAAGAAATAAATAACTTAACCTTACTTTGCCTGGAGGGGATAGGTGTTACCTCATCGCTAAAATACTTAACCAAAAACTGTCAGAAAAACCAACTCAAGATATAACGCTGACCATTGATGCAATTTGATCGGACGATCGCTACCTTTAATACAATCTTGGCCCCACTGTGGCATCTTTAAAAAACCTTTGACAAATCAAGAAATGCCAAGTTGGACATTTTAACAAGCAAAAAACCCCACCTCATCCTTGGTGTTAGACACACTGGCAATCCTAACACATCACCAATACCCTTGGCCAATTAAAAACAATCACATCATTAAAAGTTATGATGCAGAGGACCCACCAAATGATCCTCATCCTTTGACAAGATCAATGGTTGTCTCTATACCGCTAACCTTAAAAAGTGTGCAGCTTATCCCAATGGTATAATGACAACTGTGAGATCTTATCATACTTTAACCCTCTGAAAATAAAGGCCGCACCATGACACATCAACAATCAGCCATCGAACTGCCACGTTTACAAAGAACTGACAAGTGGGATTTCTGACATCATCATTCTGGTTTGGAAAAATATGACATCCACCACATCATAGCTCCTAGCAACCAATGAGAGATGGACATATCAACATGATCTGGTGTTGTTAGGACCCTCTGCACACTTTATTCCTTAAAGACAATCAAATGGTCATCACTATACTGTGATGTTTAAATGGCTATCATCTCGGTCAAATGGTATAACGACAACTGTTTGATTGATTGATTCTTTAAATGCCAGCACACTTTGTTACCAGTCGGGCCCACTTGGATAGATAGCACTTTGTCACTAAAGCACACGTTAGACATTTTGACAACAGGAAAGCTTGTGGTGCAATGACAACCACATATTTGAAAAGGTTAATACTTCTAAAAATTTAATCAAAAACTTAGGCTTTGAAAGGTATAATTAATTAAAAGGGGATCTCGCTTCCAAAACCTAACTGCACAACATATAAAGTGATGAATAAAAGGGTTGACAAAAAGATGCATGCTTTATTAGGGAGGTTAGTGAGTCAAAAAGGTAACATGAAAACATAACAAGACTTAGGACTAAAAAAGGGCTTGGTTTAAACTTAGGGTTTTCAACATGAAACATTACCTTTAGGACAACAACTTTGATTATTTTCAAGAATACTAGCATGAAGCTGAAATTTTTTCTAACAGTGATAACACACATGTTTGTTGAAGTTAAGATCTTTGCTTTGGGGACTTACATCCTTAAGCTTAGTGATATCTTATCAATTTGTAATTTTTCCATAATCATCTCTCTCTTCCTCTCTCCTTTTCTCTTGTTTCCTTTACCATGAGCATGAAGTTTTCCCATAATCTCACTAAAGTGGGGGATAAATATACTATATATTATAAATTGTAGGAACCATATTAGCGTGTAATATTTCATTACTATTTAACACCCACCTTAGTGTATTTTCATTTTAACATGCATAATACGACTCCATATTGTACTTAATGAAAACCTAAATTCAAATATGGATCCTATGTTACTACACTCTCAACTAAAATAGATGTAATCCCTTATTTCTTAGTATGTTCCTCTATTATTTCTCCATTTTAGTAACTTATTTACCTAAATAGACCCTATGTTACTATTTCTATCCTTTATTATCTCTCCCAACATCTAAATCATGTGTACCTAAAAATCTGAATTTTTCTAGTTATCCAAGACCTATGTTGTAAACTGGAGACCTGATTGGTGGGAATATGATGTAGGGGCATTCTAGGGTACTCGGTGAATCTGCATGGGAGGTGTATGTTTGACCGGTTTTACTTGGTTGCAGCCTTGATCAACAGTCTCGATCATTGAAGGAAGTTGGGTTACTAAAGGAGCTTGGTAATCTCTGGTGCTCGGTGAAAGTGTTACTCGATGATTTCTATGGTGCTCGGTTGACACTGGTACTCGGTGATGCTTGACATGCTCAGTTATTTCACTGTTTCTTGGTAGTTCTAGTTTACTGACTCGAGTTCTGTGTGAGTTTTTGCGCCGACTTGGTGCATTTATTGTTGGTAGTTGTTGTTATAGGTCGACATGTTGAATTAAATGTTTTTAAGGCTATTTTGATCCCAACTTTTATTGAAATTAATAATTGTTGGGGGGAGTTAATGATTTCATCCAGCCGACTTGTGGCTGATGATTAGTATTTAAGGGGTGTTTGGGTAGATGTTTAGGACATCAGGGAAAATCAATGGTAATTCATGTCTTGGAAGACTTAGCAAATTAGATTTGAGATTCTAAAAGATGGAGTTGGCAAAGTTGTGGAAAAGATCTTGCATGATCTTGTAGATCAGATTGTTATATGATAGTTTGTAGTTGCAGAGCTAGTGGTTTGCACACTTGGAGACAAGGAGACTACTTGGAGGATTGCGAGCTCAATTTTAGATCTACCTTAGGGTTTCCATCAGTTTTTGATTGTTTTTAGAGCTAAACTAGCTAAGATTGTATTGGATATGTATGGATCTTGAAAAATTGTTTTTGATTGTAATTGGCCCTAACCTGGAAGGCCTTACAGTCGGGCATGTTAAAGAAAATAAGAGTTCAACAATTATTTTGTTATTTTTTTGTTGAGTATTCCATTGTGTTGATTGTTGGCTGCAAGGGTTGGACTATCCTTAACTGGATCCACCATCCTTGACTACATCAGGTGGTATCAAAGTGAGAGTTGATCTTGTAGAGTGAAGGTTGACCTAGAACGTCTGATCTTGCGAAGTTGATCTTTTTTGTGAAGAGATCCTATGATCTGGATTATAGATTCATAGCATTGAACTTGTGGATCTTACCCTAGTTGTTTGTTCAAGGTGGCAAGTTGAGATCTAGCTTGCACGCAACTTGGAGATTGTCATAATGTGGTCAGTGTAGGGTTTGTTGCAGAGGGTTTCTCTTATCTTTACAGATGCCTCTAAGAAGATTGGACCCTAGAGTACTTGTAGACCTCTATGATACTATTGAATCTAGTATTATAGAGAAGATAAAATCAAATTTTAGATCTGAGATGGAGTTGAAAAAAAATGACATGGTCGCCGAGATCATGAGAGTTGTTACTGGTGTACCTCAGAATGTTTGTACTAAAGATGGTTATGAGGAAGTTGTTGGATATAGTGGTGATGAATAGAGGGATAGATCTTGTAAGGACATAATTTCTTAGTTTCCTAGATCTGGAGCTCGGTTAAGTAGTAGTTACTGAATGGAAGTTTGTACTTTCTCAAGTACTTTGAAGCCCGAGAACTTGATTGATTGGATTGGTGAACTTGAAGATTTCTTTGAGCTGGAAGAAATTGAAGATCCTCTTTGGGTGAGATTAGCATAGACAAAGTTGAAAGGACATGCTGCTCTTTGGTGGAAAGAAGTAAAAGGAGATAGAGAAGATGAAGGTGAAATGAAGATCAATTGGTGGAGGTTGATGGTGACAAAACTAAAAGCTAAGTTCATACTTTTTGACTATGAGCTTGAATTGTTTAAGAAGTTGCAGAATCTGATATAGAAGGATCTATGTGTTGAAGATTATACCAAGCAGTTCTAAAAACTTACTATTCGATCTAGATACCAAGAGCTTGGTAAGGAAAAAGGTAGCTCAGTATGTGAATGGTTGGAGATTCAATATTCAGGATGAGCTTGGTATGCTGAAGATTGATTCTATGGAAGATGCTTATTAGTATGCTCTAAAGGAAGAAGATAAGTTGAAGAGGAAACAACATAGTAATCCCCAAGGGAAAGAAAAGATTGTTCACTCAGTGAAGGATAAACTAACTGATGTAGAAGATGAACAGAAACTAGTGGAACCAAAGAAAAAGATAGGTAGAGTTATCTTTAAGGGTACTTGCTATAACTATGATGAGGAAGGACACCATTCTTTTGAGTGTACACAAAAGAAGCTTGGTGACTAATGAACTTCTGTGGTAAATGAGAATGAACCTGAATCTAAGAACTTCCTACTTTGGTGAACATTTCTTGGTACAAAGTAGGAACCTTGTCAAAGGAGTAACTTGTTTAGGACCCAATGCAAGTCTGGAGGTAAACTCTATGATGTTATTATTGATAGTGGTAGTACTGATAACCTTATTGTTAAAGACATGGTTCATAAAATTGGGTCAAATAGAATGAAACATCCTTATCCTTATAGGATTGGTTGGTTACAAGATGTTTGTTAGCACCTTGAAAAAATTTCATGGCTCTAGCCCTTTTCTCTCAGTCTTTGCAGTTGTTTTTAGGTCTCTGGCATAAGCCCTTAGTTCAAATTTTTAAAAACTAGTCGTTGTATGAGAAAAGCCCTAAAAATACCCTAGCCTTGTTGTAATTTTATGTTACTTTTCTGGGCCACTTAAAAATCCTAATTCACATGTTCCTTATTATTTTATCTCCTTGCGGGGTCGTGTCCTTTTATTTTTCCTAAGTTTTACCCCAGTGATTTTTAATTTTCCTAGGTCCCTTGCATTTAATATTTCCTAAGTCTAAGTAGCTGGTGAATTAAGTATTTCCTAAAGTCCTCAGCTCTATATTTCCCTAGGCTTGGCTCTAACACCATCTTGATCCAACGGTTGTCACAAAAGAGCAAAGGTTTTGTCAGAGGCTTGTGCTTTTGCGATGACCATTGATTCTCTTTCATGACGTAACCTTTCAATGCAGGTGGGTCCACTACTAGGTAGGCTCACATGGTAGTCTCTCATTTGTTGAGATATCCTATAATGCATAGTGGGCCAGGTATCTCAATCAGATGATTCTTAATCAATGGTTGGTGTGTAAGCACATAGAATCTTTTGAGCCTTTCAGATCTTGTACCAGCCATCCAATCTTCCAGGTGGTATAATGTTCTTGGTGGGTCCTAATTGCCATGTAAGCATAGTTGGCAATCTCTTGTTGGTCCATGAGGTAATGACTTGGCATTTTTAGTGGGACCTAGTTTCTGGATGCATCAGAGGGTCCTGATGTTGTCAGTAAATCAATGGTTGGCATAAGTTCTTATGAGATGTGTCAGAGGTTTAAGATCTTCCGCTGACCATTGATTTCATATCCTATTAGAGGGTTGTCAGGGCAGGGTAAGATTCTTCATCTGAAAATTGTCTTATGAACTGGAAGAATCTTGGAGGTCTATGTAAAGATGAGACAACCGTCGATCTTCTTGTGTAGGCCCAGTAAATTTTCTTGGTCTTTTTGGTGGTTTGGACAAGGTGTTTAGCGGCTTGACAAATTTTCAAAGGGTTTCACTCATTCGCATAATAAAATGGCGGTGTTCTAAAAGGTCTAGCGATCTAGAGAACAAGCATTCATGTAATAGCTAAATGAATTGGTAGAAACATGAAACATTCAGTGAATAGGTACTGGCCTTTAGTCGCCAGTTTTCTAAATAAGGGACCAAGGTTAAATGTTTTCCTTTAGTTGCCAGTTTGTGGGGTTAAGTGGTGAGTTAATTTTTCATCTCATGAATAAAGAAAAGCCTTGTCATGTGGTCGCTAGGAGTAAACTTGAGGTATTTGGTTGGGTTGAAGACATCAAGATTGCAAAAAGGGAAGATCTGATGGTCACGACTTAAAGTTAGCTCAGATTTAAACGTCAACCACTGATTTTCTGCTAGCACTTGGAAATGACCATTGTTTTTCAAATTCAAATTTGCAGAGGGTTTCCAAGGATAGAAAGGACTGATTTTAATTGTTTTTGAGGCCAGATTTGATTTATTTGGTGGCACCGATGGTTGTAGTGTGGTCCAAGGTGCCCCATGGTTTTTTTCATGGGTCTGTACCCTGTGGTTTTGTGCTCAAGGTGTGTTTGCAGGTGGCTAATTTGACTAGTTTTCATTGCATTTCCTTGCTGTGTTGTACTATTCTCATAGATTTTGATGATTGCAAATCTATTTGAGATTCATTTTCTCTGGGTTGCCTATGTTTCTTCCCCTGCAATAACTTCTGATGTAATTTTTGATTGGTTGGGTAGTTGAAACCCTAACTCTATTCACCCGAAGCTTGATGCATCCTCTTTGAGGATTCCAAGGTGACTAGGGCTATAAGTTGTAGCTTTCTTGATATTGTAGGGGTTCTAAAACTTTCTTTTTGGTCCCTGGTTGTTGATGGTATTATACTGAGGAAAGAGGAGCTAGATTTTGGGTCTTTTTCCTATCTTTGTGTTGCTTTGATTGTATATTGATCCTAAATATGTTAATGAGAATGCTATTGAGTTCCAATCTTGCATTTGTGTATGTCTTCTTGTTTTGGTTCCAAGCTCATATATGTTAGTGTCACAAAGTGTATTAGCATATGGTAAACAAAGAGTATTATGAATTCATCTCTAAGTTCCTAACAAAGTTAGGATTAAAGTCTTTCAGGTGAGTTCAGTGCGTTTACAACCAAATAAGAATTTGATGTCCTTGTGTTTGAGGGAGAGGGGTAATAGGCAAAGGACTTATCCTAAGCCCAAGAGTGTTTGATTTAAGATCTTTAGAAGATATATGCAATTGGGTGACTCTTTGCCCTAGGTTAAGGCACTGGTCCATTCTCTGGAAGTAGTCCATCATCATCAATCATACACACACATTTAAATGATAAAATCTTTAATCAGTTAGTGAGGGGTATAGTTGTATATTGTTTTGAGACTCCTTTGAAGAAGAGAGTCAAGGGTACACCCACTTGAGCATTAAGGCTCAAAGTGTAGGAGGATCTCATTGTTGATCCTTGTTAATTGGCCCTCTTTCTTGTAGACTTTGGAATGGTGATAGAGTCAAAGTTATATTAAAGTTATCCATCAAAGTATAAATCTACAAGTTGAAGATCAAAGGGAACTCCCAACAAAATGATGACTCTACTAGGGAGAGTCTAGAGATAAAAGCTATTAAGTGCACTCTTGTTTTCCTATCTATATTTAGTTAAAGATTCCCCACTTTGGTGGGTGGCAACTCAAAGGGTTAAAACCAATGTTATAGACTGCAAATCACGGAAAAAAGGAGGAATACTAGGTGCTTTGTTAGAAAAAATCCAGAGGTTACTCTGGAACAATTACCTAGATAGGAGAAGAAGAGTTGGATTAGAAGGAATGGTGAGTCTACTAGTGCCCCATAAGAGAACAAAGAAATACCAGAGGTAGAGCACCACATGCTTCCTCAAGTGAGGAAGGTTCACAAGATAGAGTTTCTAGATCAAATGGTGGTCACTCTAGAGATAAATTTTATGACACCCCAGAGGCTATATTTCAAGATAAGGGTCCTTTCGCTATAGGTCAGGATGAAAAATCTAGAGAAATGGGTTTTGAGATTGATTTAGATCTTGATGAGGATAATTTCATAAGGGAACCCATGAGAGGATGGCAAGTCCATTTACCATATCAAAATCTCATTGATATGGATGTGTCATCAGGTTCTGATGACATTATGATAGACCCAAATGATTTAAATACACTTAGGTTGTAGTTGGTAGAGCAGGATGCCATACATAAAAGGTTAAAAGAGGAGAGAGAAGCTAAAAAGGTGAATTCTCTAATAGAAAGATAGTCTCTCCTTACAAAGATTAATGAAATGAAGGAGAGAAACAAGATGCTTGCTTCTGCTCCTAAGGTGTTGCAGCATGATATTTTCGGTGATCTTGAAGCTCCAAGAAGTGAGCAAGAACATTTGTTGCAAGACCATGAGTTTGATGAAGAAGGCCCTATGATCAGACAAGTGCAAAGTTATGCTCCATTGCCTAAGGGTAAGGATGGACATGAGATCACTAGGCCTACTATAGTTATTAAGGAAAAAGGAAAGTAGAAGATGGTGGGTGTCCAAGCAAGAAAACCAGTGACAATACTAGGGATCCCACCACCAAAATCAAATAGGGAGATAGAGATAGAAAGAAAAAGAAAAGAGAATGAAGCTCTTGCTCAAGATTTGGAAAGAGCTAAAATTGAAGCCTCCATTGTAAAGAAGAGAAGAAAGATCCAGTTCTTGAGGGCTTCATCAGCTAATGTTTAGGGCCCTTCTGCTACTGAACTAGGTATGCCATCTATGAACACTATTGTTCCACTTAGCAATGCTACTACTAGTAATCTAATTCCTAATGTATCTACCAAATCATTTGTTGATCCTAATAGATAGTCAAATGTGCAAGTGGGTGGGAATGTAGATAAAAAATAATAATTCTAGTGGGATCGCTAGTTTAGGATTTCAATGAAGACCTATGCAACTAGAAGGCTATAGGAAAATTAGTTTTGATGGGATACCAGGCTACCCGAATGCTTTTCCAAATGATATAAGAGATAAGGTACCTAAGTTTGTTGGTAATGATGCTATTAGTTGTAAGGAGCATCTTAGGCTATTTTTTGATATGCTGAATGATTATGAGGTAGAGCATGAGGATGTAGTCATGAAATTATTTGTTCAATCTCTAATGGAGGATGCTAGAGATTGGTTTAAGAGACTTCCTGATAAATGTATTGATACTTGGGATTCTTTTGAGTGATGTTTTAAAGAGAATTATGGTGATAGGCCTAATGCTAGTTTCATGTTGAATGAATTCAATACCATAAGGAAAAATTTGAATGAGTCTGCAGCTGAATTCAACATGAGATTTTAGAAGGGCATGCATAAGTTGTTCCATGTTATGCGGTTAGATGACAATGTTTGTCTAACCACATACTTCAATGCATTTGATGGAAAGACAGGATACTTGTTGAGGGACAAAGGACCAAGAACTCTTAGAGATTCTTTTACGATTTTTGTCAATATTGAAAATAATATGAAGATATCAGGGAAGTTGGGGGAGAAAAGAGATGACCCTAAGTTGTTTGGGGACAAGAAATATAAAAAATAAAATGATAGGAATGTTGGAACTAGGAGGCAAGAAGAAGATAAATTTGATAAGGTGCTCAATGCATTGAAGGATTTGAAGGCACCTACAAATAGAAACATCAGTGCTCCTACCAATGAAAGGCCTCAGTTCAACAACAATTTCAATAAGTAGAATAGATTGCAGAACTACCCCTACAACACCCAATGGAAGGATGGAAAGCCTATTGTCCCTGTTGCAAGAGGAAATAATGATAGAGGTGTCCCTAACCCTCTACAAAAAGCTTCAATGAATGCCATGGAGGACATACCTTGGTGTGTTGCATGCCAGTCCCCTCATTCTCAGAGCATTGTGTGGTTGCACATTCTATGGCTACAAATCAGGATTGTGGCAATGTGGAGATAGATCAAGAAGAAAATCAAGATGATGTTGGATGCAACATGGCTACTTCATATCTAGGATATGAAGATGATTCTAATTTTGATGGAGAAGTAGATGTAAATGTGAAGAGACACAATCAGGCCCTTTTTCATCAGGAGGTTTTTTCTAATGGTGATGACATTGATAAGAAGACATGTAACATGAACTCTTCTTCTGACCCAGTAAACTTAAGGAGACCTTCTAGAGAAGAGATGGATAGGATTACTATAGAAATGATTTCCCAAGTGCAAACTAGAGGCATGGTGGCAAGGAATACAAATGAGAAAGCTGCAGGAATGTTTATAAAGAGTACCAACTCTGGAGAGCCTAATGAGAACAAATCAAAAGGTGATCACATGGTGAAATTCAAGAATGTAAAAGGTAAGAATTGTGAACTTAAGGGAGTTGGAGTTGAAAATTTTCTAATGAGATTGAGAAGCTAGTTAACACAATGGCTAAGAATGAAAAAATAAGGATGGCCAATACACCTAATGTATCAGATAAACAAAGAGATACTAAAGCAATGCAAATTGAGATTTCTTCCTCTGCTCCTGTTGATATGTTATCTGTATTGTCCTAAATTACAGTTAAAGTTCCATTGTCAAAATTGTTGAGGATCCCTGAACATAAAGACAAATCTATTGCATGGGTAGATAATGTTCATAACAATGATGTTGCATGCAATGGATCTCAGGATAAAGCTTTGAAAGGTGTTGCTACTCATGGAATTGTATCTCAAATTCCTCCTATATATTTAGATAGTTCTGTCAATGCTAGCCTTCAAAACATTGATCCATTCTTTTTAAGTGTCCTTGTGAATGGAATGAAATTAAGAAATTGTATGATTGATAGTGGTGCCTCTAATATTGTTATGCCTTTTAAGATTATGGAAAAGTTGGGCCTTAAAGTTGATACAGTTCAAGGAAGATGTTGTGCAATGGATCAGAGGGAGGTACCAGTCATTGGGACTATCAATGCAATGCCATATAGGCTGGCAGCATATCCAGAGAAAGAATTAACAATGATTGTTTTCGTGGTGGACATCCCTCCTCATTATGGGATGCTGCTATCTAGAAGGTGGAGTGTTGCCATGGGTGGAAGTTTACAGTGTGATTTGTCCTATGCCACTTTCAAGATTGATGATTAGTTTGTCAAGATTGAGCGAGAGAAAGAGTATGCCACATGATTGAGAGAAATATTGATAATGCAACTACATGTTTTGTGGATACTGTTATTAATGCTTTTAGGGAAGAGATTCCTGTACTTGAGAAGGAACCTATTTTGTCACCTATCTCTATTGAGGTAAGTGTTAACTTTGTGAAGGGTGATTTTTGGGTAATGTACTTTGATTGTGCAAATTGCAAAGATGGAGCAGGAGCAGGTATTTTACTTATTTCTCCTAATGGAAACACCTACAAATTTTCTTTCACATTGAATTTCTTTTGTACCAACAATATAGCAGAATATGAGGCATTGTTGTTAGGACTGAGGTTGGCACAAAAGCATGGTATTAAGTGTTTAAGTGTTTTTGGTGATTCTAAGTGGGTTGTGTCCCAAGTCAGATCAATATATGCTTCCAAGAACAAAAGGTTAAAACAATATAGGAATGTTGTTTATGATTTGATTGAAAATTTTGATGCTTTCAATATTGAGTGGAAGGATAGAAGTAACAATAAGATGGCTAACTTGTTAGCCAATATAGCAATCAATCCCAGTGATATTACTTTTGCTGGTATTTCTAAAGTTGAAATTTAGGCTAGGCCTACTGTACTAGACAATATTGAAAATTGGCAAGTTTTTGATGATGATAATGATATCTTGAAGTTTATGAGTTGTGAAGATCAATATCATGGTCAGGAATTTGATTGTTCAACCTTGGTTGAGTCAATAGAAGGAAGGGAGGTTGTGTTACCCTAATTTTTCATATGCATGCAAATTTGGAAAATATCTATCCCTAGGTCCCTATTTTAACCTTGCCAAGCACCCTACAAAATTTCATGGCTTCATTGCAAACCCTCTGGCCTCTGCAATCCTTTATACTCTCTGGTCTGGAGGTTAAAAATTCATAAGAGTAGCCGTTGTAGGATTAAAACCCTAAAAACCCTAAGCCTTCTTTCTATTTTGATGTTACTTTTCGGAAACTTAAAGGTCCCATTTCCCATGTGTGTATTTTCTTCCTTTGGTCACCAGTTCTTCTATTCTTTTGGTGGTTATCTTTTCCTTTTGGTGATTCAGCGACTGCAACACTCCTCTTAGTCTTGTATTATTTGGTAGTTACCTTTTCCCAACAAGTGACTTAGTGAAATGGTTAACTTCTCCTCAGTCACATAGTCACTAAGTGTTTGGCAGTCTCAGCTTGCAGGGGTCCCAGTTCTATAGGATCTGACGGTTGTCATGAGTTCGCGAGGCCTTGTGTCAGAGCATGCAATCTCATGATAGCCATCAAACTTCCCCCTTTTCTCAGTGCTTCATGCTTTTGTGGGTCCGATGCCACATCATCCTATGTGGAGGCTTTTGATTGGTTGAAGAGAAGTGATGTGGAGAATGTGTCAGTGGGGCCTATTTTAACTAAGATCTATGGTTGTGTCATGATCTAAAGGAATCTGTCAGTGCCATGCAATCTTGAGATAGCCATCCGGTTAGATTCTGAGGTTTCTCAGTGGGTCCACTACTAGGTGTGCATAGGTGTTGTATCTTGATTGGTCCACATGCTATGAGTCATTTTTTGTTAGTAGGACCAGGCCCTTTTGATAATCAGAGGCTCTAACATTTGCAGAGGATCAACAGCTAGCATATGTTCATGAGGAATCTGTCAGTGCCATACGATCATGTGACGACCGTTGATCTTGCTTTATCTTTAGGTTTTGTTAGGTGGGTCCTCAGTTTATGACATGCTCATTTATTATTGGTTGGCTAGATGATATCTGGGATGTGCTAGTGGGACCATGTCAGAGGGTCTATAGATGCATCAGAAGGGCAAGACTCTATGGTGGTTGTATGATCTCATAGAATCTTCTAACCTTATGAGATCATGTGACAACCATTCGATGAGGATCTTTAGGTCATGGGCTGATGTGTGAAGCATTTAATTAGTTACTATGTGCTGATGAGGACTTCTAGGTGGACCAACTTGTCTATGGGGTCATGACTTAAATGAAATCTATGGTGGGTGTATGATCTGAAAGAATATTTGAAGGGTATGAGATCTTGTGCCCACCGTTGGATTAGGATCTTGTCTAAGTGGGTCTGATGTCATGGAAGAGCTGAGGTGTATGCTTATAGAGAATTCAAGGGTGAATAAAGGAATGCAAAGTGGCATAAATGGGCCCAGGGTTAGTAAAGATTTCTGCAAATTAGTGACTAAAGGATCCTTGTGTTCGCTTAATGGAACCAGGGTTAGTTAAAAGACCCAGCGATTGAGCGAAATGCCTTGTTCGCTGAATCGCTTAACTGGACTAGGATAAAGAAAAGGATTTCACAAATGAGAAAGGGGTCTTTGGTTGCATGGTCACTAAATGACTTAAAGGGAAAATTTCAAGGTGGGTCCAAAATAACAGATATGCTGACGTGCTCGGTTCTCATTGGTCACGATATGCTGATATGGATTTAAACTTTCTAGAAGTTTTTCATGACCATTTCAAGGTAGATCTGAGCTATTCATCTACTGGGAAACAAAGGATATTGATGGACACATTTTAAAATGATCGGCTAGCCGTTAGTTTTCAAATTGAAATGTGTCTAAGAATGTTTTTTCTAGTATTTGATTTGCAGGCAGCAAGCGGTGAGGTAGCTCAGAAAATTTATGTCTCTAGGAAATTTGCAATTGAAAGAAGGTGATGAAATAGTCTGGGTGGCCGTCATGGGTTGATTCTTGTCTTAGAAAGGTACCATCTTGAGTATTCATGGGGAGACTTTGTGCAGGAAAGTAGATGAATCCAGGTTTCTTGTCTGCAGGTTGATGTAGTACAAGGATGAGCATGCAAACTTGAGGTCTGATCGGCCATATTTGTAGAGTTACATTCATGATCAGACCTGATAGATGTAGTGTTTATTATTCTAATGTAAAATCCATGAAACCCTGGTTAGGTTTTTGACTCCTACTTGAGTGCAGTTGAGTATGTATATATTGTTTTTTGGGATCTTTTGAGCTTAGAGTTCACATTTTGTAAAAAGAAAAAAATTGCTTTTCTTAGAAGGCTATCTGTGACATCTTTCTGTCATCTAGTTTTCTAAATTCTGTAACTTCCCGTTGATAATTCAGATATTGAAGGTGTTTTTATGATGTTCTTCATGTCCGTATGCCTTCTAATGTGAGTTATTTCTTAATGAATTTAGTATTTACATGTTTCTCAGTGATATCTTAGGATTCTTGATCCCTATTTCTTTCTATAATTTTCTGTATCAATGTGGATGATTGGATGTGAGTGCTTTTGTGGGTATACTTCAACCCCTTAAATATCTTGTCTCATTCCTATACCTAGTTGTAGAGGTGAATGTTTATTTCCAGGTCATAGATTATTGTCTAATTCCAAGGGGTGTTATTATTTGTGAAAGAATCTCTCTTTCCCTGAATAACTCTTCTTATCTACAGACCCTTCTATGAAGTACTTGTGCAAACCTATTAAATTAGTTGTGATCACCTAGGCCTAAGTCTATTCATTGATTTCATCTTTTATAATATAATTCATACCATATTTTTTGTGTATCACCTAGTAGGATAGTTTGCTTCCAGTCATTTCCCTTACAAGCATTCCTTCTATCCCTTTCCCTCAAAAGATTTACTTTTCTATCAAGAAGAAAATTAAGGTGATTATCCAAGAGGAACTAGCCTAGAATCTAGAGGTCTCATCTTAGTTAGCATATGTCCCACACCTAGAGATGATTCCCATGTTATAATAGGTTATCAAGACTACAAGAGCTTGAGACAAGGGTGAAAACTTAGTGTATAACAATTCTAGCATGCTTGGTGGGACTAGTAAAAGAATTAGAAATTCATGTTTTGTTATGCTATCTCTGATATATAGATTGCATAATATAGACCTTTAGAGGTTGTTCTATCAAGTATATTTGGCAACTCCACTGATTTCAAGGATCGAGGATAACCTTGTTCAAAGTTTATGAGATAGATTGAGACTAGAAGCTCAAAGCACACTAAATTTTTAGAGTTTCCCTCAAGAAGAAGTCACAAAGGCAGGTCAACTCAAAGAACATTCCCTACAAGGAGAGTTCAATCAACACCTCCTGATACCTTAGAAAGAAGACATTTTCCCTTTCATTCTAGAAAGAGGCAAATCTCTAACTAGAGATCTAGAAGAGGATTCAAATCCAGCAACAAATATAGCTCATATAGTTGTTAATCTTTAGATTCCAGCTCCTGCAATGGCTAAACCATTTTCCTTTGCACCTTTCAATCAAGGGAGCCCATTAGCTTTTTCCCAACATCATGATGTGACCTTGGTGGCACTTAAGAGCATACTTGATTTCATAGGTGAAGGGTAGACAACTGCTTTTGAACACATAAGAGATGTGACCACCATCTACAGCATACACAATATTACCCAAGCAGATGTGGCCACAAAATTATTAGCAGCCTCTTTAAAAGGTAAGGCTCTTGAATGGTTTAGAACTCTAACTATTGGTTCCATTACTTCATGGGATGAGCTAGGAGATGCATTGAGTAAGAATTTTGAGGATAAATCAGATAACTTGTCTCTAGTTGAGTAGTTAACAACTATTAAGAGAGACCCTCAAGAGCAGATGATAGATTAAAATAGTAGATTCCTTAAAACATGGAATAGAATCCTAGCCTCAGTAAGACCATCAACTGACCATGCTTTCCTTTACTATTTGCAAAGTTTGAATGGTCAAATTTCTATCATGATCCAGTCTATGGGTGGTACTTCTGTACCCCAAGCCTTTGACATAGCTATTAGGGCCGAAAATTGTTTAATCCAAGCAGGCATGATACAAAGAAGGCCTCCTATGCCTATTTTTCCTAGCCTTCAACCCATTACACCCACACAAGTACCCCCATTTACCCCTATTCCTATGATACTAGCACCTCAAGCCAGTACTAGTGGTCAAGAGTTGAGAACAAGTTTCTCTCAAGAACTACAAGAGATAAAGAACAATCAAGAAAGTAGTAAGCAAGAAATGACCAATTTATTGCAGACCTTGACTAAAGAGGTCACAAATTTGAAGAAGCAAGGTCAAGGAATCAGAACACCATTTCAGTCACAAGGCCAAGGTCCCAATCAATCATATTAGAATCAAGGACAAGCTTATCAATAGAATAGGCCACCATACCAAGGAGGCTATCAAGGACAAAGACAAAGTTTTAATCAAAGAGCATTCCAACCATATAACCCTACACCTCTAAATTCTACAAATCTAGTAAGGGATATGGTTCCTAGTCAAAATAATATGGCCATGGATAATAAATGATTTTTTCCTTGTAATCACCATCACAATTAGGCTACATGTTCAAATGGATGGATGAACCAATCCTTAATGGTTTAGAATGCCTCCCAAGCTCAATCAGAGGCTTCATCCAGTGGGTCAGTTCCTCAATAAGAACCACAAGAGAATGAGACTACTCTCTTTAATTGGGAGCAACCAGAGTTCAATGGGGTCAATGATGAAGTTGGTTTTGTTACCTATACAAGAGAAAAGAGAAGAGCTCAAGACATGGAGAGAGAATATTCCAATGCCAAAGCCACTACATCTATAGAGCCACCATAGCAAGCTAATTCCATCACACCTAAGGAGGTTCCTATCATCACAAGCAAAGAAGGCCAACATTCCAAAGAAGTGGATCCCATCATAGTGAAAGCACAATAGAGAGTACGCATTGTGACACCTTTTAATATTGTAGACAACATGAAGAAGGTGAATGTCACCATGTCCATGTGGGACTCTCTGGCTCTTCCGAGATAGCCTAAAATTTTGAAGAAGGCCATGACAGAGGTGTCAACTCCTCAACCTACAAAAGAAGCTGCAAAGCCAGTGTTGGTTAAAACTGATTAAGAAAAGGAAGCTCCAAGTAGAAACTCCAAAGGCAATGCCACACAAGGTAGGAATTCAAGGCCACCTCCCTTTTATGTATCTCTAATTATTGGAAAATATTTAGTACATAATTGTATGGTAGATAGTGGAGCTACTAGCACTGTAATGCCCAAGAAAGTAGCTGACCAATTAGGACTAAAATATGAGCCCTTCCAAAATAAGATCACCCAACTTGATGGATCCTTAGTCAATACTATAGGTGTGGCCAAGGATACCAGTCTAATCCTTCATGCTAGTCCTAATTTTTCCATCCTCCTAGATATAAACATCATAGATCTCCCTGCATTATTTGCTATATGTCTTTCAAGGGAGTTTACAGCCCAGATAGGAGGCTACCTATCTTCTGATTGGTCTCACATGCTATTTCATAAAAGGTATGGGACCAAGGTTACCATTAAGTTAGAACCATTAGTGGCACACCATATAGAGCTATATGTATCCAATGCCATCAATGTAAACTACCCCATATTTGATGATAGTGACTTCCCAACCATTAGTGAAGCAAGCACAAAGATAGAGAGTATCCCTGATATTCTTCTAGATGAAAGAGATTTCGAGGTCCAAGAAAATATTATTTGGGATTTTGGTTTGGGAAGTTATTTAATACAAGAAAGTGGAGCTATACAATCAAGCCTACTCAAAGAGGACACTGATTCAAAAGATCAGAGCAATCAGGTTTGGGAACTAGTTTTTGATGGAGCTAGAAGCAGGCATGGTTTTGGTGGTGGTGCTATGTTAGTGTCCCCAAAAGGAGAAAGGTATTATACTACCTTTAGATTTAGTTTCTCCTACACTAGCAATACTACAGAGTATGAAAGTCTAGTCAATGGGCTAGAGTGGGCTAGAAAAAGAGGGCTTAAGGCCTTAAAAGTTTATGGTGACAGTGAATTGGTTGTCAGCCAAGTAAGAGGGAAAAGTGCAAACAAGAATGACACCTTGGGAGCATACAAACATAGAGTTTGGGATGCAATTGAAGATTTTTGTGCTTTCAATATTGTTTCTATCCCTAGGAAATTAAACCAAAATGCAAATAGGTTAGCTGTTGTTGGATCTCAGTATGATATTTCAAATATCATTTCAAAAGAAAGGGATCAACAACATATCAAAGTGATTACTAGACCATCTATTCCTGATAATGATGTCAATTGGCAAGTGTTTGACAATGATGAACACATTCTACAATTCTTGTTTGAAGAAGATGTTTTTTTAAAACACAATCAAGATAGGCTATCACAAAACTATGGTGATCAAGTGATACAACTCAAGTCCAATAAGATTCCTAGAGGTCTTGTTACATTAGAGACTATCTTCAACAAGGATGATGAAATCAAGAAAAATAAAGCTGGCCTGGTAGTCCAACAAGAACATTGTGTTGAATTAGAGTTGGAACTGGGTAAGAGCCTACAATTTGGAAAAGTGAACACTGAATTGGACAAGAAAGTTTACACTCTATTATTCAAAGAATTCAGTGATATATTTGTATGGAAATATGAGGACCTCAAAGGTTTTGATCCTACCCTTGCTCAACACACTATTGAATTAGAACCTAATGCCAAACCAGTGAGGCAAAAACAAAGGCCTGTTAATCCCAAGCTTGAGCCACTTATGCACAAGTGCTCAAATTAATAGAAAGTGGTATCATCTACCCCATCAAGCATAATAGTTGGGTTTCCAACCTTGTTCCTATCAGGAAGAAGAATGGCAAGCTGAGGTTATGCATTGACTTTAGGGATCTTAACAGGGCCTCTCTAAAGGACCTCCATCCACTACCCTCCATGGAACAAATCTTACAATGTGTCTCTAGATCCGAGAGACTTTCATTATTGGATGGCTCTTCAAGATACAATTAGATCCTAGTTAATGAAGAGGATCAATACAAGACTACATTTACAACCAAGTGGGGAACCGTGGCTTATCAAAAGATGCCCTTTGGTTTGTCAAATGTAGGTGCTACATTTCAAAAGGCAATGGATATGGCCTTTAAGAGCTTAATGTACAAGTTTGTACTGGTCTACTTGGATGACATAACTATCTATTCTAAGCATGCAGTAGATCACATCAAACATTTGAGGTAGATTTTTGAAAGGTGTAGAGAGTTTGGGATATCTCTTAATCCCAAGAAATGTGTGTTTACAGTTCATGAAGGAAAATTATTAGGATATGTAGTATCCAAAGAAGGAATTATAGTGGATCCTGAGAGAATTGTAGCCATCCTAGAGCTACCCCTACCACATCACAAGAAGGGTCTCCAATCTTTCATAGGAAATATTAATTTTGTTAGGAGGTTCTTGCCTAACATTGTAGATTTACTCAAGCCTTTGACAACCATGCTAAAGAAGAGTTCAACTTTCAGCTGGACTAAAGAAGGGAAAGCCAATTTCCAAGCTATCAAAGAGGCCTTAACAAAAGCCCCTGCTCTCCTAAACCCAAATTTTAGTAAGGATTTTATCCTTTATGCTTATAGAGGTCATGATGCTATATCTACAATGCTGACTCAAGAAACTTTAGATGGATTGGAGTAGCCTATTGCTTTCTTTAGCAAAGGTCTAGAGGAGTATGAACATAGATACTCTTTTGTAGAGAAACATGTGCTTGCTGTGGTGAAGAGCCTTAAAAATTTTAGATATTTTTTGACCCATAGCAAGGTACACTTAAAAGTTACTCATCCAAGTGTCAAAGAGTTTTTGCTTTCCAAAGACCTAAATGAGAAAAGAGCTAGTTGGATCACCAAGGTGATGGAATATGACATTGATATTCAGACCACCAAGCTGGTTAGAGGAAGAGGTCTTTGTGAGTATTTGGCAGAGGATGAAGGTTCAAAGAAATTAGAAACAATAGATGCATCTCTGGTGGTGCATTCTCCAAAAGAACAAGCCAAGGCAATAAGTTGGTAGCCTAATATGATCAATTATTTGAAGATAGGATAATGTCCTGCAGGTTTGGATTTAGCAAAAAGGAGGTATTATAGGCTACAATCTATTCCTTTTGTGTTGATAGATGAATTTCTTTTCAGAAAGGATCACAATGGTGTTCTTTTAAGATGCATAGATTTAAAAAAGATAGCTGATGTCCTGTTTGAGTTTTATGATGGACCTTCTAGAGATCATTTCTCTCCTAGGACTACTATGTTTAAAATCATGAGGGTTGGAAACTATTGGCCATCTATCTTCAAGGATAGTCATGAGTATGTGAGGAAATGCATCAAGTGTGCCATGTTTGTAGGAAAAGAAAATCTTGTAGCCTTGCCCTTATAGCCAGTCAAAATAGAGAAACCCTTCATGAAGTGGGGTATAGACTTCATTGGTATGATCAACCCTCCATCTAGTGCGGGCCATAAATGGATAATCACTACAACATATTACTTCACTAGATGGAAAAAAGAAATTGCATTAAAAGAGGCCAATGAGAGTGTTGTCCTAAGTTTTTATGATGATATAGTTCAGAGATTTGGCATTCTAGATTCCATAATTTTAGATAATGCACTAGCATTCATAGGCCTTAAAGTCTCAGAGTGGGCAGTCAAGAATGGCATCCATCTGAACACCAGTTCCAATTACTACCCCCAAGGCAATGGTTTGGCTGAATCAACAAATATGAACTTGATTAGGATAATCAAGAAGACTCTACAAGACAATCAGAGGGATTGGCATACCAAACTTAGGTCTTCCTTGTGGTTAGATAGAATTACCCCCCAAAAAATCATTGGTAATTATCCTTATGTGCTAGTGTATGGCAGGGAGGCCAAGTTGTCCATCTCAGCTGAATTGCTAGCCCTGGACCTAGCCACTCAATATGTCCTATTTGAAGAAAGGGATCCCTTACAGATCAGATATGCTTAGCTTATGGAGTTAGAAGAACTTAGAAAGAAATCAATGCAGGATATGGAATTCCATCAGATCCAAACAAAGAGGGGTTTTGATAAAAGAGCCAAGTTCAAAAATTTCAAAGTTGGGGATGTAGTCCTCAAGTGGGATGAGTTCAGATCCAAGCCTAGCAGACATACAAAGTTTGATTCATTTTGGGGTGGACCATTTGTTATAATAGAGTGCAAGGGGTCTAATTATTTTCAACTATCAACCCTTGAAGGAGTTCCCTTGCCAATATTAGTGAATGGTTTCCACTTAAAGCCCTGCTTTGAGGTTAACCCCTCTCTGTAAATTCTTGTAAATATGTTTCTTTTTTTCCTTCCTTGTTTTCCTAGGTTAGTTTCCTTCTTTTCAAGAAGTGCTTGTGCACAAGTTTGTCTCCCTATGTTTAGTTTTGTCTCTTAGTTGAAATTTTGAGTTTTGATGACCCCATGCCTAATGAATTATGTCAAGGCCACTAGTTTTCTATGTCTAGCAGGTTGACATCCAGCAGAAATCACCAAAATGTTACCCTAATTTTTCATATGCATGCAAATTTGGAAAATATATATCCCCAAGTCATTGTTTTAACCCTGCCAAGCACCCTGCCAAATTTCATGGCTTCATTGCAAACCCTCTGGCCTCTGCAATCCTTTATACTCTCTGGTCTAGAGGTTAAAAATTCATAAAAGTAGTCATTGTAGGCTTAAAACTCTGAAAACCCTAAGCCTTCTTTCTATTTTGATGTTACTTTTCGGCAACTTAAAGGTCCCATTTCCCATGTGCATATTTTCTTCCTTCGATTGCCAGTTCTTCTAGTCTTCCGGTGGTTATCTTTTCCTTTCGATGATTCAGTGACTGCAACACTCCTCTTAGTCATGTATTATTTGGCGGTTACCTTTTCCCAATAAGAGACTCAGTGAAATGGTTAACTTCTCTTCAGTCACATAGTCGCTAAGTGTTTGGTAGTCTCAGCTTGCGAGGGTCCCAATTCTACAGGATCTGATAGTTGTTGTGAGTTCGCGAGGCTTTGTGTTAGAGCATGCGATCTCACGATAGCCGTCGATCTTCCCCCTTTTCTCAGTGCTTCATGTTTTTGTGGGTCTGATGCCACATCCTCCTATGTGGAGGCTTCTGATTGGTTGAAGAGAAATGATGTGGAGAATGTGTCAGTGGGGCTTGTTTTAACTAACATCTATGTTTGTCCCATGATCTGAAGAAATTTTTCAGTGCCATGCGATCTTGAGACAGTCATCCAATTAGATGTCGAGGTTTCTCAGTGGCTCCACTGCAAGGTGTTCGTAGGTGGTGTATCTTGATTGGTCCACATGCTATGAGTCATTTTTTGTTAGTAGGACCAGGCCCTTTCTATAGTCAGAGGCTTTGACATCTGCAGAGGATCGACAACTAGTGTATGTTCATGAGGAATCTATCAGTGCCATGTGATCATGTGACGATCATCAATCTTGCTTTATCTTCAGGCTCTATTAGGTGGGTCCTTAGTTTATGATGTGCTCATTTATTATTGGTTGGCTAGACAACAACTAGGATGTGCCAGTGGGACTGTGTCAGAGGGTCTACAGATGCATCAGAATGGAAAGGATCTACGGTGGTCGTATGGTCTCATCGAATCTTCTGACCTTGTGAGATTATGCGAGAACTGTCCGATGAGGATCTCTGGGTCATGGGCTGATGTGTGAAGCATTTGATTAGTTGTTGCATGCTAATGAGGACTTCCAGGTGGATTGACTTGTTAGTGGGGTCAAGGCTTAAATGAAATCTATGGTGGGCATATGATCTAAAAGAATATTTGAAGGGTATGAGATCTTGCACCCGCCGTTGGATTAAGATCTTGTCTAAGTGGGTCCAATGTCAGGGAAGAGCTGAGGTGTGTGCTTACAAAGTAGTCAAGGGTGAATAAAGGAATGCCAAGTGGCATAAATGGGCCCAGGGTTAGTAAAGCTTTCTATGAATCAGTGACTAAAGGATCCTTGCATTCGCTTAATGGAACTAGGGTTAGTTAAAAGACCCACAATTGAGTGAAATGCCTTGTTTGCTGAATTGCTTAACCAGAACAAGATAAAGAAAAGGATTTCACGAATGAGAAAGGGGTCTTCGATCATGTGGTCACTGAATGACTTAAAGGGAGAAGTTCAAGGTGGGACCAAAATAATAGATATGTTGATGTGCTCAGTTCTCATTGGTCACGATATGCTGATATGGATTTGAACTTTTCAGAAGGGTTTCATGACTATTTGAGGGTAGATTTGAGCCATTCATCTATAGGGAAACAAAGGATATCAACAGGCACATTTTAAAATGACTAGCTAGTTGTTAGTTTTCAAATTCAAATGTGTCTAAGAAGGTTTTTGCCAGTATTTGATTTGCAGGCCGCAAGCGGCAAGGTAGCTCAGAAAATTTATGTCTCTAGGACATTTACAGTTGAAAGAAGATGATGAAATGGTCTGGGTAGCCAGCATGGGTCGATTCTTGTCTTAGAAAGGTACCAGCTTGAGCATTCATGGTGAGACTTTGTCCAAGAAAGTAGATGAATCCAGGTCACTTGTCTATAGGTTGATGTAGTACAAGGATGGGCACACAAACTTGAGGTCTGATCGGCCATATTTGCAGAGTTACATTCATGATCAGACCTAACAGATGTAGGGTTTATTATTCTAATGTAAAATCCATGAAACCCTAGTTATTTTTTTGACTCCTGCCTACATGTAGTTCAGTATGTATATATTTTTTTTGGAGCTTTTGAGCTCAGAGTTCACATTTTGTAAAGAGAAAAAAATAGCTTTTCTTAGAAGGCTATCTGTGACATCTTTCTGTCCTTTGGTTTTCTACATTTTGTAACTTCCCATTGATAATTCAGATATTGAAGGTGTGTTTGTGACATTCTTCATGTCCCTATGCCTTCTTTTGTGAGTTATTTCTTAATGAATTAGTATTTACATGTTTCTTAGTGATATCTTAGGATTCTTGATCCCTCTTTCTTTCTTCAATTTTGTGTATCATTGTGCATGATTGGATGTGAGTGCTTTTGTGGGTATACTTCAACCCCTTAAATATCTTGTCTCATTCCTATACCTAGTTGCAGAGGTGAATGTTTTTTTGTAGTTCATAGATTGTTGTCTAATTCCAAGGGGTGTTATTTTTTGTGAAATAATCTCTCTTTCCATGAATAACTCTTCTTATCTATAGACCCTTCTATGAAGTACTTATGAAAACCTATTTAGTGAGTTGTGATCACCTAGGCCTAAGTCTATTCATTGATTTCATCTTTTATACTGTAATTCATACTATATTTTCAGTGTATCACCTAGTAGGATAGTTTTCTTTCAGTCATTTCCCTTACAAGCATTCCTTCTATCCCTTTCCCTCAAAAGATTTACTTTTCTATCAAGAAGAAAATTAAGGTGATTATCCAAGAGGAACCAGGATAGAATTTTGAGGTCTCATCTTAGTTAGCACAGGTCCCACACCTGGAGATGATTCTCATGTTATACTAGGTTATCAAGACTATGAGAGCTTGAGACAAGGGTGAAAACTTAGTGTATAACAGGTTGTCTTTGGCAATAAGGTCATTCATCTTAGAACTAACAAGGTGCTGAAGGGGCTTGTTTTTTTGGAGACTGTCTATGATAAATAGGATAGAGTTCAAAAGAATATCAAAAGAGAAGATCATGCTGATCTAGAGGATATAAATCTTGGAACGCATGAGGCACCTAAGAAGGTATATATTTGTAGGGACATGTCTCACAATGTAAGAAAATCTCTGATTGAATTTTTGAGAAAATTCAAGCGTGTTTTTTCATGGTCATATGATGACCTAAAGGTTTATAGGGAAGATTTGTTTCAGCATATTATTCCATTAAAAGAAGATGCTAAACCTTTTTGGCAAAAACAAAGACCTATAAATCCTACTTTGGCACCTAAGATGCAAGATGAATTGATGAAGTTGAGGGATGCTGGCATTATCAAGCCCATAAGTCATTCTTCTTGGGTGTCAAACCTTGTTCCTATGAGAAAGAAGAATGGTGACATCAGGCTTTGTGTGGACTTCAGGAATTTGAACATTAGCTCATTAAAGGATAATTATTGTCTACCCAATATCGAGGCTATGTTGTAGAGAGTGACCATATCAGAATTGATGTCTATGATGGATGGTTTCTCTGGTTACAATCAGGTAATTGTAAAAGAATCAGAACAATTCAAGACAACTTTCACTACACCTTGGGGGACATATGTTTATGTGAGAATGCCTTTTGGTCTCACAAATGCTGGTTCTACTTTTCAGAGGGAAATGGAAGTTGCTTTTGCAGATTTTATCAATGATTTCCTTGTTGTCTATCGAGATGATTTAACTACCTATTCCAAGAAAGAAGATCATTGTACTCATTTAGAGAAAATATTTGTGAGGGCTTTGGAATATGGCATTTCATTAAACCCAAGGAAATGTGCATTTGGTGTCACTGAGGGTAAGTTTCTTGGCCACTTAGTTGGGAAGCAAGAAGTGAGAATTGATAAGATTCAGAGACCAAAAAATATTAAAGGAATTCAGTCCTTCTTTGGTCAGGTAAATTTCTTGAGAAGATTTGTAACAAATTTTGTAGAGGTTACTATACCTATTTCTAAGATGTTGAAGAAGGGATTTGCAATCAATTGGGAGGGTGAGCTTGATGAAGCTTTCAAAAATATCAAGAAAGCTATCAAAGATGCACCAGTGCTTAAGGAACCTAATTATAATGTCCCAATGCACATCTTTTCCTTTGCATCTTTCCACACTATTGTTGCAGTTTTGTAACAAAGGAATAAGGATGGTTTTGAGCAGCCTATAGCATTTTTTAGTAAATCTTTGCAGGCTACTGAATTGAAGTATGACATAAATGAAAAACAAGCATATGCACTTGTGAAGGTAGTCAAGGATTTTAGGTGTTACTTGATGGGAGCAGTTGTGATTTCTTTTGTGCCAAGTGCAGTTGTGAAGGATATTTTCTCACAGCAAGGGGTATCTAGGAGAACATGCAGATGGATAAATAGGATCCAAGAATTTAACATTGATGTCCAGATTACCAAATTGGTTAGAGGACAAGGATTGGCAAAACTGATGGCTCAATCCAATCTTAATGCAAATCAAGTAAATCATTCTGAAATTGATTATACATGTGATATGGATGATTGTATCTGATATTAGGATATCATCTATTACTTGAGAAATATGAGATGTCTAGCAGACATGAATGATAATCAGAAGAGGACATTAAAATTACAGGCCATCAAGTATGTGATTGTGAAATGTAAATTGTATAGAAAGAATTTAGATTGCATGCTTTTGAAATGTGTTGATGAAGATCAGGCTAACAAGTTGTTAAAGGAAATGCATGAGGGAGTTTGTGGTGGACATTACATGGGTAAAACAATTGCTCATAAAATCTTGAGAGTAGGATTTTGGTGGCCCACAATCTTCAAGGATGTAGAATAGTTGGTAAGGAGGTATGATGCTTGTCAAAGGTTCTTTGATAAGCTTAAATTTTTAGGCAATGTGCCATTAAGGCTAGTAGAAGTACAAGCTCCTTTCCAACAATGAGGAATTGATTTCATAGGGGAGATACCAAACAAGTCCAATGGAGGACACTCATGGATCTTAGTTGCCACTGATTACTTTACTAAGTGGGTAGATGCTATACCTACAAGAAATGCAACTAGCAAGGTGGTGACTAATTTATTATTGAATAGTATTGTTACAAGGTTTGGGTTCCCTGAGAGGATAGTAAGTGACAATGCCATGTTCTTTAGGTTTGTTGAATATAAGAACTTTTGCAAAGATTTAGGAATTCAGATTTCTAATTCCTCACCTTATCATCCACAAGGTAATGGTCAGGCAAAATCTACTAATAAGAGTTCGATTAAGATTCTCAGGTGGATTCTTGAAAAGAATAAGAGGGCATGGAATTCAAAAATGCCATTAGTTATATGGGTTGATAGGGTAACTATGAAGAGGGCAATTGGTTGTGCACCATTTGACCTAGTATATGGAATACATGGAAGAATGCCTCAGAATAATTTATTGGAAATGTATAAATTTGTACAATTATATGATGATGACATAAATGATGAAATGCAGTTGAAAATTAAGGATCTCATTAGGTTGGATGAGACTAGAAGAGAATTAGTTGCAAGAAATGCCAAATTGCAGTTGCAGGTCAAGAATTTGTATGACAAGAAGACTATTGAGAGGAAGTTTGAACCTGGTGATTTGGTATTAATTTGGAATGCCAGACTGGAGGATAAGGGAAAACATGGTAAATTTGATCCCATCTGGTTAGGGCCATATTTAATTCATGAAAAATGGGGCCAAGATTCATATATGGTCAAAGAGCTAAATGGTGAAGTTTAGGATTTGCTAGTTCATGGATAATTCTTGAAAAAATACTTCAATTGAAGGTACTTTATTTCCATGAATAGTAGTTAGGTCTGTATATGTTGTAAATTTTATAAATAAGTTGCTTGACCCTATCTTGTTTTGTCCTGGTCTGTAAGGTTTTGATCCTATTGCTCTTTTTTGTCAGCTTTTTCCAGTGGGATGGTCTACTTTAACCAATGATTCTAGATCATTGTTATGCTTGCAGGAGGCACACATCCCCAGAAAGAGCCACTGTTAGCACCTTAAAAAAATTTCATGGCTCTAGCCCTTTTCTCCTGGTCTTTGCAGTTGTTTTTAGGTCTCTGGCATAAGCCCTTAGTTCAAATTTTTAAAAACTAGCCATTTTATGAGAAAAGCCCTAAAAATGCCCTAGCCTTGTTCTAATTTTATGTTACTATTCTAGGCCACTTAAAAATCCTAATTTGCATGTGCCTTATTATTTTATCTCCTCTCGGGGTCATGTCCTTTAATTTTTCCTAAGTTTTACCCCAGCGGTCTTTAATTTTGCTAGGTCCCTTGTGTTTAATATTTCCTAAGTCTAAGTGGCCGATGAATTAAGTATTTCCTAAATTCCTTAGCTCTATATTTCCCTGGGCCCAGCTCTGACACCATCTTGATCCAATGGTTGTCACGAAAGTGAAAAGGTTTTGTCAGAGGCTTGTGCTTTTGTGATGACTGTTGATTCTCTTTCATGACGTAACCTTTCAATGCAGGTGGGTCCACTGCTCGGTATGCTCACGTGGTGGTCTCTCATTCATTGAGATATCCTATAATGCATAGTGGGCCCAGTATCTCAATCAAATGATTCCTAATCAATGTTTGGTGTGTAAGCACATAGAATCTTTTGAGCCTTTTAGATCTTGCACCAACCATCCGATCTTCCAAGTGGAATAATGTTTTGGGTGGGTCCTAATTACCATGTAAGCATAGTTGGAAGTCTCTTGTTGGTCCATGAGGTAATGACTTGGTGTTGTCAGTGGGACCTAGTTTTTGGATGTGTCAGAGGGTCCTAATGTTGTTAGTAAATCAATGGTTGGTGTAAGTTCTTATTAGATGTGTCAGAGGTTTAAGATCTTGTGCCGACTGTTGATTTCATATCCTGTCAGAGGGTTGTCAGGGCAAGGTAAGATTCTTCATCTGACGATTGTCTTATGATTTGGAAGAATCTTGGAGGTCTATGCGAAGATGAGACAACCGTCGATCTTCCTGTGTAGGCCTAGTAAAGTTTCTTGGTCTTTTTGGTGGTTTAGACAAGGTGTTTAGTGACCTAACAAATTTTCAAAGGGTTTCACTCATTCGTGTAATAAAATGGCAGTGTTCTAAATGGTCTTGCGATCAAGCGAACAAGTGTTTGCGTAATAGTTAAATGAATTGGTGGAAAGATGAAACATTCAGTGAATAGGCACTAGCCTTCAGTAGCTAGTTTGCTAAATAAGGGACCAAGGTTAAATGTTTTCCTTTAGTCACCAGCTCACAGGGTTAAGCGGTGAGTTAATTTTTCATCTCACAAATAAAGAAAAGCCTTGTCGCGTGGTCGCTAGGAGTAAACCCAAGGTATCTGGCTGGGTTAAAGACATAAAGACCCCGAAAAGGGAAGATCTGATGGTCATGACTTAAAGATAGCTTAGATTTAAATGTCAACAGCCAATTTTTTGCTAGCGCTTGTAAATGACCATTATTTTTCAAATTCAAATTTGCAGAGGGTTTCTAGCGACAGAAAGGACTGATTTTAATTGCTTTTGAGGCCAGATTTGGTTTGTTTGGTTGTACTGATGATTGTAATGTGGTCTAGGGTGCTCCATGGTTATTTGTAGGGGTCTGTACCCTATGGTTTTGTGCTTGAGGTGTGTTTGCAGGTGACCAATTTGACTAGTTTTCATGGCATTTCCTTGTTGTGTTGTACTGTTCTTGCAGATTTTGATGATTGCAAATTTGTTTGAGATTCATTTTCTTCAGGTTGCCTATGTTTCTTCCCCTGAAATAACTTCTGATGTAATTTTTGATTGGTTGGGTAGTTGAAACCCTAACTCTATTCACTCAAAGCTTGATGCATCCTCTTTGAGGATTCCAAGGTGACTAGGGGTATAAGTTGTAGCTTTTTTGATTTTGTAGGGGTTCCAAAACTTTCTTTTTGGTCCCTGGTTGTTGATGGTATTATACTGAGGAAAGAGGAGTTGGATTTTGGGTCTTTTTCCTATCTTTATGTTGCTTTGATTGTATATTGATCCTGAATATGTTAATGAGAATGCTATTGAGTTCCAATCTTGCATTTGTGTATGTCTTCTTATTTTGGTTCTAAGCTCATATATGTTAGTGTCACAAAGTGTATTAGCATATGGTAAACAAAGAGTATTGTGAAGTCATCTCTTTGTTCCTAACAAAGTTAGGATTAAAGTCTTTCAAGTGAGTTTAGTGAGTTTGCAACCAGATAAGAATCTGATGTCCTTATGTTTGAGGGAGAGGGGTAATAGGCAAAGAAATTATCCTGAGCCCAGGAGTGTTTGATTTAAGATCTTTAGCTGATATATGAAATTGGGAGACTCTTTTCCCTAGATTAAGGCACTGGTCCATTCTCTAAAAGCAGTCCATCATCATCAATCATACACACACATTTAAATGATAAAATCTTTAATCAGTTAGTGAGGGGTATAGTTGTCTATTATTTTGAGACTCCTTTGAAGAAGTGAGTCAAGGGTACACCCACCTGAGCATGAAGGCTCAAAGTGTAGGAGGATCTCATTGTTGATCCTTGTTAATTGACCCTCTTCCTTGTAGACTTTGGAATGGTGATATAATCAAAGTTATATTAAAGTTATCCATCAAAGTATAAATCTACAAGTTGAAGATCAAAGGGAACTCCCAATAATGTTCATGCTCTAGAAGTAAGAGAACAGTGCTTTATTGATGTTCAGATTGGCTAGTATAAGGATCTTGCATTATGTGACATAGTGAAGATGGATAGTTGTGATATATTGCTCGGTAGACCTTGGAAATATGATTACAGAGCTATGTATGACTATGTCTGAAATGTGTTTACTATTGAGAAGGATGACAAGAAGTTTTCCCTGATGCCATTGCTAGATACAAAACTCGGTAGGAGAAGCTTGAGTATTGGTAGCTGAGTTGATTTGGTAGATCCAGAGAAAATGAATGATCAGTATGGAGAACAAACTTGTGTGTTGTAAAGGAAAGACTTGAAGAGATAGAGAAAGCTGAAGTGGAAGAGTATGCAAGATGAAAAGGTGGAGGACTTGTGTGTGAAGAACTAGCTCAAGGTTTATGTCTTGAATCCCAAAATATGTTCTTCTTACATATGAACATCTTTTCAAACCTAGGGTGTCTGATGCAGGGGCATTCTAGGGTACTTGGTGAATATGTATGGGAGGTGTATGTTTGGCTGGTGTTACTCAGTTGCAGCCTTTACCGATGGTCTCAGTCATTGAAGGAAGTTTGGTCACTGAAGGAACTCGATAATCTTTGGCACTCATTAAAAGTGTTTCTCAGTGATGTCTGTGGTGCTCAGTCAAAACTGGTGCTTGATGATGCCTAGCATGCTTAGTTATTTCACTATTACTCAGTAGTTCTACTTTACCGATTGGAGTTCTATGTGATTTGTTGGGCCGACTTGGTGCATTTATTGTTGGTCATTATTGTTACAAGCTGACATGTTGAATTAAATGTTTGTAAGACTATTTTGATGCTAACTTGTATTGAATTTAATAATTTTTTGGGGGAGTTAATGATTTCATCCAGCCAACTTGTGGCTGATGATTAATATTTAAGTAGATGTTTAAGAGGTCACAGAAAATCAATGGGAGTTCATGACTTGGAATACTTAGAAAATCAGATTTGAGGTTTTGAAAGCTAGAGTTGGTGAAGTTGTGGAAAATATCTTGCATGATCTTGCAAATCATATTGTTATTTGATAGTTTGTAGTTACAGAGCTAGTGGTTTGCACACTTGGAGACAAGGAGACTTCTTGGAGGCTTGCGAGTTCAAGTTTAAATCTTCCTTAGGGTTTCCATGAGTTTCTGATTGTTTCCAAAGCTAAACTAGCTAAGATTGTATTGGATCTTTATGGATCTTGCATAATTATTTTTTATTGTAATTGGTCCTAACTTGGAAGGCCTTACAACCGGGCATGTTAATGTAAATCAAAGTTAAACAATTATTTTTTTGTTGTGTTGTTGATTATTTTGTTGTGTTGATTGTTGGCTGCAAGGGTTGGATTGTCCTTAACTAGATCCACCATCCTTGACTACATCAGCATAGGATGAGTACAAAACCCATACCTAAGTATAGGATGCCTAGGAAACCTATACCTTGACATTTGAGCTTGTTAGGCCAATTTTTTGTCATTGCAAAACCTTATGAAAATGGCCTATTTTCTCTGCAAGATTTTTTTTGTGTCTTTCCCTATGTTCTTCATATTATCACCCTGCCCTAGTCTAAACTGCATCTCTAAATTCACAAAATCCTAAAAGAGATTCAATTTCTAAGGCCTGCTGGAAATATTTCAAAATCTGCCTCAGTGTCAAAAACCCACAATATTTTCAAAAAGTGCATGATGTTTTCACTCTGTGTGTTTTTGACCCTGTGCTTCTTGCTTTGTGTGTTTATTTGTTGACATGTAGAAAACTCTATGTGTTTTCAGCCCTCTTCCGTAAAAAATATTATGTGTTTTTGACCTCGCACTAGTTCTCTATTTGATGGTGTTTTCTCTAACTGTACAAGTGAGATGGGTGGTGGGGCCCAGTCTTTCAATGTTTCTTGTCATGCTTTGTCCAGGTCTCCAAGCGGTTACTTTTTCTATTCATTGACCTAGTGGCTAGTAGTAATTGCTTGATCTCCCATTTCTGGTAGTTAAGCGGCTGACATTCTGTGACTCAATGACTGCAGTCGCGTGATCTTTGAAAGGTTGGCGATTAGTCACATAGTCACTCAATGCTCAGTGGTTGGTTTGGGGGGTCCCATTTCTTTTCATTTCCTTGAGTTAGAGATCAAAGATCTATGGTCGACGTGTGATCACATGGAATATTCTTTCCCCATGCAATCATGCACCCACTATCCGATCCTCCGAATGGTGAGGCTTCTTTGGTGTGGTCCCGGAGGTGATGATGTGGCACATTCTTATTACTTGTCGCATGGCTGCATGTTAGACTTCTTTGACATGCGATCATGCAACTACCTACCACATGTCTATGGCAATGTGGTGATGGTTGCGGTGGTGGTTTTAGTGATCTGAGTTGATGTCTTCCTATTGGTCAATGTGGTGATGACTTGGCTTGTCAGAGGTGCCCATGTTGAAGCTTTAATCTAATGGTCAGTGTATGATTGCAAGGAATATTCCAAGCCTTTGTGATCATGCACCATCCATTAGATTTTATTCTATTTTCCAAGTGGGGTGATGTGTTTGGTTTTCATTGGCCGGTGGGCACTGAGGTGGCATCGTAGTTGTAGAGTTAGATGTGGGCCATTGTCAGTGGGGTCTGTGGTGAGGATGGATCCTACAACAAATGTAAGTTCTCATGGGATTTGTTAGGGCTATGAAATCTTATGCCAACTATTCACTTTCAACAGCTTGTAGAGCATGGATCCGGTGTTGGTGATGGGGTGGTTTTCTGCGAATGGTGTTGTGATAGGTGGCGTCGTGCATCATGGTTGCAGAGTTGATGGTGGAGTGAATAAAGATTCGGTAGTATTGATATATTTCTGGCTTGTCTCTCATTCATGTGATGATTTGGTGGTTCCCTTATCCATTTGGAGACTTGGCGAATAGCGGTCGTGAGGTCGCTAAGTTCTTTAGCAGAGGCAAGATGTTTTCTGTGAATTGGCAAAGTGCTTTTGTCACCAGTTCACTTGATGACTTAAAGCGGGCTATTTTAACATGTGTAGTCATGTGTTTGTAGAGTCTAACTAGAGTTAATATTTTCATTCCATGACTAAGAAATGCTTTTTGGCTAGTTCTCTGAATGAAACCCAAGATGCCTAGATGAGTTAGGGTTGCCGAGCCTGGGAAAGATAAAGAAATTGGCAGTTGTGACTTAAAGCTGGTGAAGGTTTAAATTTTGACCGCTGATGAGCTGGGCACAAAAGATGTAGCCATTTATTTTCAAATTCAAAATTTTATGAGGGTTTCCAATGACCAGAAAGGATAGGTTTTCAATGTAGAAGTGACCCTGTTCGGTGAGAAATGATTGGTTTGCTGTTTGCGGTGTGGTCCAGGGTCTATGCGGTTAATTGAAAAAGAGGTTTTGTACTTGGTAAAGGAATTTCTTGGCTCAAGGAGTGTTTGCAATAATTTTTGTGACCATTTCTAGTAGGTTGGGTGGTTGAAGCCCTAACCCTAGTCATCCGTAGCTTGTTGCAGATTTTCAAGATGACTAGGGGGTATAAGTTAGAGATTTTTTGACTTTGCAGGGGTTCTGAAATCTTATTGCTTTTGGTCCCTAGTTTTTTATTATAATAGACTGATAGAGGTCTGATTTGGTGTCTTTTTCTTAGCTTTGTGTCATGTTAATTTTATGCTGATTCTAGATTTGTTAATGAAAACATTCTTGGATCCCAATCTTGTATCTTGTGTATGTCTTCTTGCTTGTCTCTGAGCTCATATATGTTAATATCAAAAAGTGTGTTAATGTATGGTAAACAAAGAGTATTTTGAATTCATCTCTGAGTTTCTAACAAAGTTAGGATTAAAGCCTTTTAGGTGAATTTAGTGAGTTTACAGCCAGGTGTAGAATTTGATGTCCTTGTGCTTGACGAAAAGGGGTAATAGGAAAGGCACTTACTCTGGTTTCCATTGTGTTTGATTTGAGGTGTTTAGTTGAAGTATACAGTTGGGTGACTCTTAGCCCTAGTATAAGGCACTAATCTTTTCTCTTGAAGTTTCATGGTTAACAACCACAAACATAAACATTCATTTGATAAACCTTTTAGACTTGTGTGAGTATAGTATACATAATTTTAAGACTCCTTTGAAGAAGTGAGTCAAGGGTACACCCGCTTGAGAATTGAAGGTCAAAGTGAAGAAGGATCTTTTGATCCTTGTGAGTTGGACCCCTTCCTTATGGACTTTGGAGTGGTGATAGAGTCAGGATTTTATATTATCCATCAAAGTGTAAATCTACAAGTTGAAGATCAAAGGGAATAATCCACAACTAACAAAATGGTGACTCCACTAGGGAGAATCTGGAGAGAAAGGTTAAAGTGTGTTCTTGTTTTCTTGTGTGTTTCAATGATTTCCCATCTAGGTGGGTGGCGACTCAAAGCTTTGAACTAGTGCAACATATTGAAGAAGCATGGATAAGAAGAGAAATACTAGGTCATATGTTTGAAAAAATCTGGAGGTCACTCTGGAGCAATTGCCTAGATAGGGAAACAAGAGCTGGATTAGAAGGAATGGTGAGTCTACCAGTGCTCGCATGAGAGAATAGAGAAATGCAAGAGCCAGAAGACCACATGTATTCTCAAGTGAGGATGGTTCACAAAACAAAGTTTCTAGATCAGAAGGTGGTCACTCTGAAGAAAGATTTTATGATACCCCTAAAGCTGCATTTCAAGATAAAGGTCCTCTGTCTACAGGTCATGATGAAGAAAATAGAGATGTGGGTTTAGAGATTGACTTGGATCTTGATGAAGATTATTTCAGAAGAGAACCCATAAGACATAGGCAAGTCCATTTCCCATATCAAGATCTTCCTGATGTGGATGTGTCATCTAGTTCTGATGACATTATGGTTGATCCTAATGATTTGAGTGCACTGAGGTTGTAGTTGGCAGAGTAGGATGCCATACATAAAAGGTTACAAGAAGAGAGAGAGGCAGAGAAGGTAAATGCTTTGATAGAGAGGTAGTCTCTTATTAGGAAAATAAATAAAATGAAGGATAGAAACAAAATGCTTACTTCTACTACTAAAACATTCCGGCATGATATTTTTGGTGATCTTGATGCCTTGAGGAGTGAGCAAGAATGCTTACTGCAGGATCATGAATTCAAAAATGAGGGCCCTGTGGTTAGAAAATTGTAAAGCTATGTCCCTTTGCCTAAAGATAAAGATGGGCACAGGATTACCAGGCCTGCTATTATTATAAATGAGAAAGGAAAGGAGAAGATGGTGGGTAACCAAGCAAGCAAACCAATAATAATACCAGGGATCCCACCACCTGATTCAAATAAGGAAACTGAAATGGAAAGAAGGAGAAAAGAAGATGAGGACCTTGCAAGAGAACTAGAGAGAGCTGAGGTTGATGCTTCCATTGCAGAAAAGAAAAGGAAGATCCAATTTTTTTGGGCTTCTTCAGCCAATGCTCTTGGCCCATCTACTACTGAACTAGGTATGCCATCTATGACTACTACTTTTCCACTTAGTAATGCTACTAGCTCTATTCCTTCTTCATCTGCTAAGATAGCTATAGATCCTAGGCTGTAGTCAAATGCACAAATAAATGTAGATGCTAATGTTGATCCTAGGGTTAACACTAGTTCAACCTTTCAAAGAAGACCTATGCAATTAGAAGGCTATAGGAATATAAGTTTTGATGGAATTCCTAGCTATCCAAATGCTTTTCCAAATGATATTAGAGATAAGGTACCTAAGTTTTCTGGTAATAATGCTATTAGTTGTGAAGAGCATCTTAGGTTATTTATTGATATACTTAATGATTATGAGGTAGAGCATGAGGATGTTGTCATGAAATTGTTTGTTCAATCTCTAATGGAGGATGCTAGAGATTGGTTTAAGAGGCTACCTAATAAGTGTATTGATACTTGGGACTCTTTTGAGAAATCTTTCAAAGAGCAGTATGGTGATAGGCCTAATCCTAGCTTCATGTTGAATAAATTCAATACCATAAGGAAAAATCAGAATGAGTTTGCAGCTAGGTTCAATATGAGATTTCATAAACGTATGCATAAGTTGTTCCAAGTCATGTGGTTGGATGACAATGTCTATCTCACTACATACTTCAATGCATTTGATGGGAAGATGGGATATTTATTAATGGATAAAGAACCAAGAACTCTTAGGGATGCTTTTAGGATTGCTGTCAGTATTGAGAACAACATGAAAATATCAAAAAATTTGGGTGGAAAGAGAGATGACCCAAAGTTGTTTGGGGACAGGAAATACAAAAAAGAAAATGATAAGAATGTTGGATCTAGGAGGCAAGAAGAAGATAAGTTGGATAAGGTGCTTAATGCATTGAAGGATTTGAAGGCACCTACAAATAGGAACATCAGTGTTCCTATGAATGAGAGGTGTCGATGAAACAATAATTTTAGTAAGCAGAATAGACTGCAAAACTACCCCTACAACACCCAATGGAAGGATGGCAAGCCTATTGCCCTTACTGTAAGAGGAAACAATGACAGAGGTGTCCCTGACCCTCTACATAAAGCTTCAATAAATGTCATGGAGAATGTACCATGATGTGTTGCATGCCAATCCCCTCATTCTGTAGAGCATTGTGTGGTTGCACAATCTATGGTTGCAAGTCAAGATTGTGGTGATGATGAGATAGAACAAGAAGAAGAACAAGATGATGTTGGTTGCAACATGGCTTCTTCATATCTAGGATATGAAGATGATTTTGATTTTGATGAAGAGGTAGATGTGAGTGTGAAGAGACATAATCAGGCCCTTTTTCATCAAGAGGTTTTTTCTGATGGTGAGTGCATTGATCAGAAAATATGTAACATGAACTCTTCTCCCAAGCCAGTAAGTTTGAGAAGGCCTTCTAGAGAAGAGATGGAGAGTATTACTATAGAAATGATTGCCCAAGTGTAAATTAGAGGCATGGTGGCAAGGAACATAAATGAGAAAGCTACAGGAATATTTATAAAGAGTACCAACTCCGGAGAACCTAATGAGAACAAATCAATGGTTGATCACATAGTAAAATTAAAGAATGTAAAAAGTAAACATTGTGAGCCTAAGGGAGTTGAAATTGAAAATATCTCTTGTGAGATTGAGAATCTAGTTAACACAATGGCTAAGGTTGAAAAAATGAGGGTGGTCAATACACCTAATGTGTCAGACAAGCAAAAAGATGTTAAGGCTGTGCTAATTGAGATTCCTGCTTCTACCCCTATTGACATGTTATCTCTATTGTCACAAATTACAGTTAAGGTTCCATTGTTAGAATTGTTGAGGATCCCTGAAGACAAGGATAAAGCTATTTCATGGGTTGGTAATACTAACAAAAATGATACTTGATGCAATGGATTTCAAGATGAAGCTTTGAAGGATGTTGTTGCTCAGGGAATTGTGTCTCAAATTCCTCCAATATATTTGGATAGTTTTGTCAATGCCAGCCTTGAAAATATTGACCCATTCTTCTTAAGCGTTCTTGTGAATGTGATGAAGTTAAGAAATTGTATGATAGATAGTGGTGCCTCTAATACTGTCATGCCCTTCAAAATCATGGAGAGGTTGGGCCTGAAAGTTGATATAGTGCAGGGTAGATGTTGTGCAATGGATCAGAGGGAGGTACCAGTTATTGGGACTATCAATGCAATGTCATATAGGTTCATAGCATATCTAGAGAAAGTGTTAACAATGAGTGTTTTGGTGGTGGATATCCCTCCCCATTATGGGATGTTTCTATTTATAAGGTGGAGTGCTACCATGGGTGGAAGTTTACAGTGTGATTTGTCCTATGCAACTTTCAAGATTGATGACTAGTTTATCAAGATTGAACAAGATCCAAGAGTATGCCACATGATTGAGAGAAACATAGATAATGAAACTACATGTTTTGTGGATACTGATGTAAATGCTTTTAGGGAAAAGATCCTTGTATTTGAAAATGAGCTTTTTTTGTCACCTATTTCTACTGAGGTAGGTGTTGACTCTGTGGAGGGTGATTTGTGGGTGATGTACTTTGATGGTGCAAACTGCAAAGATGGTGCAGGAGTAGGTATTCTACTTATTTCTCTTGATGGAAACACCTACAAGTTCTCTTTCACATTGAATTTCTTTTGTGCCAACAATATAGCAGAATATGAGGCTTTGTTGTTAGGACTGAGGTTGACACAAAAGCATGGTATAAAATGCATAAGTGTTGTTGGTGAATCTAAGTTGGTGGTGTCCCAAGTCAGGTCAGTGTATGGTTCCAAGAATAGAAGGTTGAAACAATATAGGAATGCAGTGTGGGATTTGATTGAGTAGTTTGTTGCCTTCAATATTGAGTGGAAGGATAGGAGTAATAACAAGATGGCTGACTTGTTGGGCAATATTGCAATCAATCCTAATGATGTTACATTCTCTGGTATTTCTGAAATTGAAATTCAGGCTAGGCCTAGTATACCAGACAATATTGAGAATTGGCAAGTTTTTGATGATGATAATGATATTTTGAAGTTTATGGATTGCAAGGATTGGTATCATGGTCAGGAGCTTGATTGTTCAGCCTTGGTTGAGTCAGTAGAAGGAAGGGAGGTTGTCTTAGGCAGTGAGGTCATTCAGCTTAGAACTAACAATGTGCCCAAGGGGCTTGTTGTTTTGGGGACTATCTTTGAAAACCAAGATAGAGTTCAAAAGAATATTAAAGGAGAAGATCATGTTGATCTTGAGGAGATAAATCTTGGATCACATGAGGCACCTAAGAAAGTGTACATTGGTAGAGATATATCTCAAAAGGTAAGGAGACCTTTGATTGAATTATTGAGAAAATTCAGGCATGTTTTTGCATGGTCATATGATGACTTAAAGGTTTATAGAGAAGACTTATTTTAACATGTTATTCCATTAAGAGAAGATGCTAAACCTTTCCAGAAAAAGCAAAGGCCTATTGATCCTACTTTGGTACCCAAGATGCAAGAAGAATTAATGAAGTTGAGAGATGCTGGCATTATCAAGCCTATAAGGCATTCTTCTTGGGTGTCAAATATTTTTCCTGTAAGAAAAAAGAATGTTGACATCAGGCTTTGTGTGGAGTTCAAAAATTTGACCATCAGCTCATTGAAAGATAATTATTGTTTGCCCAATATGGAGGCTATGTTGCAGAGAGTAACTAGATCAGAATTGATGTCAATGATGGATGGTTTCTCTGGCTTCAATCAGGTCATTTTTAAGGAATCAGAGGAATTCAAGATGGCCTTTACAACACCTTGGGAAACATATGTTTATGTGAGAATGCCTTTTGGTCTCACAAATGTTGGTGCTCCTTTTCAGAGGGCAATGGATGTTGCCTTTTAAGATTTCATTAATGATTTCCTTGTTGTGTATCAGGATGATCTAACTGCCTATTCCAAGAAGTAAGAGGACCATTGTGCTCATTTAGAGAAGATATTTGTGAGGGCCTTGGAATTTGGTATTTCATTAAACCCAAGGAAATGTGCTTTTGGTGTCACAAAAGGTAAGTTGCTTGGCCACTTAGTTGGGAAGCAAGGAGTGAGAATTGACCTAGAGAGGGTAGCAACAATTGATAAAATTTAGAGGCCAAATAATGTTAAAGGGATTCAGTCCTTCTTTGGTCAGGTCAATTTTCTGAGGAGGTTTGTGACAAACTTTGCAGAGGTTACTAGACCTATTTCCAAGATGTTGAAGAAGGGATCTGTAATCAATTGGGAGGGTGAGCCTGATGAGGCTTTTAAGAATATTAAGCAAGCTATCAAAGATGCACCAGTGCTAAAGGCACCTGATTATAATGTCCCAATGCATATCTTTTCTTTCGCATCCTTTCACACTATTGCTGTAGTTTTGTTACAAAAGAATAAGGATGGTTTTGAGTAGCCTATTGCATTTTTTAGTAAATCTTTGTAGGCTACAAAATTAAAGTATGACATAAATGAGAAGCAAGCTTTGATGCAAGAGCATCCTGGGTGTAAGAGCAATCTTGCATCACCCAAAAATATTTCTATTTTTATATTCAATAAGGGCTATTTTGTGCAGAGCTGTTATTTATGGAAAGTTACTATTTTTGGTAATTTTTGTATGTGCTCAGAATGATCTGATTTCTTTCTTGGAGGTTCATTTTGGTCATATAAGTCTGCCAGCAAAGTTTCATGGCTAGATCAGGTGTAGTTTTGAAGATATTGAAGATTTTCGGTATTGGCAGCAGGGTACAGGAACTTTGAACTCAGTTTTGAAGGCTTTAGAGGCCCTGGATGAGGTCAAAAATTTGGGTGACAAGCACTTGCACCGGTCAAGCCTGTAGAGTGCTTCGTGGCATTTCTGAAATGGGGCTATAATAGTCAATCAGGTCAACTGGTGATGACTTATGATCTCCGAAAGTCGGGTCACCTGAAATGGCAGAAAATAATTTTCCTTCAAAATTTTTGTTCGGGTTTCAAAAGTTATTTTGAGCCGACTTTGATGTAATAAATTGAAAGAAAATAAAATAATTCTAAGTTTGGTCGGCCCTTCGGGCTAAATTTCTGGAACCTTCTCGGGCGGTGGAAATTGCCTATATAAGGAAGGCTGTATTATTGTCTTAGGCAGTTCAGAATAGTTCTGGGTAATAGTTCGAGGCTTTATCCTACAGAATATTGTAAGGGAATGCCCATGTGGCTTTGCATATTGTAATTCTGAAAGTTTGTAATTCCACATTTGTGGAGATAATAAGAAGCTAATTTTTCTATTTTTGCATATTATTGTTGTTGTTTCTCTTTTTCTGTTATATGTTTGTGGTATTAAGGGGAGCACCTTCATCAAGTGGTATCAGAATAGGAGTTCTTGAGTGTGTAAACAGATCACCGACTGTGAGGCAGTTTGCACCAGGACCGTGGCTAGGGTTTCAGTGCGCATCATGAAAATGCCTCCACGAAGGGAACGTGGTGGAAGAGCTGGTGTTGTAACACCTGAGGTTAGAGAGCTACAGAGACAAGTGCGAGCATTGCAAGAAGAGATTCACAGAAGAATGAATCTTACTGTCAGAGATAAAAGCGAGGATGAAGCCGAAGAAGAATATCAAGAAGGAGAAGCTGAAATTGTGAACCAGGAGGAAGAAAGACTTTTTTGGGCGATTTCTAAGATTGGGAAAAGACCTAAGATTGAGGTTCCTATATTTTTTGGAAATCTTAACCCAGAGGAATTGATCAACTGGATCAATGAATGTGAGGAGTATTTTGAGTATGAAGATGTTGAGGATCCTGATAGGGTCAAATTTGCGAAGGCCAGACTGAAAGGTCATGTGAAGATCTGGTGGCAAGAAATTCAATTGGAGTGAAATAGAAGAGGGAAAGATAAAATCACAAGATGGGATCGGATGGTGGAAAAATTGAAGCGATAGTTCATTCCTGTTGATTATGAGCTTGACCTACTGAAGAAAATGCAAAGTTTGAAGCAAGCAGGAAAATCTGTTCAGGAGTATACAGAGGAGTTCTATCGACTCCTCATCAGAACAGGCCATGCCGAAACTGATAAGGAGAAAGTTGTCCGATACCTTAATGGGTTAAGGCCAAGCATTCAGGAGGATTTGAATCTGGTTTGAATGAACAGTATTGAGGAGGCATACCAATTTGCCCTAAAAGTAGAGGAAAAGCTGAACAAGAAATTTGAGAGCAGACAAAATGGAAGAGGTCGCGGTGGACGATCTGGTGGATGGTCATATGGTGGCCAAAATGAAGATCCGAAAAAGAAGAATGAGGCCAGTAGTAGTCAAAATCAGCAAGGAAATAATTCCAATCGCTTCCAGGATCAAAATAATAGAGATCAGAGAGGAAGAGGAAGAGGACAAGGATCTGGAAGAGGTGGCTTCCGTGGAACATGTTTTCACTGTGGAGAAGAAGGTCATAGGGCATTTGAATGTCCTCACCGCCAAGGTAGAACAGACAAGAGAAATGAAGGCCAGGCCAGAGTTGCACATGTAGATGAAGATGCCAGATCATCAAATTCTAAAGATGATGAAAGAGGAGAAACGTTGATTAACAGAAGAGTCCTATTGAGTGGTGAGAATGAACCTGAGCAAAGGAGGAGCCTATTTCGCACCAGGTGCAAGTGTGAAGTTAAATGTTGTGATGTGATTATTGATAGTGGAAGCACTGACAATTTGGTGTCAGAAGAGATAGTGACAAAGTTGAAGCTCAAGAGACAGAAACACCCACATCCATATCGGATTACCTGGGTATAGGATGACCACAAGGTCACGGTCAATGAACAATGTCTAGTGAAGTTCAAGATCGGCGGGTACCAAGATGAGGTACTATGTGATATCATCTCTATGGATGCATGTCATATGTTATTGGGTAGACCGTGGTAGTTTGACAGATGTGCTATACACGATGGTCGTGTGAATACCTATTCCCTGACAAAGGATGGAGTGCGACATAAGCTAAAGCCATTGAAGGAGACCGAAGAAAAGGTATGTGGTAATGCATGAATAACATTTGTTGATGGAAGGAAATTCCTAGATGGTATGAGGCATGAGCATGTATGTTTTGCTTTAATTCCAAAAGCTGGTAAAGAGGAAGTAGAAGATATTCCTGTAGAAGTTGCAGATTTGTTGAATGAGTTTTAGGATATTGTATCCGATAACGTGCCTGATGGATTACCACTAGTCAAGAAGATCAGTCATCAGATGGACTTGATCCCAGGAGCGAGTTTGCCGAATAAGGCAGCACATAGAATGACACCTGCAGAAAGTGAGGAGTTGAATAGACAAGTACATGAACTATTACAGAAAGGTTTGATCCGTGAGAGTTTGAGTCCTTGTGCTGTACCAGCGGTATTAGCACTAAAGAAGAATGGAGAATGGAGGATGTGTACAGATTCTAGGGCAATAAACAAGATCACAATCAAGTACAGGTTTCCATTGCCATGAATGGATGATATTATGGACTGTTTGAGTGGAGCTGTGTATTTCTCAAAGATAGATCTGAAGAGTGGATATCATCAGATTCAGATCAGAGAAAGAGATGAATGGAAGACTCCCTTCAAAATAAAGGAAGGACTATATGAGTGGTTAGTCATGCCTTTTGGGCTAACCAATGCACCGAGCACTTTCATGCGGCTTATGAACGAGGTTCTGAAAGAATTTTTGGGTAAGTTTGTCATTGTTTACCTGGATGATATTTTTATCTTTAGTAAGACATTGGATGAGCATATGATGCATACTCATATGGTATTTGAGAAGTTGAGAGAAGAGAAATTGCTGATTAATTTGAAGAAGTGCAGTTTTGTGAAGAAAGAGTTGGTGTATTTGGGGTTTGTAGTTTCAGGAGAAGGTCTAAAAATGGACCTCGAGAAGGTACAGGCTATCCTTGAATGGCCTACTCCAAGGAGTGCTACTGAGGTAAGATCTTTTCATGGTCTAGCTAGTTTTTACAGAAAGTTTATCAAAAATTTTAGCAGTATTTGTGGACCCTTGACTGAAACAATGAGAGGGGATAGAAAATAGTTTAAGTGGACTAATGGGGAAGAAAAAAGTTTTCAATTGTTCAAACAAAAAGTTATAGAACAACCTATTTTAGCACTTCCAAATTTTAATAAGGTGTTTGAAGTAGATTGTGATGCTAGTGGTACTGCAATAGGAGCTGTTATGAGCCAAGAAGGTAAATCTGTTGCTTATTTCAGTGAGAAGTTAAATGATGCCAAGAGGAAATATTCTGTTTATGATCAAAAATTTTATGCTATAGTTCAGGCATTAAAGAAGTGGAGACATTATCTACTTCCTAAGGAGTTTTTTTTGTATACTGATCATCAAGCTTTGCAATATTTGAATAGTCAAGGAAAGTTGAATCAGAGGCATTTAAAATGGGTTGAGTTTTTGCAGAGTTATACATTTGTTTTGAAACACAGGAGTGGAAAGTCTAATAGGGTTGCAGATGCTCTTTGCATAAGGAAACTATTGCTGACAGAAATACAGATTAAAGTGGTTGGGTTCAAGGAACTCAAGAATTTGTATCCAGAGGATCTTGATTTTGGTGAAGCTTGGAAAGCTTGTATAGGACCTGTTACTCTAGACAGGATGAAATGGTTGGATTTCATCATCCAGGATGATATGCTATTCAGAGGAAGTCAGTTGTGCATTCCACAAAGTTCTATGAGGGAGAATCTCATCAAGGAGAAGCATAGCGGAGGATTGGCTGGACATTTTAGTCGTGACAAAACCCTTTCTTTGGTTAGTGAAAATTATTATTGGCCACAATTGCAGCAAGATGTGAAGAAGTTTGTACAGAGCTACAGAGTATGTCAGATGGTGAAAGGAGTGAAGCAGAATACAGGGTTGTATCAGCCATTACCTGTACCAGAGAAGCCTTGGGAGGATATTAGCATGGACTTTGTTCTTGGTTTACCGAGGACTCAGCAGGGACATGATTCAATTTTTGTGGTGGTTGATAGATTTTTGTAGATGGCACATTTCATTCCCTGCAAGAAGACTAATGATGCTATTCATGTAGCAGAATTATTTTTCAGAGAAGTAGTGAGACTTCATGGTTTGCCAAAGACCATAGTTTCAGATCGGGACACTAAGTTTGTTGGATATTTCTGGCGTACATTGTGGAAGAAGTTGAAGATAGATTTGAGGTTCAGTTCATCACATCATCCACAGACTGATGGACAGACAGAGGTGGTGAATAGAAGTTTGAGAAATTTGCTGAGCTGTTTGGTTGGAGATAAGCCAATAGGATGGGATTTTATTTTACCACAGGCAGAATTTGCATACAATAATTCTGTCAACAGGAGCACTGGTAAATCACCATTCCAGATTGTATATGGAAGTAGTCCAAGAAATGCATCTGAATTGAGGAAGATATATAAAGGAGAAATAAGTAGTGCTGAAGCTGAGGATTTTGCAGAACACTTGAAGAACATCCATGAGGAGGTGGGGAAGCATATTACCAAGATGAATGCACAGTATAAGGCTAAGGCAGATGAAAAAAGGAGGCATAAGGAATTTCAGGTTGAAGATGAAGTCATGGTTCATTTGCGGAAGGAGCGGTTTCCAGTTGGTACATATAACAAGTTGAAAATGAAGAAGTTTGGACCATGTAAGATACTGAAGAAGCATGATTCAGGAAATGGATATGAGGTAGAATTGCCTACTGGGTTGAATATTTCACTAGTGTTTAACATTTCAGATTTGACAGAGTATCATGAAGGAGGTGTTGAAGATGAGGTTGCAGCAGCACAGTGGAATATTCCAGCAACCAGTTCAGATATCAAGGAGATTGAAGACATACTAGATAGTCCTGTTGGCAGAAGCACAAGGAATAGGACATATGAAGAATATTTGGTCAAATGGAAAGGATGACCTATTGAAGATTCATCATGGCTAACAAAGGAGGAGGTTAACCATCTTGGTTTTCCTTTGCACGCCTGAGTCGTGATAGGGTCACTTCTCAAATTACCCCGGGTGTCTGATGCAGGAGCATCCTGGGTGTAAGAGCAATCTTGCATCACCCAAAAATATTTTTATTTTTATATTCAATAAGGGCTATTTTGTGCAGAGCTGTTATTTATGGAAAGTTACTATTTTTGGTAATTTTTGTATGTGCTCAGAATGATCTGATTTCTTTCTTGGAGGTTCATTTTGGTCATATAAGTCTGCCAGCAAAGTTTCATGGCTAGATCAGGTGTAGTTTTGAAGATATTGAAGATTTTCGGTATTGGTAGCAGGGTACAGGAACTTTGAACTCAGTTTTGAAGGCTTTAGAGGCCCTGGATGAGGTTGAAAATTTAGGTGACGGGCGCTTGCGCAGGTCAAGCCTGTAGAGCGCTTCGTGGCATTTCTGAAATGGGGTTATAATAGTCAATCGGGTCAACTGGTGATGACTTATGATCTCCGAAAGTCAGGTCACCTGAAATGGCAGAAAATAATTTTCCTTCAAAATTTTTGTTCGGGTTTCAAAAGTTATTTTGAGCTGACTTTGATGTAATAAATTGAAAAAAATAAAATAATTCTAAGTTTGGTCGGCCCTTAGGGCTAAATTTTTGGAAGCTTCTCGGGCGGTGGAAATTGCCTATATAAGGAAGGCTGTATTATTGTCTTAGGCAGTTCAGAATAGTTCTGGGTAATAGTTCGAGGCTTTGTCCTAGAGAATATTGTAAGGGAATGCCCATGTGGCTTTGCATATTGTAATTCTGAAAGTTTGTAATTCCACATTTGTGGAGATAATAAGAAGCCAATTTTTCTGTTCTTGCATATTATTGTTGTTGTTTCTCTTTTTTTGTTATATGTTTGTGGTATTAAGGGGAGCACCTTCATCAAGCTTATGCACTTGTGAAGGAAATCAAGGCTTTTAGATGTTACTTGATGGGAGCAGTTGTGATTGCTTTTGTGCCAAGTGCAGCTATGAAGGATATTTTCTCACAGCAAGAGGTGTCTGGAAGAAGATGCAGATGGATCAATAGGATCTAGGAATTCAATGTTGAGATCTAGATCACTAAATTGGTTAGAGGATTGGGATTGGCAAAGTTGATGGCCCAATCCAATCTAGATGCAAACTAGGTAAATCATTCTAAAATTGACTATACATGTGATATGGATGATTGTATTCGGTATCAGGATATTATTTACTATTTGAGAAACATGAGGTGTCCAGATAGTATCAATGATAATCAAAAGAGGACATTGAAGTTATAGGCCATCAAGTATGTGATTGTGAAATGTAAGCTGTATAGAAAAAATTTGGATTGAATACTATTGAAATGTGTAGATGAGAATCAGGCTAATCTATTTTTGAAGGAGATGCATGAGGGAGTTTGTGGTGGACATTATATGGGTAAAACAACTGCTCATAAGATCTTGAGAGCATGATTTTGGTGGCCCACACTCTTCAGGGATGCAGAAGAGTTGGTAAGGAGATGTGATGCTTGTCAAAGGTTCTCTGGTAAGCTTAAGTTTTCAGGTAATGTACCATTAAAACCAGTAGAAGTTCAGGCTCCTTACCAATAGTGGGGAATTGATTTCATAGGGGAGATAGCAAACAAGTCAAGTGGAGGACATTCATGGATCTTAGTTGCCACTGACTACTTTACAAAGTGGGTAGAAGTTGTACCTACAAGGAATGCAACTAGGAAGGTGGTGGTTGATTTCCTAATGAACAATATTGTTACAAGGTTTGGATGCCCTGAGAGGATAGTGAGTGATAATGCTATGTGCTTCAGGTCTACCGAATATAAGGACTTTTGCAAAGGTTTGGGAATTCAAATTTCTAAATCCTCACCTTATCATCCGCAAGGAAATGGTCAGGTAGAATCTACTAATAAGAGCTTGATTAAAATCTTAAAGAGAATTTTGGAGAAGAATAGGAGGGCATGGAATTCAAAGCTGCCATTAGCTCTATGTGTTGATAGGGTAACTGTGAACAAGGCAATTGGTTGTGCACCATTTGACCTAGTGTATAGAATTCATGCTAGAATGCCTCAGAATAATTTGCTAGAGATGTACAAGTTTGTGCAGTTGTATAATGATGTCATTGATGATGAAATGAAGTTGAGAATGGAGGACCTCATTAGATTGGATGAAACTAGAAGAGAATCAGTTGCAAGGAATGCCAAATTGTAGTTGGAGGTTAAGAATTTATATGATAAAAAGACTGTTGATAGAAAGTTTGAGCCCGGTGATTTGGTGTTAGTTTGGAATGCTAGATTGGAGGATAAGGGGAAGCATGGTAAATTTGATCCCATCTAGTTAGGGCCATATCTGATTCATGAGAAATGAGGCCAAGATTCTTACGTCATCAAGGATTCTAATGATGATCTTCAAGAATTGCCAGTTCATGGACAATTCTTGAAGCAGTACTTCATTTGAAGTACTTTGTTTTCCATGAACAGTAGTTAGGGTTGTACATCTTGTAAATCTCTGTGTATAAGTTGTTTTTCCCTACCCCGTTTTGCCTTGGTTTGTTAGTTTTTGGCCCTATTTCTTGGTCTTGCCTTGCTTGCTCCTTTCTCTCTACAATTTTGTCCTATGGGATGGTCTGCTCTTACCAGTGATTCTAAGTCCTTGCTATGCCTGCAGGAGGCATGCATCCCAGAATAGAGCCACTATTAGGCCAATTTTTTGTCATTGCAAAACCTTATGAAAATGGCCTATTTTCTCTGCAAGCTTTGTTTTTGTGTCTTTCCTTATGTTCTTTGTGTTGTCACCCTACCCTGGTCCAAACTGCATCTCTAAATTCACAAAATCCTGAAAAAGATTCAATTTCTAAGGCCTGCTGGAAATATTTCAAAATCTACCTCAGTGTCAAAAACCCACAATGTTTTCAAAAAGTGCATGAAGTTTTCACTCTGTGTGTTTTCAACCTGCATTGTTTTCAACCTTATGCTTCCTGCTTTGTTCATTTATCTATTGACATGTCAAAAAATTGATGTGTTTTTGGCCCTCTTCCATCGAAAATATTGTGTGTTTTCGACCTCACACTAGTTCCTTGTTTGCTGGTGTTTTCTCTAACTGTGCAAGTGTGATGGGTGTTGGGGCCCAATGTTTCAATCTTTCTTGTCGTGCTTTCTCCAGGTCTCTGGGTGGTTAATTTTTCTATTCAGTGACCTAGCGACTAGCAGTTATCGATTGATCTCTTATTTCTAGCAGTTAAGCGGCTAACATCCAGCGACTCGGTGACTGCAGTCATGTGATCTTTGAAAGGTTGGTGGTTAGTCATGTAGTCACTCAATGCTCAGTGGTTGGTTCATGGGGTCCCATTTCTTTTCATTTCCCAGAGTCAGAGATCAAAGATCTATGGTTGGTGTGTGATCGCATGGAATATTCTTTCCCCACGCGATCATGCGCCCACCGTGCGATCCTCCGAATGGTGAGGCCTTTTGGTGTGCTCCTAGAGGCAATGATGTGGCACATTCTTATTGGTTGTTGCATGGTTTCATGTCAAACTTCTCTGACATGTGATCATGCAACTACCTTCCATTTGTCTATGGCAGTGTGGTGATGGTTGCAGTGGCAGTTTCAGTGATCTGAATTGATGTCTTTCTGTTAGTCCACGTGGTGATGACTTGGCTCATCAGAGGTGCCCATGTTGAAGCTTTAATCTAATAGTTGGTGTATGATTGTAAGGAATATTCCAAGCCTTTGTGATCACACACCATCTGTTAGATTTTATTCCATTTGGTGGGTGGGGTGATGTGTTTGGTTTTCATTGGCCGGCGGGTGGTGAGGTGGCATCACAATTGCGGAGTTAGATGTGGGGCCATTGTCAGTGGGGTCTCTGGTGAGGATGGCTCCTATGGCTGGTGTAAGTTCTCATGGGATTTGTCAGGGCTATGAGATCTTAGGCCAACCATTCATTTTCAAAGGCTTGTAGAGCATGGATCTGGTGTTGGTGACGGGGTGGTTTTTTGTGAATGGTGTTGTGATAGGTGGCATCGTGCATCGCAGTTGTCGAGTTGATGGTGGAGTGAATAAATATTTGGTGGTGCTGATATATTTCTAGCTTGTCACTCATTTGTATGACAATTTGGGGGTTCCCCAATTCATTTGGAGACTTGGTGAATAGCGGTCGCGAGGTCACTAAGTTCTTTAGCGGAGGTAGGATGTTTTTCGCGAACTGGCGAAGTGCTTTTGTCGCCAGTTCACCTAATGACTTAAAGTGGGCTATTTTAACATGTGTAGTCATGTGTTTGTAGAGTCTAACTGGAGTTAAAATTTTCATTCCTTGACTAAGAAACACTTTGTTGCCAGTTCGCTGAATGAAACCCAAGATGCCTCGATGAGTTAGGGTTGCCAAGCTCGGGAAAGATAAAGAGATTGATAGTTGTGACTTAAAGCTAGTGAAGGTTTAAATTTTGACAGCTGATGAGCTGGGTACCAAGGATGTAGCCATTTTTTTTCAAATTCAAAATTTTATGAGGGTTTCCAACAACTAGAAAGGACTAGTTTTCAATGTAGAAGTGACCCTGTTCAGTGAGAAATGACTGGTTTGTTGTTTGCAGTGTGGTCCAAGGTCTATGTGGTTAATTGCAAAAGAAGTTTTGTACCTGGTGAAGGACATTCTTGGCTTTAGGATTCTTTGCAGTAATTTTTGTGACCATTTCCAGCAGGTCAGGTGGTTGAAGCCCTAACCCTAGTCATCCGTAGCTTGTTGCAGATTTTAAGATGACTAGGGGGTATAAGTTATAGATTTTTTGACTTTGTAGGGGTTTCAAAATCTTATTGCTTTTGGTCCCTGGTTTTTGACTATCATAGACTTATAGAGGTCTAATTTGGTGTCTTTTTCTCAGCTTTGTGTCATGTTAATTGTATGCTGATTCTGGATTTGTTAATAAAAACATTCTTCGATCCCAATTTTGTATCTTGTGTATGTCTTCTTGCTTGTATTTGAGCTCATATATGTTAATATCACAAAGTGTGTTAATGTATGGTAAAGAAAGAGTATTTTGAATTCATCTCTGAGATTCTAACAAAGTTAGGATTAAAGCCTTTTAGGTGAATTCAATGAGTTTACAGCTAGGTGTAGAATTTGATGTCCTTGTGCTTGAGGGAAAGGGGTAATAGGCAAAGAACTTACTCTAGTTTCCATTGTGTTTGATTTGAGGTGTTTAGTTCAAGTATACAGTTGGGTGAATCTTAGCCCTGGGATAAGGCACTAATCTTTTCTCTTGAAGTTTCATGGTTAACAACCACAAACATAAACATTCATTTGATAAACCTTTTAGAATTGTGTGAGTATAGTATACATCATTTTAAGACTCCTTTGAAGACATGAGTCAAGGGTACACCCACCTAAGCATTGAAGCTCAAAGTGAAGAAGGATCTTTTGATCCTTGTCAGTTGGTCCCCTTCCTTGTGGACTTTGGAGTGGTGATAGAGTCAGGATTTTATATTATCTATCAAAGTGTAAATCTACAAGTTGAAGATCAAAGGGAATAATCCACAACCAAGAAAATTGAAGGAGAAAAGAAGATGAGGACCTTGCAAGAGAACTAGAGAGAGCTGAGGTTGATGCTACCATTGCAAAAAAGAAAAGGAAGATCCAATTTTTGTGGGCTTCTTCAGCCAATGTTCTTGGCCCATCTGGTAATGAACTAGGTATGCCATCTATGACTACTACTTGTCCACTTAGTAATGCTACTAGTTCTATTCCATCTTCATCTGCTAGGATAGGTGCAGATCCTAGGCAGCAGTAAAATGCACAGATAAATGTAGATGCTAATGTTGATCCTAGGGTTAACACTAGTTCGACCTTTCAAAGAAGACCTATGCAATTAGAAGGCTATAGGCAAATAAGTTTTGATGGAATTCCTGGCGATCCAAATGCTTTTCCAAATGATATTAGAGATAAGGTACCTAAGTTTGCTAGTAATAATGCTATTAGTTGTGATGATCATCTTAGGTTATTTGTTGATATGCTTAATGATTATAAGGTAGAGCATGAGGATGTTGCCATGAAATTGTTTGTTCAATCTCTAATGGAGGATGCTAGAGATTGGTTTAAGAGGCTCCCTGATAAGTGTATTGATACTTGGGACTCTTTTGAGAAATGTTTCAAAGAGCAGTATTGTGATAGGCCTAATGCTAGCTTCATGTTGAATGAATTCAATACCATAAGGAAAAATCAAAATGAGTCTGCAGCTGAGTTCAACATGAGATTTCAGAAAGGTATGCATAAGTTGTTCCAAGTCATGTGGTTGGATGACAATGTCTGTTTGACTACATACTTCAATGCATTTGATGGGAAGATGGGATATTTATTGAGGGATAAAGAACCAAGAACTGTTAGGGATGATTTTAGGATTGCTATCAGTATTGAGAACAACATGAAAATATCAGAAAAATTGGGTGGAAAGAGAGATGACCCAAAGTTGTTTGGGGACAGGAAATACAAAAAAGAAAATGATAAGAATGTTGGATCTAGGAGGAAAGAAGAAGATAAGTTGGATAAGGTGCTTAATGAATTGAAGGATTTGAAGGCACCTACAAATAGGAACATTAGTGCTCCTACCAATGAGAGGCCTCGGTGAAAGAATAATTTTAGTAAGCAGAATAGACTACAGAACTACCGCTACAACACCCAATGGAAGGATGGCAAGCCTATTGCCCCTGCTGCAAGAGGAAACAATGATAGAGGTGTCACTGACCCTCTACATAAAGCTTCAATAAATGTCATGGAGAATGTACCATGATGTGTTGCATGCCAATCCCCTCATTCTGTAGAGTATTGTGTGGTTGCACAATCTATGGCTGCAAATCAAGATTATGGAAATGAGGAGATAGAACAAGAAGAAGAACAAGATGATGTTGGTTGCAACATGGCTTCTTCATATCTAGGATATGAAGATGATTCTAATTTTGATGAAGAGGCAAATTTGAGTGTGAAGAAACATAATCAGGCCCTTTTTCATCAAGAGGTTTTTTCTGATGGTGAGTGCATTGATCAAAAAATATGTAACATGAACTCTTCTCCCAAGCCAGTAAGTTTGAGAAGGCCTTCTAGAGAAGAGATGGAGAGGATTACTATAGAAATGATTTCCCAGGTGCAAACTAGAGGCATGGTGGCAAGGAACATAAATGAGAAATCTGCAAGAATATTTATAAAGAGTACCAACTCTAGAGAACCTAATGAGAACAAATCAAAGGTTGATCACATGGTAAAATTAAAGAATGTAAAAAGTAAACATTGTGAGCCTAAGGGAGTTGAAATTCAAAATATCTCTTGTGAGAATGAGAAGCTAGTTAACACAATGGCTAAGGTTGAAAAAATGAGGGTGGTCAATACACCTAATGTGTCAGACAAGCAAAAAGATGTTAAGGCAGTGCAGATTGAGATTCCTACTTCTACCCCTGTTGACATGTTATCTATATTGTCACAAATTATAGTTAAGGTTCCATTGTCAGAATTGTTGAGGATCCCTGAACATAAGGATAAAGCTATTGCATGGGTTGGTAATACTCACAAAAATGATACTTCATGCAATGGATTTTAGGATGAGGCTTTGAAGGATGTTTTTGCTCAAGGAATTGTGTCTCAAATTCCTCCAACATATTTGGACAGTTCTGTCAATGCCAGCCTTGAAAATATTGAACAATTCTTCTTAAGTGTTCTTGTGAATGGGATGAAGTTAAGAAATTGTATGATTGATAGTGGTGCCTCTAATACTATCATGCCCTTCAAAATCATGGAGAGGTTGGGCCTTAAAGTTGATATAGTGCAAGGCAGATGTTGTGCAATGGATCAGAGGGAGGTACCAGCTATTGGGACTATCAATGCAATGCCATATGTGTTGGCAGCATATCCAGGGAAAGTGTTAACAATGAGTGTTTTGGTGGTGGATATCCCTCCCCATTATGAGATGTTTCTATCTAGAAGGTGGAGTGCTACCATGGGTGGAAGTTTATAGTGTGATTTGTCCTATGCAACTTTCAAGATTGATGAGCAGTTTGTCAAGATTGAATGAGAGCCAAGAGTATGCGACATGATTGAGAGAAATATAGATAATGAAACTACATGTTTTGTGGATACTGATGTAAATGCTTTTAGGGGAGAATCCTTGTATTTGAAAATGAGCCTGTTTTGTCACCTATTTCTACTGAGGTAGGTGCTGAATCTATGGAGGGTGATTTGTGGGTCATGTACTTTGATGGTGCAAACTGCAAAGATGGTGCAGGAGTAGGTATTCTACTTATTTCTCCTGATGGAAACACCTACAAGTTCTCTTTCACAATGAATTTCTTTTGTACCAACAATATAGCAGAATATGAGGCTTTGTTGTTAGGATTGAGGTTGGCACAAAAGCATGGTATAAAATGCATAAGTGTTGTTGGTGAATCTAAGTTGGTGGTGTCCCGAGTCAGGTCAGTGTATGGTTCCAAGAATAGAAGGTTGAAACAATATAGGAATGCAGTGTGGGATTTGATTGAGTAGTTTGATGCTTTCAATATTGCGTAGAAGGATAGGAGTAATAACAAGATGGCTGACTTGTTGGCCAATATTGCAATCAATGCTAATGATGTTACATTCTTTGGTATTTCTAAAATTGAAATTCAGGCTAGGCCTAGTATACCAGACAATATTGAGAATTAGCAAGTTTTTTATGATGATAATGATATTTTGAAGTTTATGGATTGCAAGGATTAGTATCATGGTCAGGAGTTTGATTGTTCAACCTTGGTTGAGTTAATAGAAGGAAGAGAGGTTGTCTTAGGCAATTAGGTCATTTAGCTTAGAACTAACAAGGTGCCTAAGGGGCTTGTTGTTTTGGAGACTGTCTTTGACAACCAAGATAGAGTTCAAAAGAATATCAAAGGAGAAGATCATGCTGATCTTGAGGAGATAAATCTTGGTCCCCAATTCATTTGGAGACTTGGTGAATAGTGGTCGCGAGGTTGCTTAGTTCTTTAGTGGAGGTAGGATGTTTTCCGCGACCTGGCAAAGTGCTTTTGTCTCCAGTTCACCTGATGACTTAAAGAGGGCTATTTTAACACGTGCAGTCATGTGTTTGCGAAGTCTAACCGCAGTTAAGATTTTCATTCCATGACTAAGAAATGCTTTGTTGCTAGTTTGCTGAATGAAACTTGAGATGCCTAGATGAGTTAGGGTTGCTAAGCCTGGGAAAGATAAAGAGATCGACGGTTGTGACTTAAAGCTGGTGAAGGTTTAAATTTTGACCAATAATGAGCTAGGCACCAAGGGTGTAGCCATTTGTTTTCAAATTCAAATTTTTTGAGGGTTTCCAGCGATGAGAAAAGATTGGTTTTCAATGGAGAAGTGACCCTGTTCGGTGAGAAATGATTGGTTTGTTGTTTGCGGTGTGGTCTAGGGTCTATGCTGTTAATTGCAAAAGAGGTTTTATACCTGGTGAAGGACTTTCTTGGCTTGAGGATTGTTTGTAGTAATTTTTGTGACCATTTCCAGCAGGTTGGGTGGTTGAAGCCCTAACCCTAGTCATCCGTAGCTTGTTGCAGATTTTCAAGATGACTAGGGGGTATAAGTTAGAGATTTTTTGACTTTGCAGGGGTTCCTAAATCTTATTGCTTTTGGTCCCTAGTTTTTGACTGTAATAGACTGATAGAGCTCTAATTTAGTGTCTTTTTCTCAGCTTTGTGTCATGTTAATTGTATGTTGATTTTGGATTTTTTAATGAAAACATTCTTGGATCCCAATCTTGTATCTTGTGTATGTCTTCTTACTTTTTTCTAAGCTCATATATGTTAATATCACACAGTGTGTTAATGTATGGTAAACAAAGAGTATTTTGAATTCATCCTTGAGTTTCTAACAAAGTTAGGATTAAAGCCTTTTAGGTGAATTCAGTGAGTTTACAGCCAGGTGTAGAATTTGATGTCCTTGTACTTGAGGGAAAGGGGTAATAGGCAAAGCACTTACTCTAGTTTCCATTGTGTTTGATTTGAGGTGTTCAGTTGAAGTATACAGATGGGTGACTCTTAGCCCTGGGATAAGGCACTGATCTTTTCTCTTGAAGTTTCATGGTTAACAAGCACAAACATAAACATTCATTTGATAAACCTTTTAGACTTGTGTGAGTATAGTATACATCATTTTAAGACTCCTTTGAAGAAGTGAGTCAAGGGTACACTTGCCTGAGCATTGAAGCTCAAAGTGAAGAAGGATCTTTTGATCCTTGTCAGTTGGTCCCCTTCCTTGTGGACTTTGGAGTGGTGATAGAGTCGGGATTTTATATTATCTATCAAAGTGTAAATCTGCAAGTTTAAGATCAAAGGGAATAATCCACAACCAATAGGGCTAAAATTTTAGCAGGTGGGCCATGTCAAGAACTTGGTGGGATTTCTAGATTTGTGGTCATCCTTCATTAGTTTGAACCACACAAATACTATGAGAGGTATATAGGCACCTTATCTCTTCTCAGTTTGATATAAAATTCATAAGCAAAGCATACATAATCAATATTTCACACCGAAGCATTCAAGATCAATTATCAAGAATTCTTAAAGTGTTTCCATGGAAATTTTCTCTAGATTATTTCCCTCATCGAAGGCCATGTAGAAGAGTTCACCATAAAGGAATAATATCACACATAAAATATTCCATCCACATTACTTTCATTCAATTCTTCTTCTTCTTCTTCTCTCTTTCCAATCAAGCATTATGGTGAACTACAACATCAATTATTCTTGAGGTTTTTTATTTCATAATTTCCTTTATAGTTTTTGTATTAAGTTGAGACCATTGCATCAACATGTTTGATCACATTCAAACAATAAATTTTATTTCCAATGTATGACATGATTCATTTTCTAAATCTAGCATCTTCTATATGATAGCATGCTTTCAATTACTTCATTTCATTTCAAGGAAAACCTCTCTTTATAGCCCTCTTCCATATTTTTCTGTGTAAGAAAAAGTGGTGAATCTACAATTATAGATGTGGAAATTAAAGGTTCCAACATATGTTCTCTAAAAGTTTCAAGAAGAAAATATAAGGTATAAGAGCACTATGAAACCTATACTCTCAAAAAAACCTCTAATTTTAACCATAGGTAAATACAATAGTTTAGTTTCCATTTTTATTCGATATAGGTTTTTTTTTAATCCCCCTCTATCTATTTCTATAGAAAGATTTTATGTATCATATTTTATCTTCTATATCTTACATCATCCTATCATATTCCTCTAAACTACCTCATTGAAATCATCCACTTGGTAAGTTGTTGATCCCTAACTTTGGTTGTATATTAGTGTCAAGCACTTAGTCATTTTCTAGGCAATGTTGGTCGGTCATCACTACAACTAAGCCATCTTGTAAAGTCTAAGTTATGTTTAGACTTGTATTTTGTATAGTTACTGAGAAGTAGTTACTTTTGAGAAATTCAGTGGGTCACCAAATAATTCAATAATCATCGAGCATTTTATGTCGGGTTGTATACAGGAGTCAGTGTCGAGCACCAATATATGAAGGATACTAATTTTTGAGCATCAGAGAATTCATATGCTAAGCAAGCCAGTTTTCACATATGTGTTTGTTATGGCACAAACACCAAGGTAAACCATTTTGCCTGACTTCTATGAAATATTTAATGTTTGTTGAGGGTGTAGACTAGGCTTTTGAGGAAACCTATTTTGAAAGCTTCAAGCCAAACAAAAATTAGATCTTAACCTAGCATGAAATCAATTCAAAACAAAGAAAATTCTAAACTAAGCCACCTTTGATAGAGCTTAAACAGGTGCATCCAAGCACTGTTTGATTTGCTCTTGCTTAGGGGATGTGGGTGTGCTCTCTAAGCACTTGGAGCATGTTCCTAATGCTTATTTGGAAGGATTGAGACTTATGAGAACCCCATAAGTGGCAAAAAATAGGTATAGAACACCTAATTTGCCCCTAAGGCCTCAAGGATCCAAATGATGCTGAAATGAAGATTAAGCTACATGATGTTTATGCTAAGATTGATTTTAAACCAAATAAAGATGTGATGATGATGATATGCTATGCAAAAAAATGAAGTAAACTAAGTTAATCCATTATTGCTAAGCTATGATGTGTTAGAAAGCTTGAAGAAAACAAAGAAATATAACAATTAGGAATGATTATGCTAGAGCTAGAAGTAAAAGAGCATGATAACAATGCATGAAGATGAAAGACTAAGCTAATAATTTTCTCTTGGAAGGAGTATTTATAGGATTTGGGAAGGGCTTGAGTTAGGAGGATGAGTTAGAGTTTTGGGTAAGGTTAGGGGTTGAGTCAAGGGGATAAGGATGAAGACTTTCTAGAAGAGTCTAGGCTTTGGATGAGGATAAAGACTTTCTAGAAAAGTCTAGGCTTTCTAAGGATAAATATGGATTTTAGGAAATAAATAAAGTTTTATTTATCTCAAAGGCTTTAATGAGTTTGAGGCTCATTAGGGGAAGGGTTTGACTAGGAGTCAAAGGAGACCTAGATTAGCTTAGGGAAAGTAGGTAATTTCCCCTAAATGGGTTTAGGGAAGGATTAGGAAAGTTCTAGAAGAGTCTAGAGTTTTCCTAGGGTAAATTAGGAATTGAGGATTAATATTTAATCTTAATTAAATATCTTGAGTTGGGATTAGGATTAGGAAATGATGAGATTAGTCTTTAATTGAAATTAAAGAAGGATTAGAAGATTCTAGAAGAGGTTAGTGGTCTTAAGGAAATTGGCCAAGTTTTGGGCAAAAAATAAATAAATTATTTATTTTGGGATTTTTGGTCAATTTATTAATTAAATAATTAATAAATAGGGGAATAATGTTTAAATAAGATTTAAACATTTTTGGGAGGGATTTCTTAATTAAATATTTTTAATTAAGATAAAGGGATTTAATGACATAAAAATAAATAAATTAATTAATTAATAAATGATGATGTCATCAGAACTTTTTCAGAAAATAAAAATACTTTATTTTCTAAAGGATTTTTAGGTGTCTACATTTTGCCCCTCTTTGATGTGATGCCGCAAGTGGCATGGCATCAAAGACAAGAAAATAAGATGCCCAAGGCTAGAATTTAGAGGAATAAGGGATTGTACCCCCTCGACAAAATAACGTAAGGAGTAAACGTTGTGAAATTTTCTCAAAAGGAGATAGAGAAGGAAGGAGCTAGGAACAAGGGGAGATAAATAACCAAGCTTCCAAGAGCAAAGATGGGTGAATGCAAGATGAGATGGAATGAAAAATGTAGGATGCAGCTACATGAGAGATGCAAGATGCAAGATTAATCTATATGATGCAGGATGCAGGGGATTGGGGGAACCTCCAAGTGCAAATGTGGAGACCACAACCTAGTTTAATATAGCAATGCGAGAGACTTGCCAAGGATACTGGGATCACAAGGCCTTGTCACCAATGTTGCATAGGACTGACACTAAAAAGACACGCAGGGTTGCCCTAGCATCACACATGAAACCTAGAGGAGGCATGGTGGAAATGATGCTAAAGAAACCATAAACACATGATTGACTCATAGGCAGAAGCAAAAGATCAAAAGACCTTGCCCCAGATTATCCTCATTCACAATGCACCATGATATAAAGGATTGTGGTGACTTTGAGTAGAGAATAATGAGAAGCCGTAAAAGATTAATAAGATCCAAAGGACAAAATCCAAGACCAAAATGAGAACTCCAAAAAGACATCCTTTGCCAAGGAGAGAGATTTGATGTGACTGATTGAATTGATGGTGGGAAGATTGGTCTAAATGTGTTGAAGGATGCATCAACATGGATCGGGTGTGCTTGGTGGAAGATTAGGTCAGACAGGATGGATACAACTGAGGGGACCCATGATTAGGCTTAGGTCAGACAAAATAGAAGCATACATCTGTGTGGACCCTATGCTGATGGGGAGAATGTTGTGTTGCTGATTGGAAAATGATGTGGTTCAAAGATAGTCATGATGATCAAAGATAGTCAACAATTGATATTGCTGAAGTACAAGGCTGGGTAGGACAAGATTTTTGATCAAATGTTGTTGCAAGACTGACAAAGATATGTACAACAAGATGCAAGGATATTTACAATGGATATGTGCAAAAGCTCAAGATTAGGATGTACAAAGAACCTGGGGGTGAAGCTAAAACTCCAAAGATATGCAAGACGATGCCCCAGTTGGGCTAGAAGGCCAAGATGGACTGGTGATGGATGATTTGTCCTGAAATGACATAGATTTGGGAAAGACATATCCCAATGATGTTGATTGGATTGAGATCAAGGCTTGCTACAAGACTAAGGATGTGATTTGATCAGTTGGCTTGATCTTGGATGTTGGATTTTGGATAGCTAGAGGATGTGGATAGGATTGGAAGATGTTGGAAGATTGCTAGCAATAGTTGGATATGGATGGATGACATTGGATTGCATGAAAGATATTCTATAGCTAGATACCAATGACAAGGGAAGATACCAAGTGATGGAAAGATGGAGGAAATGCTTAGAATGAGGATCATGGAACTGCTAGGAGATTCAGATGGAGGAAGATTTGGATTTGGATGGAAGAACGCTTGAGGATTGGATAGAGGAATACTTGGGGAGATTGGATGGTAGATTTTCTTGAGGATTTGGAAAGAGGAATGCTTGGGGATATTGGATGGTAGATTTGCTTAAGGATTGGAAGATGGAATGCTGGAGGAAACACTGAGGGATTTGGATAGAGGAAAGCTAGGGATTTGGATAGATGCAAAGATAAATGAAAGATAGTCTCCAAGGAATATGTTACTAAGGAAAAAGATGCCCCTTGCTTAGGATAATTCATTCATTCAGAGATAGTAGGATGGGGTATGATTAGACAGAGGATATGCCGACAAGAGGATGAGGAAGGTAGATGGAAGCTAGGACAAATGGATTGAATAGAGGATATGTAGCTGAAAGGTGTGATGGATACCAAGGACGTGCCCAAAAAGCATGTATACCTGGTAGTCTTTGTTTTATCATCAAGATCCAAAGGAGGATGAAGGAGGTGAGAGAAAAATGGGATGGAGGAGATGTTGGATAAGAGGTGATAGAAGGGAATGGCCCCCAACTATAGAAATGAATTGGGGGGAGGCCTACGCATGATGCCTGTTTGCTAGGTTTTCACCATGGTACTTGTCCAAGGCGCTTGAATTGCCAAGTTTTCAACATGGGATGAATGTTTTTCTCTTTTTCTTTTCTAATACTTTTCTCTTGATTTTTTCCAATTTTTATGGATTTCCTAATTTTTCTACTAACTTTGGGCTGATCTTCTGATATTTCTTATGTTTTTCTATCTTTCTTCACTAATCTTCTGATTTGTTGCTGACATTTTCTGATTTGGTTGTTGCCTTTCTGATTTGGTGTTGTTATGTTGCTGACATTTTTTGATTTATCACTAACATTCTTCACTGATCTTTCTGATGTGCTCGAATGTTGGTACAACTTTACTGGGATGGAGGGATTATGCAAAGGCATGGATGAGATGGGGTAGATGGGAGATATGGTGGTAGAAAGTGTTTGGATGGAAAGATGGAAAGTGATCATGATAGGGAGATGCTGTTAGGACCAACATTGGCACATGTTGTGAGAAAGGTGGATGAAGTGGATAGGACGTGGAAGATAGAGGTGGATAAGATGGAGGATTTATTCTAGGAGATTTTGAATCTTTGGGACCCAAAATAGATTTAGGAGATGGAGGAGAAGACTGAGTAGCTGGGGGATTAGCAACTTTGGATGCCATTATGGATGTTTCTTTTAGATGCATTACATCTTTTTGCTTTGGGATCCACATCATTTTTGTTTTAGCTTTGGTGGGGCTTTGTGGCCATTGGTATGCATCAAATTTTGCTTTTACTTTGCTGAGCCTTAGTTTCCATGTAGTAGATTTTGCTTGTGCTTTGCTGGGGCTTTGTGGCCATTGAGATGCATTGGATTGATTGATTAGATTTTGCTTTGCTTGAGCATGTCATTTAGACTGGACATGGCAATCTTTGAATTTTCATGGATATTTCCCTTTATTCATATTAGATATGGCATCCAAATTACGGGGAGCATTGGAGTGAATATGAGGAGATGTGCGGGATGGTGAAAATATGGATGGAGAGATGGAAGGAGATTGGTAGATAGGATATGTGGGAATGTGCCTTTATTGATCCTGACTAGGGATGTTTGGATTTTGGATGAAGGACTGAGTAGGATAAGATGGGGGATGATATTTTGGGATGTAAGGTCCCAAAATGGATTTGGTATGGGAAGGATATGTGCTGGTAGATTTTGGGACATAGGGACCCAAAATGGATTTGGAGGAAGGAGGAATGTGATAGGTTGTCCTAGGCTATAATGATGGAGGAGGAGGAATAACATTGTATGTTTTGGGAGATGTGATGGTGGGTTTGGAAGGAGGCTTGAATCTTGCTTTAGCTGTACCAACATTTCTGGAGGAAGTGCCTTCTTCTGATGTGTGACCAATTCCACGTGACTTTGGATGTTTCTTATCTTGAATGGGCTCTAGATTTCCTTGTTCATGGATGCCTAGGTCTTCTCCCTAATAATTCCATTTCTTGAGCATTTTATCCAAACAAGGATATTTCTGACTTGGGGAATATGATAAACATCCAGTTTCTGGTTCCCTGATGGAAGATATGAAACTAATTTATTCTGCTTCAAATGGACTACCTTTGACAAATGTAAGTGATCCAAGAGGATATATTGATGGCAGTGGGACAATTTGGTTTAGAAGATCCTCAAGAGGAGAGGATAGGATGATGGGATTTTGACTAGGATTGGGGGATAGTAATGAATCTTCAGATGGAGAAACTAGGATGATAGGATCTTGGATTGGAGGAATTGAGATTGTAGGATTTTGGAGTGGGGGTGATGGAAGAAATAGTGCATGTGATGGGGGAAGTGAAGGGATTGGATCTTGATTTTCTTCTGCGAGTATTTCAACATGCTTTTGGACAAGATCTTGACATGGCAGGATTTGTGTGGATAGAATGCTAGGGAATGTATGGACGGAATCTTTAGATGGGGTGGATGGAAGGATGGGATATTCTATGGATGTGATGTCTAGAAGAAGGAAGAACTCTTCAGATGGTATGGATGAAACGATGGAAGATTTTGCAGCTGTGATGGTAGGAAGAAGGGTGAATTTTTCAAATGGTATCGATGAAAGGATGGAAGATTCTACAACTGTGATGGTAGGAAGAAGGGTGAACTCATGGGGCTCACTAGATGTGCTTTGGATAATGCTAGGAGGAGGTGATGTTGGTGGGGATTGGATGAAAACTTTAGATGGAAGGTACTCAATGATGCTAGGAGATGGAAGAGGATCAATGTATGAAAGATAGATGATAGATGATACATGAAGCTTTGAGATGGAATGGATCTTCAACTTTAGGAGTGGGATTTGTTGTTTGCTTCCTTGTGAAACTCCTTGGAGACTTTCAAATTAGAGGAGGTGAGGGATTAGAATGTGTAGAAGATGGGGAGCTTGGATGGTCCTCACATGAAGGTGGGGTGGAAGATTTTGAACTTTCTTGAGGGGATGATGGTGCTAAAGAGGTAGAGGTGATGGATCAAGGTATGGGATATGAAGTGGTTTGAAGGATGCACTCTGCTTGTGGGAGGGGATTTTAGAAATGTGGTTTGGAATAGAAGATGGTGGATTGAGATAGGATGGAGGATTGGGGAAAAGGATTGGAAGACTTGGTTTTTGGTTTTGAGAATGATTTGGAGGATGAGTGGATGGAGGATTTGGATAAAGGATGGGAAGACTAGGATTTTGGATTTGGGAATAATTTGGATGATGGGTGAATGGAGATTTTAGATAAGGGATGTAGCATGAAGTGTTTCGAGGGGATGGTGGTGATTGGGATATGACCATAGCAGGAGATGGAGGTATGAAGGATGCATATGGAGGATGTGTTGGTTTAAGATAGGGATAAGTTATGGATGGATAAGATAATGGATTTGCCTTGCGAAGGACATGAAAGGGAGTGCTAGTGGATAAGCATGAAGGCATGATAGGATATTTTAGAGGAATGATTGGATACTGGGGGATGTTTAGAGAAAACTTGGTAAGATTTTCAAAATATGCATCATGATCTACAAGGCTTTCATCATCTTTGGGATAGGATGGATTGAGGGGAGAGACATAATAACCAAACTGATCATAATAGTTTTGAGACATGCTGATTTGTGGATGAGTTGGATAGGAATGAAGGATGAAGATGGATTGGAAGACTAAGACTCATATTGGAATGGCTAACAGGATCATACTAGGATTAGATTTGGCTTAAGATTGGAAGAAGACTAACTCTAGAGGAAGACAGACAAGGGGATGGGGGATGACCAAGATGACTTTGCTAAGCTAGGATAGGAGGAAAGGATGACAAAACTGGATTGAATATAACTGGAAGACCATGATTTGAGATTCTGAAAGCATTGGACATTTTTTGGATTTTGGTAGGATTTGGATTGACATGGCTTTCCTGAGTATCTTTGAACCAAGTTGTAGATTAGTTTGATGATTTTCCAATGGAAAAGGATAGATTTCAACAAAGATTTTTTCGAAAAGAAATCTCCACAAGGGACAAAGCAACCTTGTGGGATACAAGTAGGATAACTGACTCTGATAAAGCTTTGAAAAGTGTATGTTCCAACAATGTTTTCACAAAGTATTTGACTGTCAAGCACTTCAAGAAGATCTACCTAAGGAAGGTGAGTATCAAAATCGCTTGCCCATAGCTTGGTACCCTCTAGAAGGGAATACAAATGGTGAGTAATCTTGAGGTGACCTGGTAAACCCCTTGGAATCAGTCCTTGCACAAGGATTTTGATACTTTCGGATGTAGATAGGGTAGCCTCTATTTTATTAGGTTTTGTAATAGTTCCGTGGAGTCTCCATACCTGGTTATGCTGACTACCTGTGACTCAGTTAAGAGCCTAGCCAAAAACGCTGGAGGAGGAATATTTACCTATCCCCAAACATTTGCATTTGGCACAAAACACCTATGGATTAGGAGATATAAGTGAGTACTTTTTTCCTTCACTTTATTTATATACTAGCCGTGGGGGATACCGGTTTGAGGTCGTTCTCCGAGGAGAAAGAACTTTTCTCCCCTAGATAAGCCTCGCTAGAAGTAGAACAAGTGAACTTGTCTGAGTTCAAATATTTTACGTCACTTACTCTAACATGATTTTGCAAGAAAATGAAAGCTCCTAGATGCACATCAAGCAAGTTGTTCTTTTTCCCAATTTGATGAAGTGTGTTTGAACTTTTAAAACTTCTGAAGACACAAGTGTTTAACGTTTGATTTGTTCTTTCTCCAAAAAGTAAATGATTTGAGTGATTGCAAGTTCTTTCTTTGAGCATTCAAGATTGAGATTGGCATGTTGTTTTAAGAACTTTGAAGTGCTTTTTTTTAATCTTTTAAGGCATTCAAGATTTGAGTTTGTTTGAATTGAAATTCAAAGAGGAAGGAATAGGGATGCTTTGTTTTTTAAATTTATTGCATTCAAGAGTGTGTTTGTTTTTGGAAATGAAAAATGACTCTTTTAGGACTCTAAAATTTGATTTTAGGATGCTTCCTAAGATTGATTTTAGAACCCCAAATGAAGATGATCTAATGCAAATTTGTGGTTCTATTTTTAGGCCTCAACATGAAGTGTGTTTATCTTTGCGTGAATGCATCTAAAACCTTGATGTTGCAAGGATACAATTGATTTGATTAGTTTTGCCTTTGTTTGTTAGAATATTTTGCAAGTTTTTGTCTTTAATACATTCAAGAGTGATTTGGGGATTCATTTTAAGCACTAAAATAAGATGTTTATGCCTTTGTTTTGTTCATTTTTACCCCAAACTGAAATGATTATTTTGTCACCCCTAGTCCAAGCTTTCTTTCCCTGATATTATTATAGACCTCTAAAACAACTTTCCAATGCTTTTTGAGTCACCAAATTGGGAGTTCATATGCAAAAGTTACAAGGTTTTTCGTCGAAGTGCCTCGTTATGGATTTTAAAGAGGAGAATATGCCAAAATCTCTTAACAAGTAGGAGTTGATAGAATGGAAGAATGATAAGACTAAGAAGAGGAAGAATATTTCCACAAGCTCCCTCCACCTTCAAGCTTCAAAATTTAGCAAAAACTCCAAAATGGATGAGATGTTGTCAAAAGACCCATGAAGTGGGTCCCACTGGGTGTGCCAGAATGTAGACTAGGCTTTTGAGGATACCTGTTTTAAAAGACACAAGCCAAACAAAGATTAGATTTTAGTCTAGCATGAAATGAATCAAAAACAAGTAAAACTCTAAACTAAGCCACCTCAGATAGAGCTTAAATAGGTGCACCCAAGAACTGTTTGATTTGCTCTTACTTAGGAGATGTGGGTGTGCTTTCTAAGCACTTGGAGCATATTCCTAATGCTTATTTGGAAGGATTGAGACTCATGAGAACCCCATAAGTGGCACAAAATAGGTATAGAACACCTGATTTTCCCCTAAGGCCTCAAGGATCCAAAAGATGCTGAAATGAAGATTAAGCTACATGATGTTTATGATAAGATTGATTTTAAACCAAATAGAGATGTGATGATGATGATATGCTATGCAAAAACAATGAAATAAACTAAGTTAATCCATTATTGCTAAGCTATGATGTGTTAGAAAGCTTGAAGAAAATAAAGAAATCTAACAATTAGGAATGATTATGCTAGAGCTAGAAGTAAAAGAGCATGATAACAATGCATGAGAATGAAAGACTGAATGGCTCTTTTTCTCTTGGAAATGAGGAGCATTTATAGGATTTGGGAAGGGAGAATGAGTGGCCAAGATCAAAATCCTTAAGAGAGGCCAAGATTCATTCAAAGGGGAGCACATGGATTGTGCTAGTTCAGGGCCACCTCCTTGTGACAAGTGTCATAAGGGCATTGGGTTGAAAGATGGGAGGGATGTGCACAATTTGGGAAATGTGCCTAAGGTCAAAGGGTGTAAGAAAGGGGTGAGGGGCTTCTTAAATGCATGATAAATGCATGTAAGAGGGATAAGGAGGCCTTAAATGCACTTAATGCATGTAAGAGAAATTTCTAGAAGTTTGTTGACTTTGGGTTAAGCTTAGGAGTTGGCTAACCTTGGTTAGGGAATGTGACGGGATTAGGGGGGGGGATTAGGATTAGGATTAGGGTTAGGACTTTCTAGAAGAGTCTAGAATTTCCTTAGGATAAACATGGATTTTAGGAGATAAATAAAGATTTATTTATTTCCATGGTTTAGGTTTGAGAATATTTATTAAAATGAATTTAATAAACATGAGGATTAAATATTTAATCTTAATTAAATATTTTGAGCTGGGATTAGGGTTAGGAAATGATGGGATTAGCCTTTAATCAAAATTAAAGAAGGATTAGAAGATTCTAGAAGAGGTTAGTGGTCTTAAGGAAATTGGCCAAATTTTGGGCAAAAATTAAATAAATAATTTATTTTGGGATTTTTGGTCAATTTATTAATTAAATAATTAATAAATAAGGAGACAATATTTAAATAAGATTTAAACATTTTTGGGAGGGATTTCTTAATTAAATATTTTTAATTAAGATAAAGGGATTTAATGACATAAAAATAAATAAATAAATTAAATAAATAATTAATTAACAAATGATGATGTCATCAGGGATTTTTCAAAACATAAAAATGCTTTATTTTCTAAAAGATTTTTAGGTGTCTACAGAGGGAATCAAGGAGTTGATTACGCCTTGCATTTCTAATCATTAATCCCTATGTAAGCCATGTAAGCTATCAGAAAAGGGGAATGCTTAAGTGGCATAAGTAGAGAATCTAGATCGTTGATCTTGATCTAGGAGGTTGATAAGATGTTTCTATAAGATGAGATCTAAACCCTAAAAATGATGAAAGTGTGTATGCAAGGAAGGAGATCTCATGTATGCATAAGTATTTTAATTACTAGATGTAGATATCAGATAGGGTGACAGAGTAGAGTAGTGAAGGATAGAACAAAGATACGTCTGATTTTGAGATAAGATAAGCATTGGAAAGAGGATATCTTTAATCAACATTTTGAGTGAAAAATGAAGGATTAGGTACTGATATATTTTTGTAGGTGAATCAAGATAAATATCTTAATAGAGTAGTCCTAACAAGCTTGAACATAAATCTATTAGCCGAGTTATTACTTAGTTGTAATTTTAAAATCATTTAATCAAGGTAGATTGTATAAGTCTATAAGCTCTTAACAGGGAAGACCCCTTATAGGGTAGATCATCTGAAGTGATCAAACTTTATAGCCCTAACAAGCATACTTTAATACTACAGTAGTAAAGATTTGTGGGTGTCATCCCCATCCCAATTTTACCTTTTTAGGGTTTTTGGGTAACCAAAATTTATGTGTTATATGTTTCATTTGATGGTATAAGTTAGAATGTTAGATCTATTTCAATATTAAAATTCATGTTTATGGTATGAATGTGGATTTAGTTTGTAGAATTAAATTATTTGAGATATTTGATTCAGCCCCTCTCAGTATATCACTTTTCCACATTAGATTTCCAACAATTGGTATCAGAGCTTTGGTCTCTTAAAAGAGCTCTAATCACTTGTGAGTTAGGGTCTTGGAGATGGAGGTCTATAATTTGGGAAATATCATAGAGAATTAAAAGATTGACATTCAACTTGCATTACACTAGCTTCAAGCAGCTAGGGGAGAATTGAAAAAATCCTTAGGCAGAATGAAAGAATTGGAAATCTAACTGAATGACACACAATATCAAGAAGATGACACTAAAGGTCTATTTGGCAATGGAAACTCTACTAAAAGTGATGCAGCTATAGAAGATCTATTAGAAAGAAACAACCTATTGAATGAAGATATCAGAATTGTGAAGATAGAACATGAAATTCAATCAGTAAGACTATGTGAAGTGATTGAACAAAAAGGAAAGTTGAAGACAAGACAATTCCTAAATAAGACAAAAGATAAATGTCTATAAGAGTTGATGAAAGGACATGTGACATGAAAAGTCTGACAAACAATCAATTGGAGATGGTAAATAAATTGCTACTTGCTAATCAAGAGTTGAGCCAAAAGGAGTGGAAATCACAAATCTGAGATCAAAGAATAGTCAACTGAAGAATGAATTGAGATCTACAAAGGAACTCAATGAAAGGATGAACAAGCCAAATGAAGCTATGAAATACTTGGAAGAATTGTTAAGGTCACCTTGAAGATCTAGTGACACTTCTGGACTTGGACATGATGAGCACCTATCATCCACTAAAGAAGGACAATCATCAAAGATTGGAGAATAGAGGAATGAAAATTCAAAGAACCAAAAATCTACATGCCATCATTATGGAAAGCCAGGGCACACAACAAAAATCTACAAAAGGAAGAATGGTAAGTCAAATCCTAAAATTAAATTTCATGGAAATTGTTTTAAATGTAAGAAGCATGGACATCAGGCACATGAATACAGGTCAAGGGTCAGTCATCCATGTACTACATCTAGATTTCAAGGACATTATTTTAATTTTCATAAATATGGTCATAGAGAACAAGAATGTAGATCCAATGCTAAGTGGACATCTAACAAGTAGAGTAAAGCACCTAGGAAGGATAACACATTCAATTGGGACTAAAATACATGGTATAGTTATCATTATTATGGAGAATATTTTCATATTGGAGAAAAATGTGTAAAGACACATTTTAGAGGAAAATCCAAGAGTTGGATGAGTGTAAGTTTGGTCTGTTACAAATGCCAAAATATTGGTCACATAAAAAGAGACTACAGAGCACAAGCACCGAGTAATGAACAAATCATAAATGAAGAAACTATTGAACAGATAAGGAATTAGATAAATAAGACATGGAGAAAGAAAGAGGAAGCAAGAAGTAGTGAATTCAGTGAACCTGAGATCACCCAATCCAATGGATCAAGTGATCCCACTACTTCAAACTAAGCGAAGAAGGTATGTGAGGAACTGAATTTCCTAGTTTCATATTTTTACACCAGTTCCTGACATTTGATATATTAAAGTCCATATCTACATGAATTAAGATGCATCAATATAGATTTGAGAAAATATTTATATTGCATATTTGATGTCGAGCATCAATATTTAGTTCTATAGTGACTGAGTCACTCAGTGTATTTTGAGCTCTTGTAATTGTCGAGATAGTATATCTACCGAGCTGAAATACAAATGGTAGTATTGACCCAGTCATGGTTGTAACTAAGTATGTGGTAACCGAGTTGTCATGTGAAGGCCAAGATAGTTATATTTACCTACAAAGTGTATGAATCATTTAATGAAGACCTAATCCGACCGTGTGAGTCTATAAAGTGAAATATTACCATTCATTCTCATTTCACCTAGCAATTTGAGAATTTGTAGAGCAATTTATAAGCGATTGAAAAGAGAAACCTATGCTAAGTTTAGTTTGTAAAGATGTTTGCAGTGTTCCATCAGAAAACATCATGAAGGACTTTTGAAACAAGGTATTACCGAGCAACTTAAATCTATTTTTCAAACCCTAGATTAGGGATATGGCATCTAATTCATCTGCAACAACTAAGAAACAAGGAAATAATTTTTGAATGTTCAAATTTTGAGTAGTGATGCATGTAAGCCACCTAAATTTCAAGCTGTTCCAAAAAGTGTGGTGAAGGAAGATCTCACGGGAGCCCTATCATCAATTTCACCAAGTGTTTTGATGATACATGATGTGCGCTCATGTTATATGTACAAAATTAGAGAGATTAGAGATTATGAGTTGAGAGAGGCTTACAATAGGTTATGTATCAATGAAGCGTTGAAGGTAGAGCATCAACATGATGTTGAGAAAGGGTTCGTGTGAGCCCTATTTTCCCAAGTACTTTTAAAGGTGAATATATTAAAATTGTTTTGAGCAAAGTTCATGACATAAAAATTTGGTAGGAGAATGGGGCAGTCAAGATCACAAAGTGTTGTCAAGTTGACTATACTAGTGTATATGACATAGATTAGTGTTATCATTATGGAAAAAAATTCATATAGATTTTTGGTGTCACCGCACTTACTCATAAGATTAGAATTTGGCTAAATATAGAAGAAAGAGAAGATAGTGAAGTACCTGATAAAAAAAGCATCATTGCACCTATGTATGACCAAGTTTTGGTATGCAACCTGTTGGCTCTTCTCCTTGTAGGACCAAGCTTGAATCCAATAGTTGGTCTTAGACTCACAGGTTAGGCACTCAAGCTTGACAAGAAAAACAAACCAATTGATGAGGATAGAGAGAAATCCTCCTTCTTCTTTGAGCTCCACATTCACTCAGGCGAGTATTGCCTTATTTGCATGTTCAAGACACCTCATAACAAACCAAAGGCCTATAGATAGATTAATGTGGAATAGAAGTCAGTCTCCTATAGGTATCCTGTACCCCAATGATAAAAAGTCTCATGACATAGCCCTACTTGCATGGAATGAGATTGAAAGCCAGAAACCTATCCTAACAACATGAAAAGGAAAGGGTGGGACTAGAAGGAAATGATTTTAAAGCTGAGTTTGAAGGGACCCCTGAGATACCCTAAGCCTCTGATAGACCAGTGCATTGTCCAATGGGCCACAGAGTCAAATACCCTAATGCAAGAGACAACTATGAAACAAGAAAATAATAGATTCAATGTGTTGATGCCATACATCAATCACACACCATGACCAAGCCTCAACTTAACACCCACCTATGCATTCAAGCATGTTATTATCCATCAAAGGATTTTAACCCTCCCCTTAGAAGAGACCTATGAACAGATAATACATTGACTAGCATCCATTGGAAGACAAGCATGAAATATCCTTGACACCTCAACTCATACATACATGAACACTAACTCTGAACCAGTTATCCCTGCGAAGACAACTCCACTTGCAAACACTTAGGCAATGCAAATAGACAAATCAAACACCCTTAATGTATGATTAATGATTCAAAATTAAAATGGAGATAGCTTGGTAACAACAAGAATGCATTAAATTCTCATACATAAGACAAATCAATTCCAATATGCATTATATTCTCTGAACCAATAATGGAGAAAGAGGAACACTCTATATGTAGATAGAAGGAGAAATCTACAGGAAAAAGACCCTTCACTAGAACTGATTCTCCTCAAAAATTTGCAGAAGAAGGAACCCTTACAAAAATGAACAACCTACCATTTATACCACTAGCTACCTTGGAATTCTCAGAGAGAATGAAACAAGCTATAGACAGCTAGGGCAAGGGTTTCAACTACCCAACCAACCAAAAGAATACATCAGAATTTATTACAAGGGCAGGAAACCAAGAAACCTCAGAGAAATAGATCAAAGATGATCTCCAATCATCATAATTCTCAAAATAGAGCATAGAAGATCACTGATCTATCAACCACCCTAAAATACACCTCAAGCCAACAAAAATATCCTCCTCCACATGGCACAAATCCCTACAATCACTCATGGCACCCTGGACCACACTGGAATGGCGGAGAAGTTCAAATTTCACCAACTCTAGCCCCCTCTGTCATCAATTTTAGTCCTTACAGGCCACTGGAAACATCTCTGAGATTTGAATTCAAACTCCAATGGCTAAGTCTTGGCACCAGTAGCACATCGGTGGTCCTGATTCAATCAGAGATTAGCAATTAAGTCCCGACTGTAGATCTCTTCATCATTCCCGGGCTTTAGATCTTTAACTCATCAAGCACCTCGGGTTAACATTCCGCGAACTGGCGACAAGGCAAAATCCCAATCACAAAATGGAAAGCTTAACTCCAATTAGACCCCAGACCACATGACCACATGTGTTGAAATAGCACTAAATCATCTGGCAAACTGGCAACAAAGGACCTTCGTCAATTTGCGGAAAGAATAGCGCTGCCGCCAAATCATCCCGCGAACCTGTGATAAGAAGGAAATTTATCAGGCCGCTAAACTTCATTCACTTTGCCACTAACTTTGCAACCATGACACATGATGCCACCTGTCACCATGCCTTATACCTGGGCCCTCCATATGCCACATGTCACAACACTGTTTGTTGAAACTACCGAGTCACCAGCCAGAGGACCCACACTCTGTAACCCTTGGCCACCTTGGCACACTGGCAACCAACCATAACCCAGCATGTCACCATCTCCCATCAGGCCCCAACACCATGTGGCACCCGGTCACATGATCGCAAGCCGTGGAAATGGCCCCTTACGATCATGCGACAAGGCCATAAGACCGTAACATCACCACCCACCTACCAATAGAAAACTACCACCACATGGAGATGCCCCATCACCCACTATCAAGCCCTAGTGACACATGGCAAGTGGTCATATGATCACATGGCCAAAAATTGGGCTATGCGATAGCCAATCACAAGCTACCACATGACCACCACTGCAAATGGGTCCACCGAGTAGTCTCCTCATAAACCAAAATCGATGGCTGTCACTATACCATGATGTTAAAAAGTGAGCACCTCTGTTCAGTAGTATAATGGCAACCACCAGATCTATCCATGCTTTAACCTCCTCAGAAGACTGCGGACACTATCCAACCTATCAATCTGCCAACCAATCAAAAGATGCCAACTCACTCCCCTCTAACACTGAGACCAACGCGCTCTGCAAATAGAATCAACGACAGGTGCATGATCACAAGGGGAAAGAATATTCCTCATGATCACACGCTGACCATTGATCTCCCTCCTCTGCCACTTGAAGAATCAAGCCCACTAACCATCAGGCATTCAGTGATTACGTGACTAACCACTCACCAAGTTGTGAAATGCTAGCCACTAACCGCCAGAAGAGAAGAGATCACATGACCACATAGTCACCAGGTCGTGAGATGTCAGCCACCTAATTGCCAAAATCAGGAGACCAAAGATAACTGCTAGTCGCTAGGTCACTGAATGAAGAACGAACCACCAGATAGCTGAACAATGCAAAGAGTCGGGACCACACAGATAGCTAGTAGGCGGTCGCATGATCACATGTCAGAAAATTCTGACATGCGGCCATGCGATAACCAATCAGGAAGAGCAATCAAAGGCCTGGGCCCACCTATCATCGCACTTGTGCACTTAAGGAAAGCCAGCAAATAGGCAACTAGGAGGTCGAAAACACATAGGGTTTTCAACATAATGGAAGACTGAAAACACACAGAGTTTTTGACACCAAAGGATAAGAGCACAAAAGTAGGAAGCCTAGGGTTGAAAACAACAAAGGCTGAAAACACATAGACTCAAAACATCATGGACTTTCAGAAACACTGTGGGTTTTCAACATTGTGGCAAATTTTGACAATACTTCCAGTAGACTTAGAATTCAAATATCTTTCTGCATTTTACACATTAGCAGATTTGACCTGGGCTGAAGCAAGGTGACACAGTGAAGAACATAGGGTAGGACACTTAACAAACACATTGTAGGGAACAGGCCAATTTCATAAGATTTTGCTATGATAGAAAATTGGCCTGACAGGCCCTTGAAGATAAGATTTTGAATATGTAATCGTGCTAAGTCTAAGAGTACATGATCAGATGAGTTAGTATGAAGAAGTTAGAGTGAGTTGAAGTGACACAGTCAGTGAGTGACAAAACAAAGCATGCAGCCAATAGGATATATTTTGATTAGTGGTTATAATATTGTTTTGTTAAGACTATGTGCCTATTGTAAATGTTTTGTAAACATGTTAATAGAAATGTATGTAAACACACTTGGGCTAATTCATTTGGAAGCATTGTATGTAATAGGTTATAGGGTGACTTAGTGAATAGTTTTGTTTGCACCTATAAATAAGATATGTGCCTTTATAGTTGAGCATGGTATGAGATATAGAGTTGATAGAAGATGAGAAGTATATGAAGAGCAGTCAGAATGATATAGATCTTTACAAGGGGTTAAAGCATCAACACACAAAAAGAACTAATCAGACAAGAAATGTCATAGCAGAAGTTCACCTTGTAGATTAGTGTGTATCTGATATTCAGAATGTTGCAGCCTTCACCATTTGAGCAGTGAGCTCTCGGACACTGTGTCCTCACCCCTAACAAGGTTAATTGTAAAAGACTCCTAAGAGGGTCTAACCCTTTACAAGGTCATTGTACTTAAAATCATTATAATGGAAGCTCCTAACAAGGCTAAGGAACACTAATAGGTTCATAATACACAACTGAAATTATTAGTGGTTATTAATTCCCATTGGGGTTTTTCCTTTGGCCAAGGTTTCCCCGTAATCATATTTGGTGTTATGTGTGATGGTTGTTTACTTTACATACTTTAATATTCAATTCAACATTTAAGTTATTGAGTTAAGTTTCAAGTATTAGAAATTAATATTGTAGAACATTGATTCACGCCCCCCCCCCCTCTTACTGTTCCCATTCCTAATAAAAAGGACACAATTCACCTAGTCCCCCGTTATCACTTTCTTATTGGGAAGAAAACAATGATATGCCAAGGAAAAGTGGTCATTCAAGCTAACACCCAGGCAATCTGGAATAAGAGAGGAATGACAATATCTATAATAATAGATCTGAAAATAGATTTTACAATGAGAGTGATCACTCACAAATTTATCAGTCTGGCAGGTTAGATAGTGTTCCCTGCATTTCAGTTGATCAATCATGGAAGATGGTAAAGAAAGGTCATACTTATGATCTTGTCGAACTACAGTCAGCCCAACTTGTCGAGAACCTAACATCAATTAGGAAGGCCAATAATTCAATGTGTAAGTTAGGCTCATTGATCATTTGTTTATTTTTCTATGTGAAAATATTTTTCCTACCATAGGAGATGTTTTATGGAGTAAGGATCAACCTATAACCCAACAAATAAATGAGTTTATTCATCAGTTAGTAGATAATTTTGATAGTGTTATGGAAAGATACTTTGTGGAATTCAAGAAGAAGATGAGAACAAGGAGTAGAATCCATGTATCCCTAGTAGATAAGCACTACAATGACATATTATTTCTATTGGATACCAACCATACCTATGTTCAGGTGGTTATGCCTATGGTAGCATGGATGATGCCATTACCTTATGAGGTGAATGTAGATGAGACTTTTGCACCAATAATTTCTTTACTAGAAGAAGAGATTGATAGGAAGGCCAAATATTTTGGAACTTATGAAGAGGATAAGTCTAAAATAACTATGGGGTTAAAGTATACAACCCTTGAGAGAAAGAGAAATAAAATAGTCAAAAACCTAGAGAAGATGCTAGGAGAAGGTGAAGAGGAAAATGCACCTCTTGAAATAACACAAGGTCTGGGAGAAGATAAATCTAGTGAATCCGAAGGAATAGATGAGGAGGAAACTGAAATTCAAAGGAAGGGAAAGGAGGTATCAGTTACCAATCCTAGTAAAAGGAAATTGTAGAAACAAAAGACCACTCCTCCTACAACACTTAGACCAAGAACCAAGAGAGCTTCTACTACCATAGTTGTCGAGCCCCAAAGAAAAAAACCAACAAAGAAAGCAGAAGGAGATGGGTTAGGTAAAAGAAAAAATATTCAAATTAAAGGTGTGTCAAGTCATCCCAAGAAGAAACCGAGAAGGAAGTTAGTATTGGAGAAGGATGATGATGAAGCAGAGAGTGATACAGATGATAATACTAAAATAAAAGTGACAAGACATAGGCATCCAACTAATGTGGATAAGATATGCCAAAAAATTAAGAGCACATTAGGACTAGCAGGTTTGTAGTTTATAAAATTTGAGAAACTAAGCGTAGAAGACAAGGATAAAATTGAAGAGGAAATGCTAGAAACTTTATGGACTTTCAAGATGAAACCACTAGAGATAGGAAATCTAATCCCCAAAGAGCTATTTAGTAAGATTGATTAGAAATGGCAGTATACCATTATGACTGAGAGGAAAATAAGAGAAGGCACCTTAGCTCAAATTATGCTTGAGCTAATGCCCAAGAAAATAGAAAAATTTATGGTGGAGCACAAAAATAGATTCATACCCAAGAAAAGAGATTATTCTATTTTGAAGAATAAGGTTGATGAATTTGTAGAATAAAACCCAAGGATGGGGAAGATCATTTTTGGGTTACTAATTGATAAGAGTCCACAACAAGGAGAAGGTACATCTAGCAAGGTAGAACTGGATAATAAAGAAGACATTGATGAACCTAATAATAAGGAGGAAGAAGAAGGCCAAACTATAGAAGAGAGTGTATCATTGGATGTGATCACTATTGAGAATATCCCTGAGGATACACATGTAAATAAAAACACATTGACTGAGGAAGAAATAAAGAGTCACTTACTTTTCAAGGCAGCCTCATTCAATCCTCTACTGAGTACCAATCCCATTTTAATTAAGGGACATGACTATCCAAGGATTGAGGGTACTTCAACTTTTGACACCGCACCTTCAATCTCTCACATGGTCACAATAGAAAAATAAGTCTCACAAAGTACCAGTGTCGAGATACAAGACAAGTCGACAATAACATTAGACAATGCACCTACTGAGGAAGGTAATAAAGGACAAGTAGAGGAGAACTTAATAGGATAATAAGAAAAATTTGCATGAATGGTCATAGGACTTCATATAGAGGAAGAGAAGAAGACTAAGGAGCATCCAGAGCCCAAGGAGAAAGAGGTTATTCAAGCCTTAGTACAAATGTCGAGTGGCAATACTCCAAAGAAGAAACTTTATAACAAAAAGGAGAAGTCTCCAACCACTCAGGTAACACTTGATGAAGTTATAGTGATTCCAAAGTGGGACACTAATAAATTAACATATAAATAGATATAAATACTACAAGAACTTTTGAAGAATAAAAGAAATAAAAAAGAATTAAGAAGAGAGCATCAACAGAAACATGTACTGCATGAATTTAAAGGTATATTTGTAGAAGCCTTTGAAATGTATAATGTGAATGAAACCTCACCTATCTTGGAACATATTGTTAAGAAGGTGAATAGTGATGACAATGGAGCCAATAAGAAGCTAATGAAGTTGTCAGAATGAAATTTTGAGACAAAGGTACTTGGAAAGGTCTCAACTGAGATAGTAGTTAAATAGGTAGAACTTTCTGACTTAATGAATAATTAGAAGAGTTTGTACAAAATGTCTACTCATTGTACAAGAAGTTTTTTAATGTAGTTTCCTTCACTAAGGACAATCAATAATTGATTGATAAACTTCTAGTAGAATTAAGTCTACTAGTCACTCACTGAGCATGGATGCAAGCTCCAACCCTATTCATTTTACAAGGTTATTTCATGCACAAGGGAGAATAGCCAAGTTGATGGATAATGATGGGAGAATAAGAGCCAACATAATATCCATACAAAATAAGTTAACACCTCATCTGGAGGTTATGCAAAAATAATTAGCGTAAGCAAAGGAGTTAGCGTAGAGAGATCCTCATCTCTCTATTGCCAAGAGTTTAGTTGATCTAGCTTCACTGCTAGAAATTAAGATACAAGTTTTGGAGTCTGTAAGGTCCAGATGGGACAATGTCTTAGCTATGATAATGCAGCTCCATAAACCATTTTTGGATAATTATTTTCTTACTCGTACACCCTAGCAACTTCAAGTCACAAAAATAAGGGGGCAATGACATGACATGACAAAGTACATAAAGGGAATCATAGAGTCATGATACAATGAGGAATGTATATACAGTGAATATTGGAGAAGATATAGAGAAAGGTATGACATACTGTAATGTAATGTAAATACATATATTTTTGTAGAATCTTTTGAAGGCTAAGTCATAGTTTTAGGGGTAGTATGAGCATCAAACTACTAAGTACTATTTTGTATTGTAAAATTAATGACAAAGTATTTTTTCCACTATTATCAAAGGGGGAGAGTGTTGAGCCCTAAGTTTTGTTGTCTATTATTTTATAGCACTTAGTCATTTTCTAGGAAATGTTGGTTGGTCATCACTATGACTGAGCCATCTTGTAAAGGATGAGTTATGTTTAGACTTGTATTCTGTATAGTTATTGAACAATAGTTATTGCCGAGAAAGTCAGAGGTAACCAAGTATTTCATATGCCGAGTAATCTAGTTTTGACATATGTGTTTGTTATGGCACAAACACCAAAGTAAACCATTTTGGATGACTTCTATGCAAGACTTAATATTTGTTGTGGGAATCAAGCAGTCAATTACACCTTGTATTTCTAATCATTAATTCCTATGTAAGCCATGTAACCTATCAGAAAAAGGGAATGCTTAAGTGACATAAGTAGAGAAGCTAGATCATTGATCTTGATCTAGGATGTTGATATGTTTATATAATATGAGATCTAAACCCTAAAATTGATGAAAGTGTGTATGCAAGGAAGGAGATCTCATGTACGTAGAAGTATTTTGATTATCATATGCAAAGATCAGACAAAGGCACCAAGCAGAGCACTAAAGGATAGAACAAAGATACATTTGATTTTGAGCTTAGATAAGTATTAGAAAAAGGAGATCTTCAATCAACATTTTTAGTGAAAACTGAAGGGTCAGGTAGTGATACATTTTAGTAGGTGAATTAGGGTAAATCTCTTAACAAAGTAGTCCTAATAGGCATTCATAAATCTCTTAACTGAGTGCTTACTTAGTTGTAAGTTTAGAATCCTTTTATCAAGGTAGATTGTATAAGTCTGCAAGATCTTAACAAGGCATACCCCTCAAAGGATTGATCATCTAAAGTGATCAAAATTTTTAGCCCTAACAGACATACTTTAATACTAGAATAGTGAAGATTTACGGGTGTCATCCCCACCCCAATTTTACCTTTCAAGGGTTTTTGGGTAACCAAAATTTATGTGTTGTGTTTCATTTGATGGAAGAAGTTATAATGTTAGATTTATTTAAATATTGAAATTCATGTTTATGGTATGCATGTGGATTTAGTTCATAGAAGTGAATTATTGGAGGTATATGATTCAACCCCCCTCTCAGTATCTCACTTTCCCACATTAGATTTCCAACATAAGTAGAATTGGAGTCACTTAGTGCTTGAAACCTACTTGAGGCTAGTGGGGTCATCTTCCTTCCAAGTGTACAATAAGGAAATAGGATCTCTCTCCTTTTCTTTGCATTACATTGTGCTATTTTTCTTCATCTACACTTAATAAATTAGTTTAAATAGTTAATCATTTTCTTTCTCTTTTTTATGAACAAACTTATAGGCCATAGTACCTTAAAGGATTGTTCTAACTATGGAGTTGAAATCCTCATGGGGTTTGACACCATTCATAGTGGTTTGTTTGTCTCTATTTAAAAAAAAATAATATTGAAATTAAATGTTATTTACATTTAATTATTACTAATTGGTAAATATTTAACTATATTAAAATACAATCATTAGACAAATCAAGATTTTCATTATAATTAAATAAAAAATTGGCCATTTATAATACAAATATATGAATAAAATAATGATTTATATATTTAATTATTATTATTATTATAACTTAACACCACTTCATTTAATATGTATTTGAGTATTTTAAGGATGTAAGTTAGTCATGGAAAATTTATAAGAGTTCAAGAATAAAAGTATTTATGATAGTGGTTACATCGTTATGGTACACAAGAACTTAAAATATTGTTACTCTACTAAGCATGTGATATATAGATAAGTTAGATCTAATTTACATCAAGCTTTTTAGGATTAATAAGTACACAATGATAGAAAAAATAATCTAATCCTATTGGTTATTCAATTCTAAAGGTTAAGTAACAATGGTGGTTTGTTACATGGTTCAAACATAAGAATTATGACCTACATGTAGAGAAACTGAAATAAATTATTACCTAGATAAACAAGTTAGATTTCTATAGCAAAGTTTTATGATACTAATACTCACATTAATGAACAACCAACTTAGATATTTGGGAAAATACTATTTACATTATAGGTCTCAATTGTATTTAGAGGAACTACGATATATCAAACCTCAATTCAAGATTCCTATGTTAGTCTCTACATGTGAATATTTTAATTAAGGGACTAATTTATTCACAACTTGATCATATTATTAATGTGCAAGGTACTAAATATTCAAGCACCTAGATGTGATTAGGAGTTAAGCTTTGTACTACTTAAAGGATTCTCTTATCTCCAAACATAACTATAGAAAAGTAGGATCAAAGGTGGATACAAGGAGTGAACATCATGAGATTTGAAACAAAACTATTGAATGTCCAATTTAAGGAACTATATATTGCTATAGGAGATGAATTTAGAGACTAAATAAGGGTACTCCCCCTACAAACCCAAACACACAACAAAATTGAAAAAAAAAAACTAGAAAATATAAGAAACGAATAATTTATTTCTATTATCCCAATAAAATGAAACTATTAAATATTTAAGTCACACTATATGTTCACATGTTCATTATCATTATATTAATATGCAAGTCATTATCGCAATATGCACTATTATAACTATCTTGCATCATCCTCATTCATCTTCTTTGTCTAAAATGTATATTACTTTAATGTATATTATCTAAATGTGTATTGATATATGCCAACAATAATGGGTTACCATTTCTTGAATTCTCCTTTCACTATATCATTATCTACTCCCTTCCTCTGCACTATTCTTAGCTTTTTATTCCATGCCTCATTCTCAATATTCTCTCATGATTTTCTTAGGAAATAATGCTTAATAACAATTAGACTTAATCCATTTCCTATATAATCCATGAGAGATAATCAAACATACAAGGTGATATAATTTCTATTATGTTAAAATCAAATAGAAAAGCCACAACATATAACTTGGGAAAATCATCATGAGGGGAAAATATAGCCTCTAGAAGCATTTATACTACATTATATTATATATTGATAAAGCAATACAAAGGACTTACACAATTACAATAAAGACTTCAAAAACATCAAGCCCCCCAATGTATTATCCATGTGTCCAATTATTAATCCACACATATCATTCTAGGATCCACATATGTAACCTTTAAATTGACTCAATAATGATAGCCCCCACTCAACCTAAAAGCATAAACAACTAACATGTGTTTTATCTTATATGAAAATGCTTGACAAAATACAATTAGTTGTAATGTAAAACCATGTAAACATAATACAATCGACCCCTCATTTAATATTGGGTATTAAATTTTTACCTTATTAAATATAATTTCCATTGTTACAATACAACACACAAAGTAGCCCCAAGAATGTAAGACCTATCGATGCATGTCCATCTAGCTCTCCCTAGGTGCACCACATACACAATAATAAATTAGTACATTAAAAATCTTATACAAGGTGCACAATGCCTTATCCCAAATTTTTTTATCCAATTTCATTTTCAACCTCTTTTTTTTCTCACATTCTTCCCATGTGACATTTTTCTTCATGAATAAAAAAATCAATTTGAAAGACTATCCCCTTCTCAATTTGATGTGAATAAAAACTATTATCTTTTGTTATTCTTCCATTATTGCAAATAATGTCAAACTCATCTTAATAACAAAGAAAAAGGATATTCCCAAAAAAGAGTTTGTGTCGTCATGTATAGGACATCTAAAACTCCTCCCAAAAAATGAATTATTGTCATTCCATGTACAACATAACTCCCATTTACTATTAGTGTATGATGATTACCATCTCTTTCCTAATTTTTGGCTTATCTAATTTCAGTTTCAACAAAAAGAAATATCATATTCAAAACACCACAATTATTTAAGCTATCTTTATCTAAAATTGAATAGATGCATATTAAATCAATTCAATTGAATCTCTCTTTAGTTACACTACAATACCAGGATTCTTACTTCATCTTTAAAGTTTTGAAAAAGAAAAATTAAAAGAATTATAGAACATAATAAATCAACAAATAAATTAGTAAAGTAAAAGAGTCACAATTGTGACAAAACTCATATTATGAAAATGATATTGCATGGAGAAATAAATAAACTGATTCCTAATAAAATATTATAGTCTATGAAGAATTAGATTTGGGTTATGTAATTTCAACTTATATCAAAGCTTATTGAAGAAAAATAATCTTACAAAATAAAACAATACATCAAATACTTACATAATTTTTGTTTACATAAATTTGTAATAAAAGTAGAAAAAGTTCTAATTATATTGGTATAAAAAGGGCCCACGTCCTTTATATAGTAGTAATCAAGTCAAAAGAAATGAATCTCATAAGCTCTGGGATTAGGAAAGTAAAGAAAAAATATCAAAAACACACAATAAAAAACAAGGGAGAACAAGCGAGACCAATTATATTTTATTCATAAATAATGCTCAATAACCAATTAAATTTTATTTATTTCCTACATAATCCTTGAGAGATAGTCATATATAGAGTCTTATAGATCGACTACTATGCAAACATCAAATAGAAAATCCACAAGATATAACTTGGGAAAACTCATCATGAGGGAAAAATATAGCCACTAGCAGTTCATTCATATTGCATTGTATTATTTAGCCATAATGCAATAAAAGGAACTTATAGAGTTACAATAAATACTTCTAAAACATTATGCACTCTAATGTATTCTCCATGTGTCTAAGTATGAATTCACACATCCCATGCTAGGCTTCACATATGCAGCCTTCACATTGACTCAATAATGATAACCCCCACTCAATCAATCAACCTAAACCACTAACGTGTGTTTTATCTAATAGAAAAATGGTCACACAAAATAAAACTAGTGGTAATGTAAAATCATGTGAGTACAATACAATTAACCCCTAATTTAATATTGAGTAATTAGTTTTCACCTTATTAAATATCTTCGCTCAATAATAAATAAATGCAATACTATATCACAATCTAACACCTACATTAAATATAATTTTCACTATTACATTACAACAAAGAAAGTGGCCCCATGCATGTCAAACTTAGTGATGCATGTCCATCTAGCTTTCCATAGGTGCACCACACATACAATAATAAAGTAATAAATTACAAACCTTATGCAACGTGCACAACACCTTATTCCAACAGATTTTATCCATTTTCTCTTTCAACATTTTTTCTCTTGTCTCACATTATTTCTATTAAAAAATACCCCTTCTCAATTTGATGTGAGTTAAAAATATTGTCTTTTGTTATTTCTCCCTCTATCCTAATAATGTTGAACTCTTTTTAAGAACAAAAGAAAAGGATATTCAGGAAAAATAGCTTTTTCTCTCATATATAAGAGATGTAAAACTCCTCCCTGGAAATGAAGTAATGTCATTCCTCGTGCAACATAACTCCCATTTACTATGAATGCATGCTCATTATCATCTCTTTCATAATACCTTGGCTAATCTAATTTTAGCTTCCACAAAAGCAATATCATATTCAAAACACCACAATTATTTAAATTATTTTTTATCTAAAATTGAATACATGCATATTAAATCAATTGGATCTCTCCTTAGTTACTACAAGACTCTACTTATTACTTGGTCTTAAAAATTTTTGAAAAGAGAAAACTAAAAGAATTATAGAACATAATAAATCAACAAATAAATTAGTAAAATAGAAGAGTGAGAATTTTGACAAAACTCATATGATGAAAATAATATTGCATGGAGAATTAAATAAATTGATTCCTAATAAAATATATCTAAAAAATAGTTTGATATAGTCTATGAAAATTAGGTTTAGGTAGTGACATTTCAACTAATCGCGAAGATTATTCAAGAAAGAAAAATCTCACTAAATAAATAAAATAATAGATTAAATACTTACATAATTCTTGTTTGCATAAATTTGAAATAAAAGTAGAAAAGCTTCTGATTATATTGATATAAAAAGGGCCCACATCCTTTATATAGTAGCAATCAAGTCGAAATAAACGAATCTCACAAGCTCTGAGATCAGAAAAGAAAAAATAGAAGAAACTAGCAAAAAAAAACAACGGAGAACAAGGGAGACCAGCCTGTAATCGGCACATGAGAAAATCTGAGGCCTTTTATGCCCTGTCATAGACGATGAAGCTTGTGGGATTCATGCACTTTCCCCACAACTTTCAGACTTTAGCTAATGGTATCACCTAGCACCCACCAATTTAAAACCAGTGGACAGGCACTTGACCTAATTCATAACTAGTTCATAACCTTTATAAACAGTAAAAGCACATGCCCATTTTCTTCCAAAGCCCAAATCTCACATCAAATGACCACAGGCCATTCGCGGGATGGCTATTTACAGAAGAGCTTAGACAGCAGATGCCATGGTAAAAACAGTGGCTGTTTATGTGAATCCTTGCATCTTGAGATAAACGCAGATGTGAATTCACCACCAATCAATGTTTATAGCTAATACAATCTACTTCAATTATAATATCCTATCTTCTTCATTTTCAGCTACCTTCCTTGGTGCCTGTCTAGGTCTGCTCAACTCATGCCTCTGAATTGGTAGAATTTGTTTGATTTCTCTTATGAGGAACACAATCTCTACAAGTTGGACATGAAGAGTGGGAAACAAGCCATCTGTCCACACACTCAATGTGGAAACTATGCTTGCAATTGGGAAAAACTCTTAAGCTTTCACCTTCAATAAACTCAGCCAGGCAAATGGGGCAATCTCCTACATTTGGGTCTGATCTCAGTTTACCGTAGACAATAGAGGGCAGTTGTCTTATACATTTTTTCTTCAATCCTATATTTGCCAGTCTGGAAGCCCTTTGGAGCTCATGAGATCTCCACAATTGTTTCCAAGGGAGGACTGAGAGGAAACCCACTAGAGATATGACTGTACAGAGGACAAGAAGAGATATGGTCATTCTTTTGTCAGGATGAAACTCCTGATGGGATTCGTTTCGCAGGCCCAATGAAAGAGCACCTGCGACCTCTATCATTATTCTTCCCCCCATAGTTGACCTTAAAATGGAATTAAGCTTCTCTAATGTATCTATTCTAGACTATAAGAGAAAGAACGTCAAGAGAAATGAATCTGAGTTCAAAAAGTCATAAACCCTGCGAACTTTATAAGGCAGAAAAAAGAAAAGCTAGTCGTATATAGTACGTACACAAGTAACTACGATGTATTCCTCCATATTGGCAAAATACGAATGTGACAGGAAAAGAAGGATAGGGATGAATTAGTGGCCAAGCTTTCATTGAAAGACACATTTGATTTACATGAATAAAAATGTGTAACCATTATTGTTTTCTCAGTTATTTTAAATATGATATATTTATGATGTGGTCTATTTGCAAAGGGACCATAAAGTGAAATGAGTCCTCGCCATCTCATTCATCTGACTACTCCAAACATTATTTATTTGAAACTCCTTTTAAAAAGCTTTAAAACATGTATGCTTTTGTTTTTTATTGATTAGGTTTTATTACGTCTATTTGTATAGTTTATGTCATATATGTGGTAGAAGACAAAAATAATCATCTAAATAAGGTAAGACCTGAACATAGTAAATGTAAAAACGTGATAAGTAGTGAATCCAATATTAGCAAAAGGGTATTCTAACCAATGAGAGTATCTTCTTTCTTTTCATCTTGATGAAGGGTGCTCCCCTTAATACCACAAACACATAACAGAAATAGAGAAACAACAACAATATGCAAGAACAGAAAATTGGCTTCTTATTATCTCCACAAGTGTGGAATTACAAACTTTCAGAATTACAATATGCAAAGACACATGGGCATTCCCTTACAATATTCTGTAGGACAAAGCCTCGAGCTATTACCTAGATCTACTACCCAGAACTATTCTGAACTGCCTAAGACAATAATACAGCCTTCCTTATATAGGCAATTTTCCACCGCCTGGGAAGGTTCTAGAATTTTAGCCAATAAGGCCGACCAACTTAGAATTATTTTATTTTACATTTTATTACATCATAGTCAGCTCAAGATAACCTTTGAAACCTGAACAGAAATTTTGAAGAAAATTATTTTCCGCCATTCCAGGTGGCCCAACTTCCAAAGACCATAAGTCATCACCAGTTGACCCGCTCGGCTATTATAACCCCATTTCGGAAACGCCACGAAGCGCTCTACAGCATTGACCCACGCAAGCACCTATCACTCAAATTTTTGACCTCATCCGGGGCCTCTAAAGCCTTCAAAACTGAGTTCAAAGTTTCTGTACCCTGCTGCCAATACCGAAAATCTTCAATATCTTCCAGTATACACTTGATCTGGCAATGAAACTTTACTGGTAGACTTATATGACCAAAATGAACCTCCAAGAAAGAAATAAGATCATTCTGAGCACATACAAAAATTACCAAAAATAGTAACTTTCCATAAATAGCAGCTCTGCACAAAATAGCCCTTATTGAATACAAAAATAGAAATATTTTTGGGTGATGCAAGATTGATCTTACACCCAGGATGCTCCTGCATCAGACACCCGGGGTAATTTGAGAAGTGACCCTGTCACGACTCAGGTGTGCAGAGGAAAACCAAGACGGCTAACCTCCTCCTTTGTCAACCATGATGAATTTTCAATAGGTCGTCCTTTCCATTTGACCAAATATTCTTCATATGTCATGTTCCTTGTGCTTCTGCCAACACGACTGTCCAGTATATCTTCGATCTCCTTAGTGTCTAAACTAGTTACTGGAATACTCCACTGTGCTGCTGTGATCTCATCTTCAACACCTCCTTCATGATACTCTATCAAATCTGAAATGTTAAACACTGGCGAAATATTTAGCTCAATAGGTAATTCTACCTCATATGCGTTTCCTGAATCATGTTTCTTCAGTATCCTACATGGTCCAAACTTCTTCATTTTTAGCTTGTTATATGTACCAACTGGAAACCGCTCCTTCCGCCAATGAACCATGACTTCATCACCAACCTGAAATTCCTTATACCTCATTTTCTCATCTGCCTTAGCCTTATACTGTGCATTCATCTTTGTAATATGCTTCCTCACCTCCTCATGGATGTTCTTCAAGTGTTTTGCAAAATCCTCAGCTTTAGCACTACTTATTTCTCCTTTATCTATCTTCCTCAATTCAGATGCATTTTTTGGACTACTTCCATATACATTATGGAATGGTGATTTACCAGTGCTTCTATTGACAAAATTATTGTATGCAAATTCTGCCTGTGATAAAATCAAATCCCATCCCGTTGGCTTATCTCCAACCAAACATCTCAGCAAATTTCCCAAGCTCCTATTCACCACCTCTGTCTATCCATCAGTCTGTGGATGATGTGATGAAGTAAACTTCAAATCTATCTTCAACTTCTTCCACAATGTACGCCAGAAATATCCAACAAACTTAGTGTCCCGATCTGAAACTATGGTCTTTGGCAAACCATGAAGTCTCACTACTTCTCTGAAAAACAATTCTGCTACATGAACAGCATCATTAGTCTTCTTGCAAGGAATAAAATGTGTCATCTTTGAAAATCTGTCAACTACCACAAAAATTGAACCGTGTCCCCACTGTGTCCTCGGTAAACCAAGAACAAAGTCCATGCTGATATCCTCCCAAGGCTTCTCTGGTACAGATAATGGCTGATACAACCCTGTATTCTGCTTCACTGCTTTTGCCATCTGACATACTCTACAACTCTGTACAAACTTTGTCACATCTTGCTGTAACTGTGGCCAATAATAATTCTCACTAACCAAACCAAGGGTTTTGTCACGACCAAAATGTCCAGCCAATCCTCCGCTATGCTTCTCCTTGATGAGATTCTCCCTCATAGAACTTCGTGGAATGCACAACTGACTCCCTCTGAATAGTATATCATCCTGGATGATGAAATCCAACCATTTCATCCTGTCTAGAGTAACAGGTTCTGTACAAGCTTTCCAAGCTTCACCAAAATTAGGATCCTCTGGATACAAATTCTTGAGTTCCTTGAACCCAACCACTTCAATCTGCATTTCTGTCAGCAATAGTTGCCTTCTGCTAAGAGCATCTGCAACCCTATTAGACTTTCCACTCCTGTGTTTCAAAACAAATGTATAACTCTGTAAAAACTCAACCCATTTCAAATGCCTTTGATTCAATTTTTCTTGACTATTCAAATATTGCAAAGCTTGATGATCAGTATACAAAACAAACTCCTTAGGAAGTAGATAATGTCTCCACTTCTTTAATGCCTGAACTATAGCATAAAATTTTTGATCATAAACAGAATATTTCCTCTTGGCATCATTTAACTTCTCACTGAAATAAGCAACAAGTTTACCTTCTTGGCTCATAACAGCTCCTATTGCAGTACCACTAGCATCACAATCTACTTGAAACACCTTATTGAAATCTGGGAGTGCTAAAATAGGTTGTTCTGTAACTTTTTGTTTCAATAATTGAAAACTTTTTTCTGCTCCTTTAGTCCACTTAAACTCTTTTCTATCCCCTCTCATTGTTTCAGTCAAGGGTCCACAAATACTGCTAAAATTTCTGATAAACTTTCTGTAAAAGCTAGCTAGACCATGAAAAGATCTTACCTCAGTAGCACTCCTTGGAGTAGGCCATTCAAGGATAGCCTGTACCTTCTCTGAGTCCATTTTTAGACCTTCTGCTGAAACTACAAATCTCAAATACACTAACTCTTTCTTCACAAAACTGCACTTCTTCAAATTAATCAACAATTTCTCTTCTCTCAACTTCTCAAACACCATATGAATATGCATCATATGCTCATCCAATGTCTTACTAAAGATCAAAATATCATCTAGGTAAACAATGACAAACTTACCCAGAAATTCTTTCAGAACATCGTTCATGAGCCGCATGAAAGTGCTCGGTGCATTGGTTAGCCCAAAAGGCATGACTAACCACTCATATAGTCCTTCCTTTGTCTTGAAGGCAGTCTTCCATTCATCTCCTTCTCTGATCCGAATCTGGTGATATCCACTCTTCAGATCTATCTTTGAGAAATACACAGCTCCACTCAAACAGTCCATAATATCATCCATTCGTGGCAATGGAACCTATACTTGATTATGATCTTGTTTATTGCTCTGGAATCTGTACACATCCTCCATTCTCCATTCTTCTTTGGTGCTAATACCGCTGGTACAGCACAGGGACTCAGACTCTCACGGATCAATCATTTCTATAACAGTTCATGTACTTGTCTGTTCAACTCCTCACTTTCTGCAGGTGTCATTCTGTGTGCTTCCTTATTCGGCAAACTCGCTCCTGGGATCAAGTCCATCTGATGACTGATCTTCTTGACTAGTGGTAATCCATTAGACACCTTATCGGATACAATATCTTGAAACTCATTCAACAAATCTGCAACTTCTACAGGAACATCTTCTACTTTCTCTTTACCAGCTTTTGGAATTAAAGAAAAACATACATGCTCATGCCTCATACCATCTAGGAAATTTCTTCCATCATTAAAAGTTATCCTTGCATTACCACATACCTTTTCTTTAGTCTCCTTCAATGGTTTTAGCTTATGCTGCACTCCATCCTTTGTCAGGGAATAGGTATTCGCACGACCATCATGTACAGCACATCTGTCAAACTGCCATGGTCTACCCAACAACATATGACATGCATCCATAGATATGATATCACACAATACCTCATCTTGGTATCCGCCAATCTTGAACTTCACCAGGCATTGTTCATTGACCATGACCTTGTGGTCATCCTGTACCCAGGCAATCCGATATGGATGTGGGTGTTTCTGTCTCTTGAGCTTCAACTTTGTCACCGTCTCTTCTGACACCAAATTGTCAGTGCTTCCACTATCAATGATCACATCACAACATTTACCTTCACACTTGTACCTGGTGCGAAACAGGCTCCTCCTTTGCTCAGGTTCATTCTCACCACTCAACAAGACTCTTCTGTTAATCAACGTTTCTCCTCTTTCAACATCTTCAGAATTTGATGATCTGGCATCTTCATCTACATGTGCAACTCTGGCCTGGCTTTGATTTCTTCTGTCTGTTCTGCCTTGGTGCTGAGGACATTCAAATGCCCTATGACCTTCTTCTCCATAGTGAAAACGTGTTCCACGGAAGCCTCCTCTTCCAGATCCTTGTCCTCTTCCTCTTCCTCTCTGATCTCTATTATTCTGATCCTAGAAGCGATTGGAATTATTTTCACACTGATTCTGACTGCTACTGGCCTCATCCTTCTTTTTCAGATCTTCATTTCGGCGACCATATGACCATCCACCAGATCGTCCACCGCGACCTCTTCCATTTTGTCTGCTCTCGAACTTCTTGTTCAGCTTTTCCTCTACTTTTAGGGCAAATTGGTATGCATCCTCAATACTGCTCATTCGAACCAGATTCAACTCCTCTTGAATGCTTGGCCTTAACCCATTAAGGTATCGGGCAACTTTCTCCTTATCAGCTTCTGCATGGCCTGTTTTGATGAGGAGTCGATAGAACTCCTCTGTATACTCCTGAACAGATCTTCCTGCTTGCTTCAAACTTTGCATTTTCTTTAGTAGATCAAGCTCATAATCAACAGGAATGAACTGTCGCTTCAATTTATCCACCATCCGATCCCATCTTGTGATTTTATCTTTCCCTCTTCTATTTCACTCCAATTGAATTTCTTGCCACCAGATCTTCGCATGACCTTTCAGTCTGGCCTTCACAAATTTGACCCTATCAGGATCATCAACATCTTCATACTCAAAATATTCCTCACATTCATTGATCCAGTCGATCAATTCTTCTGGGTTAAGATTTCTAGAAAATGTAGGAACCTCAATCTTAGGTCTTTTCCCAATCTTGGAAATCGCCCGAAAAAAGTCTTTCTTCCTCCTGGTTCACAATTTCAGCTTCTCCTTCTTGATATTCTTCTTCGGCTTCATCCTCGCTTTCATCTCTGATATTAAGATTCATTCATCTATGAATCTCTTCTTGTAATGCTCGCACTTGTCTCTGCAGCTCTCTAACCTCAGGTGTTACAAAATCAGCTCTTCCGCCACGTTCCCTTCATGGAGGCATTTTCACGATGTGCGCTAAAACCCTAGCCACGGTCCTAGTGCAAACTGCCTCACAGTCAGCGATCTGTTTACACACTCAAGAACTCCTGCTCTGATACCACCTGATGAAGGGTGCTCCCCTTAATGCCACAAACACATAACAAAAATAGAGAAACAACAACAATATGCAAGAATAGAAAATTGGCTTCTTATTATCTCCACAAGTGTGGAATTACAAACTTTCAAAATTACAATATGCAAAGCCACATGGGCATTCCCTTACAATATTCTGTAGGACAAAGCCTTGAGCTATTACCCAGATCTACTACCCAGAACTATTCTGAACTGCCTAAGATAATAATACAGCCTTCCTTATATAGGCAATTTTCCACCGCCTGGGAAGGTTCCAAAATTTTAGCCAATAAGGCCGACCAACTTAGAATTATTTTATTTTATATTTTATTACATCATAGTCGGCTCAAGATAACCTTTGAAACCTGAACAAAAATTTTGAAGAAAATTATTTTCCGCCATTCCAGGTGGCCCAACTTCCGAAGACCATAAGTCATCACCAGTTGACCCGCTCGGCTATAACAACTCCATTTTGAAAATTTTTGACCTCATCCGGGGCTTCTAAAGCCTTCAAAACTGAGTTCAAAGTTTTTGTACCCTGCTACCAATATCAAAAATCTTCAATATCTTCCAGTATACACTTGATCTGGCAATGAAACTTTACTGGCAGACTTATATGACCAAAATGAACCTCCAAGAAAGAAATAAGATCATTCTGAGCACATACGAAAATTACCAAAAATAGTAACTTTCCATAAATAGCAGCTCTGCACAAAATAGCCCTTATTAAATACAAAAATAGAAATATTTTTGGGTGATGCAAGATTGCTCTTACACCCAGGATGCTCCTGCATCACATCTTTTCATTTTCTTTTTTAAATTATACATGAAATGGACAAATGATTAGTTCTAGATGAGAAAACTTGCTTGAATATGACTAGCTAATATAAAAGTAATAGAAGAACATTCTATTAATCAAGTGATATCGACCCTCTATTTGATGTTTCTCTTTTGAATTATTTATTGAATAATATCTATATAGTAGAACTTAAATTTATCTAGATTGGTGTTGATCATAAAGTGAAGCATCTATATGGCACAATCACATTGTAGTAAATTCAGTTGTCTCTTTGTACATGAAAATAAAACATTCACTAATAAGAAATCTTATAATAGATTGTATAGATTGGAGATTCAAAGAATGATTCTAAATGTGAAGTGTTAAAGAGGAAATCTAAAAGAAGAGAAATAGGCAAATTATAAACCAACACATATTTGCTTCATTTAAGAATTAACTATTATAAATCTATATAATTTATAATGATCAAATAAGTAAAACATTGTAAAAGTAATACTAATTGTTCATAATAAAAATACTATCTAATTTAGTATTCACTTTATTTTATATAATTTACCACATACAATCTAAAAAAAAAATACTATCTAATTTAGTATTCACTTTATTTTATATAATTTACCACATACAATCTAAAAATAATGCTTTCTATTTTATTGTAATATATTGCATTTGAAAAACTTTTTCTATGAAAGTGAATACAATATCTAATATGTAGATAAATGAAATATTTGACAATGTAAATTCAACCCAGACTAATATATTTCTATATTCAGCTATGTGGTTGTGGAAAAAAGAAATCTATATCTAGTTCTATTAAATCTTGTCTTGGTTTAGATACTTTGATATTATATAGGGTGTTTAAATAATGAAATTTTCATTCCTAATGACAATGCTTCTTCCAGGTTTTATTTTCTATATATATAAATTCTATTTATTGATGTTTAGCTAGAATACATCCACCTTATCTCTCTTAGGAAAAGTATTTTTTTAAACCAACCCTCAATACAATATTGATTGCAATTTTTCGATAAATAATTTCATGTTTTTTTCAAATAAATAGATCTAGCATTTGAATAAATTAGCAATTACTAATATCCATTTATTTTTAAAACTTCTCTACTCTTTTGCATTGAAGGTTTTAGTTTGGAATTGAAATTCCTCATATAGGTATGAGATTAATATTATGCATATAAGATCATATTCACATCATCCTACAAAAAGTACATACATTTTCTATGGTGATTTAAACTTTCAAGGTTCCTACAAAAGTTGGGAGATCTTTACTCAAATTTTAATTATATTTTTGCCCACTAATATGGTTATGGAGGGGTTTTAGTCACATTTATGGCTAGATGAGTTATTGGATATATCATATAAGTATTTGAGTAAATAAATTATTTTAGATTTATTTTCATTGGAATATAAATTCTATTTAAAATGTTTGGAATAAATATATAAAATTTAGCTGATTCATAGAAGGACAATCATCATCTTTGCATAATTTGAAGTCAGTAGAGAGGCACAGGTAGAGAAGCATGTAAGAATTTTAAAATAGGATATACAAAACAAAGAGAATACTACTACAACAAAATGAAGTAATTATTGATGGAGAATGAGTATAAAACATTATTATGTGATGATTAAAATGTATTACCATCAACCTACAAGGAATTTTTTTCTCCTTATATAGTAAAGAACTATTTATGAGAACCAAAGAACATAGGATGCCTAGAGAAAGAGAGCATACCCACATTAATTAGGGAATGTTTGAAGGAGATAAATCAAATTTTAGAAAGAAAAGAGATAGTGGAAAAAGTTGAAGGCGAAGTTGCTAGCATCAAATAGTGTCAATTCACCTATGTATGAGAGGGTGAATGTGGAAGGTTTATTTCATAAGAGGGTTGCTACTTATAATTTGAAAATATCATCATATTTTCAAGATGTTATCTTACATTTAAGGAGGAGAAACAAATCTTTGAAAATATAGAAAGCATAATCCCATGTTTTTCAATCTTTTTTTCTATATAAAAATTATCGAATGTTATAACTTAACAATGTGTTGGTGAATAAGTGGAGATTTTACTTGTACACTAATGTGGGTGTTGTTGTCATGCTTATGTATAGATCAATACATGTCCCCTAACAAATTATTAATTTTGGCTGATGTCGGCTTCCCAATCATATGTTTTATCTAAGTGTGTGTTTATATACATGTGTATTTGTAAGAGAGATTTTATATGAATATAGTCATGTAGTAAATTTTTTAGCAGCATAAAGACAAAGTAGGAGTGTATAGGTTTAATGTAGTCATGCACATCAAATATTATGTTAGGTGTGTATTCTAGAAGCTAAGTGCTAATACAATATGTATGTAATTCTTTATTATTGAGAAGGATACATGAATTAATTTTAAAAATATATCCTTTATTAATATGATTGTGAGGTTCCATTTACACTTTTGGGTGATAATGGGCATCAACAACATATGACATTATCATTGTGGCATCATAGTAGGCTGTATATTTGGGAAATATGTATTAAATTATACTTAATGTTACTTGGGAGTTCAAGAGATTGGTTTGTGTGGAACATTGCATTTGTGTGTCTTTAGAGAGTATTATAGCTAAGCATAATAGAGTGGAAATAAGTAAGAAAAGATAATGAGATTTTATGAGATATTAAATTGGCATAAATTGTTACAATATATAAAAGATTTTAAAGAATACTTCCGATATATTAAAAATTGATAAAAATAATATGAAGTGAGATTTTAGTTGTCTCAAAGATATTTATAATTCAATCATAACTAGACAGATATTTAATAAAATATCTCTATGCTTAAAAATAAGATATATATTTTCTATATTTATTTATATCATTTAAATATCTAATTCTCTATCATTATTTTATATAAATTTAATCCAAATTCCTACAATCAAGAACGTTTCCCAATTAAAAGTCAACTAGAAGTGTAAGTGAAAGGGAGCAGCTTGTTGCCGACACAAGCAATTTAAAAATCTATATCATATCCAGTCCAGTCAGTGTTCACATATGCATTTTATGATGTCAAGAGAAACTTTTCACAAGGTGGATCTGTTTCATTCGCTAACATGAAAATAATGCTCTTAGGTCATTACTCATTATGACTTTTTTTTTTTAAAACATATTTTTATAGTGCTGCTTTGAAATATTTTAATGTCAAAGCATCACACACAGAAAAAGCTCAGTAATTTCCACCACATAGTTACCCACTATCTCCAACAGTGTTGGAATCGACTGCTTTTGAAGTTCATTTTTCTACAATTGACCAAACAGTGTAAAAATCATTTAGTGCAAAAGAATGTACTGTATCTCTACAGATAATGTATTGTTGTACAAAAACGGTGCAAATGGAAAAAGGGGAGTGGTCTAGATGAGTGCAAAATCGACTATGATTCGCAACAAATAGGCTAATTTGTCATTAACCATTAATTTATTATTCAGTGGAGATATTGTCACATATATTGACAAGAATTTGTTTAATTTATATATGAGTTCTCTTTATATAAATTTCTTCATCAGTATAGAAAATGGGAGGAAAGCAAGGATAGGACAATCTAACGTCCACCATTATATCCCATGATGATTCAACTGAAGATAATGCAATTCATATTATAGGAAACCGTTTTATATTTGACAGAAATCATTTTATATGAAATGAGTTCACCCATATTAGTGTGGATATCTATTATTTTATTTCAAGAGCTTCTAAAACAGTTTTAGATGAATAATTTATGGTTGTTGAAAGAAATTGTAAAAATCATATTTATTATGATTTTAGGATTACCTACAAATATAAATTAAAATTTATTTATGATAATTTCATATTAGGGAAAATGATGATTGTAAGATTGATTTAAATAAAAAATTATATGATAAATATTTTTTATTAATTTTTATTAAGTGGTATATTTTAAAAACTTTATAAAACTCTGATTTTTCATTGACGAGAAGTTAGCCAACTGCTGCTCCAATTGCCTCATAATTTTGTTATGTGGTATTGAGGACCGGGTTATAGGCTAGAGGAGGAGGTGGATTGCATCTACCCCCATGAGGAATAGATGGTCCTCTATTAACCTGTTCTCCACCATCACCTCTGGACCTATGATTTGTACTAGTATTTTGTGAAGATTATCCCAAGGGATAGCTATTTATGTTGATGCTCGAGATAACACACAAACCAACAAGGTGAGAATGGGAGAGGATTCGAGCGGGAATGTCAGTTCAAAATTCAAGGGTAGCCATGGCATTGTGGTTGCTGGATCTAGTTCTGGAAATGGTATTGGTGTTGGTCTCGATGTGGTTTTGGACTTTGGGGTGCGATCTTCGCTGGTATAGGATATGGCATTTTAGGTGTCAAATCATTGTCTTCTTGGTAAGGCGAATATTTCCCCGTGCAGGGTAGTCATGGGAGCTCACTTGAAGGAAGTGCTTCTAGGTGCTTCGCTTGTGTGTGAAGCTGTGTTAGGGTGTGTGCCCTATCCTTCTCTAGAGGTGTTGAATGACAAGGCCATTTCTTCAAAGGAGCCACAAGCGAGGTCAAGTGCCAGTTCCAGCCCTGTTAGTGCAGAAGTCAACCCTTCCACTTCTAAAAAGTGGTCAAAAATTCTGGGAGCCAGAACGGTGGGAAAGTCTCCTTCTCCTGGCAATTCTGTTAAGGCATGCCTTCAAGAGGGTAAAGTCGCTATCTTTGTGCCTGACTCCTTTGTGGATCCCTCCGTCTCAGTTATGGAGTTCTCATTGGTCGGCAAGTTTCTGGGTCAGCATCCAAAAATTGAAGTGGTGAGATCCTTTGCTAAGAAGAGATGGAATTTGAAAGGCAAGGTAGATATCGTGGTCCTTCCTAAAGGTTTTCCTTACTTTTCTCTCTCTAACAAGGAAGATCGAGACTATGTGTTATGTCGAGGACCCTGGATGTTTGGTAGAATGGCTATTGCTTTTAGCAAATGGGTTCCAAACTGGGACTACTCTGATAATTTTTTCATGGCTACCCCTACTGGGTTAGGTTTCTTGGTTTACCCCTAGAGTATTGGAATGAGGAGGTCCTTAAGGCTTTGGCCTCTTCTTTTGGACGTGATCTCATTTCGGTTGACCCTATGACGGCTGCCAAGTCTAGACTAGTTTTTGCTAGGATTTGTGTCAACATTGGCCAATGTGACAATATCCCTTCAGTTATGAATATTAACTCCAAACTGGGTTTGTGGAAGCAGGAAGTGATTTTTGAATCTCTCCCTTTTTCTTATTTTGTTTTCCATAAAATGGATCACTAGGCCAAGCATTGTCCAAAGAAAACCCCTAAGGTTTCTAAGCTCGTGGACCCTGATCCTAAACCACATAAGTCCACTAGAAAGGTCTGGAAGGAAGTGAAATCTTAGGTTGTGGAAGATGGTGATAGTAATAATAAGGAAGAATCGGTTCTAGAAGAAATTGAGAAGGTGGATTCTAATGCTCTCCCAGATTTGGAGGAAGGGGAACTTGTTGAACTAGTTTCTCATTTTTTTGATTCTCTTGTCAGTTCCTCTATGGAATTTTCCCCCAACGCGGGTAACCTTGTTGGTGACTCTGTTCCTATGGTGGTGTTGGTCCCTATTCAGGGTGATACTACTAATGACTTTCAGTGTTGCAATCCAAAAGATAGAGCATCTTTGGAGGAACTAAAATGGGATGAAGTTGACTCCTCTTATATTCCTAACACCCTATCAAGGACTGGTGATAAAGATCTTACTGTTGGTGAGGATCTCTTAGTTGATCAAAATGAGGAACCCCGATTTGTTCAAAAGGGGAAGAAACAGAAAAAAAAAAAAAAAAAAAAAGGAGAACAAGTTAACCACCCTTGGATCCAAGGGTGTCACTACCCAAAGCAAAGCTGATTGGGAAGCTAAGGATCTTAAGATGGACGTTGGATCCTAGAAAAAATTTCAATGTAGAAGCACCAACAAAGAGATTAGAGAAAGAGAAAGTAAGAAGGACATTGCGGATGGCAAGAAGTTGACCATCCTGGGATTTTGCACTCCAGTTAAGAAATGATATTCATTTCGTGGAACATAAGAGGGTTGAATACCCCTCACAAGCAATACATTCTCAGGAAGCTAGTAAGAGACCATAAACCTGATATTATTTTTGTTCAAGAAACTAAGATGGTGAAATATAAGGTTGAAAAGATTAGAATTCTAAAAAATGGTGGTGTAGCGGGCTCAAGCTCTAAAGGGGCTTCGGGAGGGGTTGTTGTTTTTTGTAATTAGAATCATGTTAGTGGGGAAATGATTATGGATAATCTGAATTTCTTAAGCATTATATTTGTTCATGTCAAGTCAAACTTTGAATGGGTTTCTTCTACTATCTATGCCCCCAACTCTAAAGCTGGAAGGTCCAAGTTTTGGAAAAGGGTTGATAACCAAAGAATGTTTTTTTAGGATCTTCCCTGGTTGGTTATAGGTGATTTCAACTGTCCTCTGAAAAAAAAATGAGAAGTTTCATGGAGTGGATAGTTAGAGTCAACTTGATAGTAGAGTTGAGCTAATGGAATTTGTCAATAAACAAGCTCTCTTTGACGTGGAGCTTCAAGGGGTCAAATTATACTTGGTCGAATAGAAGAATTGGTCAGGACCTTATCCAAGTTCAATTGGACTAAGCTTTGATTTTTGGTTCTGGTTCAAAAGCTTTGGTTGTTCTTTGTCTTCAATTATAAAGATCGGCTCCGATCACTTCCCTATTTCTTTTAGTGCTGATCCGATTGTTGCTAAGGGCAACCTGCCTTTTAGATTTGAAAAAATGTGGATTGATCACCCAGATATAGAATAGAAGATCAAAGGCTGGTGGGATGTTAATATTGAAGGAACCGTGATGTTTAGGATGGTCAAAAAGCTCCAAAATTTAAAACAGAATGTCAAATCTTAGACAAAAGATGCTTTTGGTGATACTTTCAAATCTAAGCTTATGTTGAAAAGGGACCTTGATATTATTCAGGAAACTATTCAACATTCTAGTCTATCCCAAGATCTCAAGGATAAGGAGGAGAGTATCCTTGCCAAGACTCATAATAGTATCTCCAAGGAGGAAGTGTACTGGAGACAGAGATCAAGATCGATTTAGCTTAAAGCTAGAGACAATAATACCAGATTCTTCCATATGTATGCCTCTAAACATAGAGCCTCTAATAGGATTTCTAGACTTTAAGTGGCAGCAGGAGAGGTAAGTAATGATAAGGACATTTCTATGGCTATGGTTGACTTCTCCTCTCTTTTATCTAAAGATTTGAATCTTCACTTGGAGAATCAAGATGTTTTGCTTGTTTCCATTCCTTCCATTATTGATGAAGCTACCAACAAAGTTCTTATTACTGTGTTCCTCGGAAGAAGTTAAGTCTACTATTTTTTCTTCTGAAGGTGATAAATCCCCAGGTTCGGATGGGTTCCCTATGTTCTTTTTTCACAAATTTTGGCATATTATTGGTAAGGACATTTGTAACAAGTTTAAAGAATTCTTTTGCTCAAGATCTTTGTTGAAATAAATTAATGCTACTTTTATTTTTTTGATACCAAAGAAGCCTAGCGTTGATTCATTGGATTCCTTTAGATCGATTAGTCTTTGTAATTTTGTGTACAAGATATTATCCAAATTTATTACCATTAGACTGCTGACTATTCTTCCAAAGATCATCTCTCCTCAACAAAGCGGGTTTGTTCCTCAACTCTGGCTTTCTGTTGAAACATGATCTTTCTAAGGCTTATGATTGGGTGGACTAGGATTTGATGATCAAAGTACTGAGATCTTATGGCTTCTATGACAAACTTCTCAAGTTGATTTTCCAGCTCATCAGTACCTCTATGACTGCTATCATGGTTAATGGCTCCCACTCTAGATTTTTCAAACCCTCCAAGGGGCTTTGGCAAGGAGATCCCTTGTCTCCTATCCTTTTTTCTATCATGGCTGAATGTCATGGTCATTATCTCCAAAAATTATTCTCTATTGGTTCCTTCAAGGGCATCTCTCCTTCTTCTTCAAGGTCGTGTTCTCATGAACAATTTGTGGATGACACTATCATCATGGGGTATTCATCCATCTAGGAGGCTAGGGTTATCAAACTGGCTCTTTCCATTTACTCCTTAGGTACTGGTCAAATTGTCAACTAGGATAAGAGTTCTTTGTTCTTTATCAACATGCCCATGGATAGGCAGAACAAAATAGCAAGAATCATTGGTTGTAGAATTGATACATTTCCTGCTACCTATCTTGGCCCTCCTTTGGGTCTAAAACCTCCTAATTCTTTTTGGGTTGGCATTGTGGATAGATTCAATAGGAAGCTTGCTGGTTGGAAAGGTGCACTGCTTATTCAAGTGGGTAAGCTCCAACTTTTGAAGACCTCTCTATAGAGTCTCCCCATTTATGTTCTTAGCATTTTTAAGATCCCTGGGAAACATGCAAACATTATTGAAAGAACTTAGAGAAATTTTCTATGGACTGGAGTTGAAGAAAGAAAGAGACTGGCTCTAGTTGCGTGGGGCAAGGTTTGCATTCCTAAGAAGTGGGGGGTGATGGGTATTTTCTCCCTAAGAGTGACTAATCAGGCGCTCCTGGCTAAACAAATATAGAGGATTTTTAGGGAAAATATGGAATGGAATGAGATTATCTAGAATAAATATCTCTACTCCTTTCCCCACACCTATGATTTTATGAAAATAGAACTGAAAGTGCAGGGCTCCTCCATTTGGAATTTCATCTAGCAAGCTAAGGAGATGGCCTTTAAAGGGGCTAAATGTTATTTAGGCAATGGTCAAAGAATGAAGTTTTGGAATGATTGCTGGCTCAAAGATTTTCCTCTTAGCTATGTTACTACTTTTCAACCTTTCATTAACTTTTGTATTCAGAGATTTGGTTCAGGAGTTAGGGACTACTAGAGGAATAGATCATGGATTGATCTTTCTTTAGTTGATGTGGCCCTTAAGCCTCTAATGTTGGATTTGAAGATTTGGAAGGTTAATTCATCCATAGATGATGAACTAATTTAGGGAATTATGTTGGAGATTTGCTAACAAGTGAGTGTTGATTGTATGCTTGCCATTGATGACAACATATGGTAAGTAGTATGCATTGAATAATTATATAGTAAGCTTTGAGTATATGTTTCTTAGACATGTTATCAACATGATATCATGGATGCAGAGGTTAACTATTAGTACAGACAGATATATAGTAGCTTGTGTCAGTGATGTTCTTGATAGAGTTATATGCGATGTTCTATGGGTGATTGTCCGTACAGTCATCGTGGAGCCTTGTGCCTTTGGATATGTGATGAAGACATATTAGTGATGTTACATTCATGGATGCAGAGTCTAATGATTTGTAGAAGTAAAGTTATGCAGTCGCTATTTAGTAGTAGCAATTTCCTATATTTATTCAGAAGAGCCAATAGGGATTTGTTGGTTTTGGAGTTGCGCCTATCATTTCGGTATTCAGCCTTGGATGAGTTATTGGAGAAGATTTATTAATGTTCAATTAAGAGTGGATGATTTAATTCATCTTGTGGAGAAATTTTGAGTTACTTTGGTAGAGTTGACAGTGTGTAGTGTGCGTCTACACTTATTATTATTGGATAGGTCCTAGATTGTGTTGTGTGCTTAGTAGAGTTGACCGAATTATTATTGGAGTATGTTATGGTTTCTCTTTTATGATTTCAAGGTGGATCTAATAGGATGACTTGATTATATCATTTGGAGGAAAGATACTTATAGGAAGTCATGTGTGATTGCTAAAGTGTGGTGGAGAGTTGATTGTGAAGTGCACAACAGAGTGTGTGAAGTATAAAAGTCATCAAAAGAAGGTCTATGTGACCAAGTAAAGTATTTTTGCTATACATTGGAACTAATCCAGACAACAGGTGAAAGTGCAGTTCACTAAGATCCAGATATAGTGTGTATCTTTTATTTCGAAGGTTGTCGCATTCACCCTTTGAGCAGTGTGCTCTTAGATAGTGCATCATCACCCCTAATAGGGTTAATTGTAAAAGAATCCTAATAGGGTTCGACCCTTGACCGGGTCTAGTGTACTAAACATATTGTACATAAACTCCTAACAAGGTTAAAGATATTCTAACAAGGATCATAATACACTAGTATAGATTATTAGTGGGTGTCAATTCCCACCAGGGTTTTTACCTGTTTGGGTTTCCCCGTAACCAAAATATTGTTGGTGTGGTCAAGTGTTCTCTCATTGTGTTTATGCTTTATGTTTAAGTATACTTAATTGGATAAAGAGTTGAAACTTGTAGATAACTGATTCACAACCCCCCCTGCCCCCCCTCTCAGTTATCTCCTTGGACTTGTTGATGTGTGTTTTATGACTCACCAAACAGTAGAAAAAAATACCAAAATATCCTATCCTCTCTTGAACAAAGTATTGCTTATGCTAAGATTGCAAAAAGATCATACAATAACTCCAAGGTTCCTCGACTGGTGGATATGCTCGGTGTTGATGTGATTTTCTGATGATCACAAGGGCCCTTACATTTTCAATATTTTATGTCATGATGATTATAGTTACTATCAAAAGATTTTCAATTAAGCACTATTTTTTGGGGTTTTCACCAGATATGCGAAAATACAAGGGGTTTAGGGTTCAAAGATTATAATCTTATCCTAAGGATAATGAGAGCCAAGGAAAGTATGCTGATGGACGAGTTTCTCAATTACCAAGTCACACTTTTTGATGCAGGAGCATCCTGGGTGTAAGAGCAATCTTGCATCACCCAAAAATATTTCTATTTTTTTATATTCAATAAGGGCTATTTTGTGCAGAGCTGCTATTTATGAAAAGTTACTATTTTTGGTAATTTTCGTATGTGCTCAGAATGATCTGATTTCTTTCTTGGAGGTTCATTTTGGTCATATAAGCCTGCCAGTAAAGTTTCATTGCCAGATCAAGTGTATATTGGAAGATATTGAAGATTTTCAGTATTGGTAACAGGGTACAGAAACTTTGAACTCAGTTTTGAAGGCTTTAGAGGCCCCGGATGAGGTCAAAAAATTTGGGTGACAGGCGCTTGCACCGGTCAAGCCTGTAGAGCGCTTCGTGACATTTCTGAAATGGGGTTATAATAGCCGATCGGGTCAACTGGTGATGACTTATGGTCTTCGAAAGTTGGGCCACCCGAAATGGCAGAAAATAATTTTCTTCAAAATTTATGTTCGGGTTTCAAAGGTTATCTTGAGCTGACTATGATGTAATAAAATGTAAAATAAAATAATTCTAAGTTTGGTCGGCCTTATTGGGTAAAATTTTGGAACCTTCCACGTGGTGGAAAATTGCCTATATAAGGAAGGCTGTATTATTGTCTTAGGCAGTTCAGAATAGTTCTGGGTAGTAGATCTGGGTAATAGCTCGAGGCTTTGTCCTATAGAATATTGTAAGGGAATGCCCATGTGGCTTTGCATATTGTAATTCTGAAAGTTTGTAATTCCACATTTGTGGAGATAATAAGAAGCCAATTTTCTGTTCTTGCATATTGTTGTTGTTTCTCTATTTCTGTTATGTGTTTGTGGTATTAAGGGGAGCACCCTTCATCAAGTGGTATCAGAGCAGGAGTTCTTGAGTGTGTAAATAGATCACCGACCGTGGCTAGGGTTTCAGCGCGCATCGCGAAAATGCCTCCACAAAGGGAATGTGGCGGAAGAGCTGGTGTTGTAACACCTGAGGTTAGAGAGCTGCACAGACAAGTGTGAGCATTGCAAGAAGAGATTCACAGAGGAATAAATCTTAATGTCAGAAATGAAAGCGAGGATGAAGCCGAAGAAGAATATCAAGGAGAAGTCAAAATTGTGAACCAGGAGGAAGAAAGACTTTTTCGGGCCATTTCTAAGATTGGGAAAAGACCTAAGATTGAGGTTCCTACATTTTCTAGAAATCTTAACCCAGAAGAATTGATCGACTGGATCAACGAATGTGAGGAATATTTTGAGTATGAAGATGTTGAGGATCCTGATAGGGTCAAATTTGTAAAAGCCAGACTGAAAGGTCATGCGAAGATATGGTGGCAAGAGATTCAGTTGGAGTGAAATAGAAGGGGAAAGGAGAAAATCATGAGATGGGATCGGATGGTGGATAAATTGAAGCGGCAGTTCATTCGTGTTGATTATGAGCTTGACCTACTGAAGAAAATGTAGAGTTTGAAGCAAGCAAGAAGATCTGTTTAGGAGTATACAGAGGAGTTCTATCGACTTCTCATAAGAATAGGCCACGCAGAAACTGATAAGGAGAAAGTTGCCCGATACCTTAATGGGTTAAGGCCAAGCATTCAGGAGGAGCTGAATCTGGTTCGAATGAACAGTATTGAAGAGGCATACCAGTTTGCCCTAAAAGTAGAGGAAAAGCTGAACAAGAAGTTTGAGAGCAGACAAAATGGAAGAGGTCGCGGTGGACGATCTGGTGGATGGTCATATGGTGGCCGAAATGAGGATCCGAAAAAGAAGGATGAGGCCAGTAGTAGTCAGAATTAGCGAGGAAATAATTCCAATCACTTACAGGATCAGAATAATAGAGATCAGAGAGGAAGAGGAACATGTTTTCACTGTGGAGGAGAAGGTCATAGGGCATTTGAATGTCCTCAGCACCAAGGCAGAATAGATAGGAGAAATGAAGGCCAGGCCAGAGTTGCACATGTAGATGAAGATGCTAGATCATCAAATTCTAAAGATGCTGAAAGAGGAGAAACATTGATTAACATAAGAGTCCTGTTGAGTGGTGAGAATGAAACTGAGCAAAAGAGGAGCCTTTTTTGCACCAGGTGCAAGTGTGAAGGTAAATGTTGTGATGTGATTATTGATAGTGGAAGCACTGACAATTTAGTGTCAGAAGAGATCGTGACAAAGTTGAAGCTCAAGAGACAGAAACACTCACATCCATATCGGATTGCCTGGGTACAGGATGACCACAAGGTCATGGTCAATGAACAATGCCTGGTGAAGTTCAAGATTGGCGGATACCAAGATGAGGTATTGTGTGATATCATATCTATGGATGCATGTCATATGTTGTTGGGTAGACCATGGCAGTTTGACAGATGTGCTGTACATGATGGTCGTGCGAATACCTATTCCCTGACAAAGGATGGAGTGCGACATAAGCTAAAACCATTGAAGGAGAATGAAGAAAAGGTATGTGGTAATGCAAGGATAACTTTTGTTGATGGAAGAAATTTTCTAGATGGTATCAGGCATGAGCATGTATGTTTTGCTTTAATTCCAAAAGCTGGTAAAGAGGAAGTAGAAGATGTTCCTGTAGAAGTTGCAGATTTGTTGAATGAGTTTCAAGATATTGTATCCGATAACGTGTCTAATGGATTACCACTAGTCAGGAAGATTAGTCATCAGATGGACTTGATCCCAGGAGTGAGTTTGCCAAATAAGGCAGCACACAGAATGACACCTGTAGAAAGTGAGGACTTGAACAGACAAGTACATGAACTGTTACAGAAAGGATTGATCCGTGAGAGTTTGAGTCCCTGTGCTGTACCAGTAGTATTAGCACCAAAGAAGAATGGAGAATGGAGGATGTGTACAGATTCTAGGGCAATAAACAAGATCACAATCAAGTACAAGTTTCCATTGCCACGAATGGATGATATTATGGACTGTTTGAGTGGAGCTGTGTATTTCTCAAAGATAGATCTGAAAAGTGGATATCATCAGATTCGGATCAGAGAAGGAGATGAATGGAAGACTGCCTTCAAGAAAAAGGAAGGATTGTATGAGTGGTTAGTCATGCCTTTTGGGCTAACCAATGCACCGAGCACTTTCATGCGGCTCATGAATGAGGTTTTGAAAGAATTTCTGGGTAAGTTTGTCATTGTTTACCTAGATGATATTTTGATCTTTAGTAAGACATTGGATGAGCATATGATGCATATTCGTATGGTATTTGAGAAGTTGAGAGAAGAGAAATTGTTGATTAATTTGAAGAAGTACAGTTTTGTGAAGAAAGAGTTAGTGTATTTGGGATTTGTAGTTTCAGCAGAAGGTCTAAAAATGGACCCAGAGAAGATACAGGCTAACCTTGAATGGCCTACTCCAAGGAGTGCTACTGAGGTAAGATCTTTTCATGGTCTAGCTAGCTTTTACAGAAAGTTTATCAAAAATTTTAGCAGTATTTGTGGACCCTTGACTGAAACAATGAGAGGGGATAGAAAAGAGTTTAAGTGGACTAATGGGGTAGAAAATAGTTTTTAGTTGTTGAAACAAAAAGTTACAGAACAACCCATTTTAGCACTTCCAAATTTTAATAAGGTGTTTCAAGTAGATTGTGATGCTAGTGGTACTGCAATAGGAGCTGTTATGAGCCAAGAAGGTAAACCTGTTGCTTATTTCAATGAGAAGTTAAATGATGCTAAGAGGAAATATTATGTTTATGATCAAGAATTTTATGCTATAGTTCAGGCATTAAAGAAGTGGAGACATTATCTGCTTCCTAAGGAGTTTGTTTTGTATATTGATCATCAAGCTTTGCAATATTTGAATAGTCAAGGAAAATTGAATCAAAGGCATTTGAAATGGGTTGAGTTTTTGCAGAGTTATACATTTGTTTTGAAACACAGGAGTGGAAAGTCTAATAGGGTTGCAGATGCTCTTAGAAAAAGGCAACTATTGCTGACAGAAATGTAGATTGAAGTGGTTGGGTTCAAGGAACTCAAAAATTTATATCTAGAGGATCCTGATTTTGGTGAAGCTTGGAAAGCTTGTGCAGAACCTGTTACTCTAGACAGGACAAAATGGTTGGATTTCATCATCCAGGATGATATGCTATTTAGAGGGAATCAGTTGTGCATTCCAAAAAGTTCTATGAGGGATAATCTCATCAAGGAGAAGCATAGTGGAGGATTGGCTGGACATTTTGGTCATGATAAAACCCTTGGTCTGGTTAGTGAGAATTATTATTGGCCATAGTTGCAGCAAGATGTGAAGAAGTTTGTACAGAGTTGTAGAGTATGTCAGATGGCGAAAGGAGTGAAGTAGAATACAGGGTTGTATCAGCCATTACCCATACCAGAGAAGCCTTGGGAGGATATCAGCATGGACTTTGTTCTTGGTTTATCGAGGACTCAGCGGGGACATGATTCAATTTTTGTGGTGGTTGACAGATTTTCAAAGATGGCACATTTCATTCCCTGCAAGAAGACTAATGATGTTGTTCATGTAGCAGAATTGTTTTTCAGAGAAGTAGTGAGACTTCATGGTTTGCCAAAGACTATAGTTTCAGATCGGGACACTAAGTTTGTTGGATATTTCTGGCGTACGTTGTGAAAGAAGTTGAAGATAGATTTGAAGTTCAGTTCATCACATCATCAACAAACTGATGGACAGACAGAGGTGGTGAATAGGAGTTTGGGAAATTTGCTGAGATGTTTGGTTGGAGATAAGCCAACAGGATGGGATTTGATTTTACCATAGGCGGAATTTGCATACAATAATTTTGTCAACAGGAGCACTGGTAAATCACCATTCCAGATTGTATATGGAAGTAGTCCAAGAAATGCATCTGAATTGAGGAAGATAGATAAAGGAGAAATAAGTAGTACTGAAGCTGAAGATTTTGTAGAACACTTGAAGAACATCCATGAAGAGGTGAGGAAGCATATTACCAAGATGAATGCACAGTATAAGGCTAAGGCAGATGAGAAAAGGAGGTATAAGGAATTTTAGATTGGTGATGAAGTCATGGTTTATTTGCGGAAGGAGCGGTTTCCAGTTGGTACATATAACAAGCTGAAAATGAAAAAGTTTGGACCATGTAGGATACTGAAGAAACATGATTTAGGAAATGCATATGAGGTAGAATTGCCTACTGAGCTAAATATTTCACCAATTTTTAACATTTCAGATCTGACAGAGTATCATGAAGAAGGTGTTGAAGATGAGATCACAACAGCATAGTGGAGTATTCCAGCAACTAGTTCAGACACTAAGGAGATCGAAGATATACTGGACAGTTGTGTTGGTAGAAGCACAAGGAACATGACATATGAAGAATATCTGGTCAAGTGGAAAGGATGACCTGTTGAAGATTCATCATGGTTGACAAAGGAGGAGGTTAGCCATTTTAGTTTTCCTCTGCACACCTGAGTCGTGACAGGGTCACTTCTCAAATTACCCTGGGTGTCTGACGCAGGAGCATCCTAGGTGTAAGAGCAATCTTGCATCACCCAAAAATATTTCTATTTTTTTATATTCAATAAGGGCTATTTTGTGCAGAGCTGCTATTTATGAAAAGTTACTATTTTTGGTAATTTTTGTATGTGCTCAGAATGATCTGATTTCTTTCTTGGAGGTTCATTTTGGTCATATAAGCCTGCCAGTAAAGTTTCATTGCCAGATCAAGTGTATATTGGAAGATATTGAAGATTTTCGGTATTGGCAGCAGGGTACAGAAACTTTGAACTCAGTTTTGAAGGCTTTAGAGGCCCCGGATGAGGTCAAAAATTTGGGTGACGGGCGCTTGCGCCGATCAAGCCTGTAGAGCGCTTCGTGGTGTTTCCAAAATGGGGTTATAATAGCCGATCGGGTCAACTGGTGATGACTTATGGTCTTCGGAAGTTGGGCCACCTGAAATGGAAGAAAATAATTTTCTTCAAAATTTTTGTTTGGGTTTCAAAGGTTATCTTGAGCCGACTATGATGTAATAAAATGTAAAATAAAATAATTCTAAGTTTGGTCAGCCTTATTGGCTAAAATTCTGGAACCTTCCAGGCGGTGGAAAATTGCCTATATAAGGAAGGCTGTATTATTATCTTAGGCAGTTCAGAATAGTTCTAGGTAGTAGATCTGGGTAATAGCTCGAGGCTTTGTCCTATAGAATATTGTAAGGGAATGCCCATGTGGCTTTGCATATTGTAATTCTGAAAGTTTGTAATTCCACATTTGTGGAGATAATAAGAAGCCAATTTTCTGTTCTTGCATATTGTTGTTATTTCTCTATTTCTGTTATGTGTTTGTGGTATTAAGGGGAGCACCCTTCATCACTTTTCCAATTCAAGCTACAACTACACTTGGACTGGTGCAATCTTCAAAGGTTTGTACAAATGATTGAATTTAAGCACATGGATAAGGGGTTCAAGCTAATTTTACATGATGATTTAGAATCACTAAAACATCAAATGTATGAACCACAAGAACTTATCAAAACATCATTATATTCTCCAAAAAAATCACAACACTTCATCTACTAAACTTAATCTAATTGAGACAATAATGAAAACAAGCAAGCATTAAGACACATCAAATGTTCACCACACTTCAATGAAAATTCTACTATCTCAATAGCTCATAAGCAACAATCTCAAAATTCGCTCCTTACAAATGAGAAGAAGATGCCCTTATATAGGTCCTTGAAAACAATGAGTCACCTTGATCAAAACAATAACTGATGGCCCAGATTTTGCCACCTTAGCCCTAATTAGGGTTAGGGTACAGAAGAGGGAATCTAAATTAATTTAAGGAAGAAACCAGTATCATAGTGGGTAATAAATGCCCACTATGCATGCATGCTCAAGAAGAGAGTGAGGTGTCATAAATGCCCACTACATGAATATCCACTATGCATCAAATGCATCTACCGTTGACCTCTGTGTTTGAATTCTTGGAATCTACAAAATATGGCCTCCAACTCATCAATGTTGACACTTAGTGCTGATTCTTGTCTGAATTCCAGCACCAACACTACTCTCTCTGACCTCTTCAGGCTCTCCTCCCATTCTGGCAATAGATCTTGAGTTGTGTGCATGTTGTTTAAGAAGGCAAAGAGGTTCTCCAAATCATCCTTTGTAAAAGAGTTAAGCCTAAAGAAATCCTCCACTTTCTCCTTCATGTTGTCTATTGTTATTTCCTCCTTGGCCAACCTTTTCAACCATAGTGATGCAATGGTATTGGAGAGCTCCTGCTAGATATTCTCAACTATCCCCTTTAATGGAGCTGAATCCTCATTGAAATGCTCAAACATGTCCTTTGCTAGAAGAACTACACAATACCACCAAGAGAAATCATACATTCCTTCTGCAATGACCTTGCTATCAACAAAGACCTACCTTGGGGTTTCCATCAGCTCCTGCAAGTTAGAGATTGCCTTATCCTGATAGATATGCTCATCTTCCCAAGTCTCCTCTATGCAATGAACTCGGGAAAGGATGGCCAATGCCTTATCGGGAATTCATACTAACTCCTTGGTGTGGATGTAGGCCTCATCCTTGATCCCTTTAATCCAAGTCTTTGCACCCTATGCAATCCTTTTGATCTCATCGATGGCCTCAACTGACTCAGTTAGAATACTTGTTGGTGGAATGAAAGATGGGTCCTCTTCTCGAACAAGGTGAGGCAACCTATTAATGTATGCATATAAATCCATGTTCTCTTCCTTCATCCTCTGATATTTTTCTTCTAGCCTCCTCATCTTATCCTTAATAGCTTGTGTCAAATCATCAAATTCCTCCTTGACCTGTGCTCGAGAGGCCTGACCAAGATCTACCTCTGTTATGTGATACTCCATAGGACCAATCTGATCTTTGGTCTTGTCGACTACTGGAGTCACTATTTGAAAAATTATGGATCCAGACTCTCCTCTGACGAACTTAGTAAATTTCTTGGCTTTTCCCTTTTCTCCTGATTGGTCAATTTGATGCAAAATCTCTTGTAACTCAACTGCAGGGTCTACCTCCTTTTCTTGGCTTCTCTGATTCCTTTTCTTGAGCCACTTTGGAATATTTGGATTCGGGTCCCTCTATACTACTAGCTCCTCTTGTCCTTGCACTACCCTAGTATCAATCTCCTTAGCTCTAGGACTTTCTTCCATTGCTTCAAGAGCAAGTGCCTTTGTCGCAGGGATCTCCTCTTCTTCCACTGGGGGCCTCTGCTTCTACTTCAGGAATTTCTTCCTTAATTATCTTCCTAAAGAAGACACCAAGACTCTCCTCTATTATCACATATTGTTCCCTTCTTGTTCCCAGCATGAACCCCTCATTGGCATTAATGCTCAATCTATCTTGTATCGGTCTAGTCATTTGTTGCTCTCTTTGTTGTGTTCCTTTTTCACTTGCCTCTCCCACCTGCCGAGTGAATGCTCCAATTTCTTGCACACTGGGAGTCCAACTAGGAGAAGATGGTGGATCCTCAAACCTCAATCTCTTCTACTGGGCTTGTCCAACATGAAGATCCATTCTCCTCTTTATATGCATTTGTTGAGCTACACCCTTCTCATTTTTGTGTTCTGTACTCCCTGATGGGATATCTCTTTCTTCTACTCTTCCTCTAGATGGATGCCTTGGTCTCTCATCTTGCAATTATGGATGACCTATCAACTTGTAGGTCCAATCTTCTTTTGACATAGTCATCCTTTCAAGTTTTCATTCTACCCACCACCTTGTGAAGTCCACAATTGGCTTTGTCAATACATCAAGATCCACGATCTCTTTTCTCTTCCAATCATAAGGATGAATGACCTTTTCTTTATCTAGGTTAAAACCTTTTTGTAGCACATTTGGGTCCTCTTCCATCTAATCAGGAATGTGCACAATCTTACATGCCCTAATCAGGTCCAATGGAAATTGGGAGAACATTCTCTTCCTGGCCTCATTCTCATCAACTACATTTGCCCAAAAATCCTCGAGGTGCACCTTGTGTTGATGCCTCATCCCTACCACTACTCTAATCTTATTAAATGGGTCAAAAGCCAACCTTCCTAGATAGAGTGGTAGATGAAAGAATTTTAGCTAATTAAATGACCTCTCAACTATTGGAAGACAAGGACACACTTCAACTCCATCACCTCAAATGAATAAGGGGAACTCTAGTCCTACCTTCTTCTTCTTCTTCAGGACTTTGTTGTAAGCTATCAATTGCCTAGTGACTTCCAACAAGACCATTTTATCAGTAGGGTAGCATGGAAGCTTGAATGGTTGCTCATAGAATCCTTTCAATCTGATATAGGAGAAGGTGGGAAATTGAATGAACCATGCCCCGCATTCCTCCACTAGCTTCATTTCCTCTGAAGAAAATCTCATATGCAATCCCTTTTGCAAGGTTCTCATGATGCGCATTGCAAATGTGTCGTTAACCCAGGTGTAGTCATCTATAGCATGTAGATGCAGCTATGGGTAATAGTCATGGACCCTTCACCTTGGATTTCCACTTCTGAGGACTCCCTTGTACCTCAGTCCTTCATACCTTGTATTTCATGCTACATATATATTAGATATGAGCTCATGAATAATTTCTTTGTATGCTCCACATTCCTCAACTGCTCATCGAGGTTGTTGCTAATCAACCCAGCCGAATTGATGTGATTGGACTCCTCTACTACCCGTTGAACAAAGTACCACATCCATGTCTCAAATAGGTAAGAGTGGGGTAAGCCAAATATCCTACTGAGCATCATTATTAGATCACTATATTCACAGTGGAAATCCATCCACACAAGCTCCTTGGGCAACTTGGAGTAGTGTGTTTTATTCCTCCTCATCCATTTGTTGTTAATGATCTCATCATAGTGTTGAACTCCTGTTGTGTAGACTCTATGTGCCTTCTCCTTTGTCTTTGAGACCAACCTTCAAGATGAAGGGATCCCAAATGTTTTAGTAATGGCTAGAGGAGAGAGATCTGTAATGATATTCCTATTTGAGTCCTTGATCATTCTTGTATCATCTTAAAATGGAAGCACTTCCATGATATGACCATTTAGCCCTTTGAGTAAGTGTTTTGGGGTCATTTCAAGTGCCTTGATCAGGTCTTTGCATGTATTTGGCTTTTCTCCCCACTTTCCACTTCTTCCTCGCACTTGATTTCTTCATTCTAGGTGAAATTAGGGTTAGGATCTTAAGGTTTCTCGTGAATTTCCCTCTTCTAGGGCTCTATTTTCTAGGTAGGCTTTAGAAATGGATCCTCCTAGGATTCATCACAATAATCATAGGATTTTATGTCTATCTCTGACATTCTATCCTATTCTAGCATCAGTTCTAGGTTTTTGGGTGTCCCCGGGACCTCCTCACTTGGTTCTGAGTCAAACTGGGACCAGGGTCAGGGTCAAGTTGGAACCTAACTAGGTCAGGGTCAAGCTCGACCCTAACTAGGTTAGGGTTGACCTTGAACCTGACTAGGTAAGGTCCAACCTCAACTTTAACCCTTTCCTCCAAAATTGCAATTTCCAAAATTTCTAGGCTTTGAGCTTTCGGGAGATTTATTTTCCCACCTTTGGGTTGGCCATTTTAGGTTTTAGTATGGTAAATCCTTTAATTTCATTTAATCTAGGTATAGTTTCTAAAGGTGAGGACCTAATTGGGATTTAATTCTCCAAGGTGGCCCTTCTAGAGGAGTGTGCCCTAGATCAATATAAAAGGAGGCCTTCCTCTCTAATTTTCACATCAAGTTTTCACATCTCATCTCAAGCAATTGCAAGCTCTCAAGTGCAAGTGCATTCTAGCAAGTATTCAAGCATTCAAGTCTTCAAGCATCCATCCATCAAGGAGATCCATTGTTAGCTATTGAAGGATTCAATCTCTTTAGAACCCCCTTGAAGATCCATCCTTCTCCATTCATTCAAGCCTTCTCATATGCAAAGATTAATTCAAGATTGGTGTTGAAGATCAAATACCATTGATTGGAGACATCTTACATCCTACATTCATTCCTACTTGTGAATTTGAGGATTTGAATCCTCTACAAGGACTTCAACATAATCGAGGTGATTTGTTTCAATTACTTTGTTTATGCACAATACATTTCAATTCAATTTCAAGGTTAATTCCTAAACTGGGGTTTGACTAAGGCAAACCCCCCATACAAAAAAACCCCCCATTTTCTTGCAAGTGCAAGTGCAGAGTTTTGGATCAGAGAGAGAATTTGGATACCCTTTTCAGCAAACTTCTAGGATCTACGAACATAATTCGAATTAGATTTCAAATAAAGAATGTGGTATTTGACCTTTTTTTAATGTCAAACCCGAGCTAAGCCATCTTGCGGAATGATTTCTAGGTTTTCTCTGTCTTGGCATTTCCAGTCTAGGATGGGTTTTAGATTTTCCTAAAAATGTACATAGACATCAGAATTCAACATTTTCCAGATCTTCCCTAATTTGAGGTTAGTACTTGTATTTCAATTATTTTGTATTCTAAACATAATTCTCCACAAAGGGAAATATTGGATTTACTCTCTCATCCTACTATTTTCCATAAATTGATTCGATTGTGCATTAACCTTTTGGTTGATCAAATCAGATCTCTTCTTTGGGCAATTTGGGTTTGAGAATAGGTCTCATATTTCCCCCTTTACATTTGAATAAGGGTGAATCCATTTTACCACTATTCATTTTGGTGAACTCGACATACTTAATCTCTTTTCTTTTTTGGAATTGGATGCCTTATTGTGCTTTCCTTTTATGTTGTTAGTATTAGATTTGTCCTTTGTGATTGATCTTGCATGCTAATTAGATTTCATATTCATGCTTTATGTGTTCTTATTTTAGTTTATTTTCATTACATTAGTTTATGAGCTTTACTACCACTAGTCCTACTTATAAGATTCTGGTTAGAAGAAGTCATAGACTCATGGGTGCCTTTGATCCTAAATCTTCTTCTCCTTTCCTTAGGATCCCTGATGATAACTTGATTCTTCATGATACCAATCCTACTATGGAGAAAAACTCTTCTCACTCATCTCATGATGAGGATGATGCTTTAAGAGTTCCTCCTAAAAAAGTCCACAAAATTTCCACTAAACTTGATAAAATGGGTAATTGGCTTCTTCAAGAAAACCATAATCAAGATTCCATTCAAGCTATAGAGGCTCTTAAGAAAGTTCTTTGTGATAGTGATCAAGGTGTTAACCTCTTGTGTGGTATTACTCATCTTGTGCATTCCAATGTTAAACCTTTACCTCAAGAAGCTCAAGATTTAGGTTTGATTCCTCCTATTACTATTGTTGAACCTCCTTCTAATCCTTTACCTAGTATTCCTATCTATACTCCTTTGGTGACTGTGACCATTCCCTCTATTCCTTTGAGTGTTCCTCCTGTGTCCCTTCCTACATCACAACCTTCATATCGTAATGTTCCTTTTACTTATTCCAATTTGCTTCCAATTTTAGTTCCTAGTGTTCCTCCAATTGTGTCCTCTATTCCTACAGCTTCTTATACTTTACCTAGTGTGTCTACTATTCCTACTACCCCTATTTCCTCTAATGATTCAACCATCATTAGTTTGGCTCAAAATATATCATCCTTACAACAACAACTTGCTTCCTTAACTCAAAACAAGTTTAGTATTCCTACATGTGACATGGGAAGTCCCTTGTCTCGGGATATTATTCATATTCCTATTCCTCAGCAAGGTGAGATGCCTCATCTTGAGAATTATAATGGAAAAGGAGATCCTATTCATGATGTTAAAAGATTTCAAATCCTTTGTAGTGATTATGCTCATGACGATAGGATTTTAGAAAAATTGTTTGCTAGAACCTTTTGTGACAAGGCCTTACAATGGTATTATTCCTTGCCTCATTGAATTGATTCCTTTCCACAAATTGCTAATGCCTTTATTCAATAATTTCAAAATAATATTGGTCCACAAGTGTCATTGACTGATTTAATTCATTGTAAACAAAGTGCTAAAGAAAAATTGACTAAATTTATTGGTAGATTTAAGCATTTGCATGCTCAGATTTCCTATCCTATTCCTGGTATTGATATTCAATGTATGTTTATTTCAAATTTGCAAAAGGATATTAGAGATAAGATTTTGCTTACTGAATTTACCTCTTTTCAACAAATTTGTCTAGCACTTCATCATTATCAATTACAAGTGAGTCAATTTTAGAGCACCACTCCAGTTGATAAGAGTGATGCTGCTCCTAATCCAAACAAGTTTCAAAAATTCAATAATTATGTCAAGATAAAAAAATAAGCAAGTGCAGCTTCTGATCAGGTTGTTGTTGCATCTCATAATGCCACTTCTGCATCCACTTCTTTTTGATTAAATCGTATGTTTAATCCTCTTTCTAAAACTTTACATGCTATTATGAATAGGTTGTTAGCTGCTAATATGATTACTTTACCTCCTATTCGACCTCTTTTACCTACTACATTTGCATCTAAATCTTTTGATCAAAATGCTTTTTGTCAATATCATCATTAGAATGGTCATGATACTGAGAGATCTTATTCTTTAAAACATAAGGTTCAAGATCTAATTGATTCTAAGGTTTTATCTATTGATAATCTGGATAGTAGTGGGAATCAATCTGTCTCTCCTCCTAATTAGAACCTTCAAATTTATACGAACCCTTTACCTACACATGATACTAATACTATTTCTAAACCATCTACTATGGAAATTGTGTATGATTCAAAGATGGATGATCTCAATCATGTGGTTAATAAAGTGGAGCACGTTGATTAGTCTGTATCTCCACTTCACCCTCAACCTCAAATTCAAATTCTGATTCAACCTCAAGTTCATACTCAATCTTGACCAAAACCTAAACCTAAAATGTAATCTCAACCTAAACCTTGACAAAAATTTAAGAATAAAAGACCTCAAGAGCTTTTGATTACCTTTGATGACTCTAAGACTATTAAAGCTCCTGATGGTCCCCTCTACATTACTGCTAGGGTTACTTAGATACCTACTTGTGGTTGTCTTATTGATCCTACTGTTGGAAATATTCAGGAATTAACCAAGTTACTGAGAGGGGAGGGGTGAATCAGTAACTCCAAATTTTCTCACTAATTCTAACATGTATTTTACTTTTTAACCTTTGCATACAGAAAGCATGAAACTTGAAAGCATTCACAATAATGACACATAGATTTGGTTACCCAGAAACCTTCCAAAAGAAAGTAAAACTGGGGTGGGGATGAAACCCACAAAGCTTTAATACTGCAGAATAAAGTTGGCCGGTTAAGGCTTACAATTTGATCACTTCTGATGATCTGCCCTGTTAGGAGCAATAAGGATTGCTAAATCCACCCTGTTAAAGGATTTACAAACATACAGTGAAGTATGCACTTGGTAAAGAGATTTTTACAAAGACTGTTAAGTCTACCTGGTTAAAGGATTTAGTACTGATTCACCTGTTAGAATGAAACAGTAGATCTCTGCTTTGCAACTAGATTGCTGATTGAGATTCTCTGATGTACTGATCACCTTCTGTGATGAATTTGTCTTTGCTGTACCTTATACTTCTGAAGCCTTCTGCAATTCGCTTATTTCTGCCTTTCTTTTTCTTTCACATATATTCTACTTCATATATTTCATTACATCTTTTTATTTTTACAACATTGTTTATATACAAGTCTCAAACAATTAATTACAATTACAATTACACAGTCGGCTTGAAAAATAAACATAAGTGCTACTAAGTCGGCCCAAATATGGTTACTCAGTTGCTTCAAACTGACTCGGTGACTTTCTGATACTCGGCGTCCACTGCATTACTCGGCATCGTCATGCACTCGGTAGAAGTGAAGGCACGGTTCATACTGATCACTCGGTAGGTTTTGAACTCGGTAAGTACTGGTGACTCGGTAGACAAGATGTTACTCGGTTTACATTGTCCTGATCGGTTTGTACTAACTTGCTCGGTTTCCACTGCCTACTCGGTTTGCACTGTCTGCTCGGTTTGCACTGTCTACTCGGTTTGCACTGTTTGCTCGGTTTGCACTGTCTGCTCGGTTTGTACTGTCTGCTCGGTTTGCACTGTCTGCTCGGTTTGCACTGTCTGCTCGGTTTATATCCAGAATGCAAATAAGTGTTGTCACTAGTGGCAATTCTGCTTAATGCCAACAATCTCCCCCTTTGGCATTAGTGACAAAAACACTTATTGGCCAAAATTTGTATACACGAATCATGCTGAGTTTTATTTTGATTTTTCAAAATTTGTCTTTGTTATAGGGCTTTATACATTGTCTCCCCCTTTCAATGTGCTAACTGTTTCTTATACAAATCTATAACTGTATACATATCTCTGCTTCTATACATATCTCCCCCTTTTTGACGATAATGCCAAAGGTGCATATACAAGTTATTTACAGAGAGAATTCAAAATTTGATAAGAAATTAGAATGTACCTTCATTATTAGTGCCAGGGTTCTGTCCCAACTTTCTTGCAGGATCTTACATGTTTGTATAGCAATTTGGACTTCTGCAGAGAGTTCAATCATGTGATCTGCTATAGAGAACTGATTGTCATGAATCAATGTTCTGGAATGTTCAATGTGCTTATACATTGTATTCATGATGGGAAGGATCATGTGTTGGATGTCTAGCAGTGTGGACCGAATCCTTGAGTCTTCTTTCAGTAGATCAGACTGCATATTAGATAGGTGTGAAATTTTCATGTGATGAGCAGAGCTTGAACTTGGTTCAAGTTGCAGCTTCTGTATGCTAATCTTCATATCTTCATCCATTTTATTCATTTTATCTTTAACATCCTTTGTGAACTCGGCAAAATTGCATAGTCTGGCCAAAAGAGAGGTAGCATTCGAATAAATAGACTCTATGTTAGACAAAACTGAAGACAATTCCACTTGGTTGATAGCTATGTGCTGAGCAATGTGCTCAAGCACTTTATTGTTGAATCTCTTCTCGGCTCTTTCAACTAACTTTTCTATCCCGGATGAGTCCTCATTGTATTTCTCAACTGCTTCTGCTAATTGTAACAAAACATGCTGGGAGGAGTCTACTTTAATTCCTAATGCATCAGACAAAATGTCCTTAGCATCCTTGATGATTTGATACTCCTTGTCTCTCTCCTCTTTAAGCTTCTTTTGTTTTGCTTTCCTTTGGAGGATCTCACCTATATTCTGCATCTGGTCTGCTGAGAGATTTGCAAAATCTAATGTAGGAATCTCTATCTCTTCATCTAGGTCTATATCCTCAACTATATTTTTACCCAAAAATTTTATACTCGGTAGAGCCTTAGGCTTATCTGTACTTAATGCTCTTGTAGTAGTGACAGTAGATAAAGTAGGGCTGGCTATTGACACTGGTATACTTTCTACTGGAGAACTTAAAATATTTACCCTTGAAGATTCAAAAGATGGAAAACTTACTGGTATAGGAGACTGCAGCTCGGTAGAAGAAATGGTAGCTGCCTCTGATGTTGCTAGGGATGATTGGACAAATGTGGAAGTTGTCACAACCATGCTTGAAGGTGTCTTTGGGCTGGATGTAGAGACTTTCACTGGAGAGGTAGGAAGGGATGCAATGACTTCTGCTGCTATCCTTATAGTATCATCTACCTCGGTGTCTTCTTCTTGTTCATCACTGTCATCTTCAATATCTTTTATTATTATAGTTTCAATGCTCGGTTGGTGAAGGTGGTATATGTTCTTCCATGTGGCTTTTGCAGCCTTCACAACCGATTCAATATTGTTGATCAAAATCAAACAAGTATTGAACTTCAATGTCATCTTATTTTCATTTTCTTTTAGTGCCTTCTTTACTTCATCATTATTCAAGCTCGGCATCAACTGTCTCAGGTTTTGATCAAATATGTCTATCACAGTTTGCCTTACATTGCTCCATCTCATTTTTATTGGATTCAATAGAACTGCTGGAATCTGTGGGGTAATTTCTTCAGGAGAGTATTTCCACTGTCCCATCTTCTCAACAACAGCATCTTCTATTTCCTTCTATTCTGCTTCCGATCTAGTTTCATATTTCAAGGATTTTATGTTACTTACTCCAGATCCTGATCCATCTCTAAAGAGTTTGAGCTTTTCTTGAAGGCTTAGAGGAGGCCTTTTGAATACTATGTCTTTATCTGCCTTTTCCGCCTTGTCTGGCTTGCCTCTTGCATTTCTCCTTGTAAACACAACAGTGGGAGGCACAGATGCCTTAGTGATGAAAACTTTTCCTTTCTTCTTTGCAGGTTCTGGTTCCTCTGTTTTCTCATCCTTTTCTCCTTCTTTTTCATCTATTTCTTCTTTGTCCTCGGTTATCATTTGCATTTTGGCTATCCTCTTCTTTCCTTTGTTTACCGCCTGTGGAAGCTTTATGCTTAGTTCAATTCTCACCTTAGCTTCATCATATGTTCCAAAATATGGAGCTTTGGGATTGACAGGCTGATTTAGAAGAGCTTCAATGATATTCTTGGTTTCATCAATATTTACCTCATAAGGAAGAGGTTTTACATATACAGTTCTCGGTTTAACTGCTTGAATATACACATTATCACAATCTACCATAAAACAGATGTCATCTTTGTAATCTTCCACCAACTTCTGTGGAATCCAGAATCTGTCATTCATTTTCTCTTTGAAAGACTCAAAATAATTATCCATGATGCTTTCAAAGTTTTCACCCATTTCTGCGATGTATTCATTTATTTCATAGAGTACTGGCACATCTTTTCTCCATACAACTTTTCCTTTAGAAGGGAAGAATTTTTGAACATAGAAGAATAAACAGACTAACAAGGATCCAAACTTACATGGATTGTTTTTGGAAGTTTTGATGCTTTCCATGTTCTTGTTAAACTGTTTCAACAATAAGTCTGCTAGGTCAAATGTTAAGTTGTTTTTGACCACTTTGTATGCTAGGTCAACAGCTTCACAGGAGACACTGTTCTGTCGACTAGAACTGTAAATCTTGTGGGCAATGATATGTGTACCAAACTTCAGTTCAGCATCGGTAATGCTGCTAACCTTCATGCCTCTACCATCCCACTCGGCTAGGGTTTTCTTCTCTAGTTCCGTCCGACCTAGGGTTTTGGTAGTTTTAGCTTTGTTCAACATGGGAAGACCGGTGACTTGTTGAATCATTTTCTTTGTGATCTCAATAGGTTGCTCAAGCCAAATCTTGCCATCGTGTACTCGGCTGAGAATGTACCTAACCCATTTATCTCGAAAGTTTCGAGGAAGATGTGCAATGTGAACTAAACCCTTATCTTCCAGATGTTTGTGCTCGGGCTTCAAAATACCATCCACACATAGTTCCTCACGCACAATGTCTAGTTCTAGGTTTCCCATTTCTTGAATTGAACAGTTAAAATGATTGCAGATATCGTTAATAAGCAGTACCTTAGGAGGAATCTGAGATTGAGCTCCATTCGGATCTAGGGCTGCTGCAATAGCGGGCACGATCTTAAAATCTGGTGCTTTCCACTCCCCTTGGACTAACATATCAAATCCTTTCTTTGCTGAAGTGCTGGATGATGCCATGGTAGCTCACAGAAAATTCTTTTCGCAAAAGTATTAAATTGCCGGGTTGCTCTTGAAGTTTTCTGCTCTCAAAGTGCTAAAGATTTGCGGTGAAGAATGAGTTCGATTACTTGCCTTTTGTTTACAATTCTATCATTAATGCTCATTTCAAATTAGGGTAGGAATTCTGACAGACTATCACCCACTAAGAATTAATTGCTCGGAAAAGACTTCACAGCTCGGTGAACTCGAGAATTCATAATGCTCCAACCTCGCTCGGTAAAGACAGGTACCGACCTTTCTCGGTGAAGACTATACCGACCTTGCTCGGTGAAGACTATACCGACCTCCCCGTGATCTCACTGCATCTTGTATACTGATTTAGACTTTTCTTTTAATTTCAGTTCTGGAACTGCTTGAGATTGATCTATGAGAATACAGTTCCAGTGCTTCCTTGGAAATTTAGTTTGAGTCGGTAGAGCCATCCATTCCATTACTTGGACTGGATTGCTCGGTAGCTTTAGGAATCCATTTTTGTCTCACCTGTTTCCTGACCTTAGTTGCTTCATTCTTCTTTCCTTCTTCAATTTCACTAGCATTCATGCAGTTTCTGGCTATGTGACCGAGTTTAGTGCATTTGAAACATCTTATGGTAGTATCTCTTTTCCTTAGATGATGTTTTATGCAATTCATGCCAATGTGTCCATATTCTCCACAGTAATGACATCTACACCAGGTGTTGTAGTCCCATCCAAACATTGCTTTCACAATTTGTTCTGCTAGATTAAATGTCTTGGATCTGCACTCGGATGCCTTGTGACCTTGTTTGTTGCACTTGTGAGAATTACCTCTGAATCTAGGTTTTTCCCTGCATTCATTTGCTTTGTGACCGGGTTGATTGCAGCTATAACATTTTCCATTGAATTCTGCTTTTTCATTGTTCCAACATTTATTTGAAGTATGTCCTATTTTACCACAATGATTACAAGTAGGTTTTTGATTTCTTTGAGTACCTTGTTTAGAGGATTTTCCTTCTTCTTTGTATCCAAGTCCTGCTTTTCCTTTTTGCCTATGAAGATTTCGTTCATACAGCTGATTCAAGTCTTCTTGACTTTTCAGCATTCCTTCATTGATTTGTTTTTCAGCGGTTAGGTCATCCATCAATCTTAGATTGGTTTCCTTTTCAGATCTTAGTTCTTCTCTTGTGTTTTCTATTTTTGATCTTAGATTTAGAATTTCTTCATTTGTATGAGAGATCTGATCAATTAGATTTTCTAGCTGAAGGGTTTTGTTTTGGACTTCAATGTTTCTTCCATCTAATTCATCTTTCAACTTGTTTCTTTGTTCCAATATCTCACAGAATCTTGTAGAGTGTAGTTCTTGTTCTCTTTTCAATTTTCTCACTTCTTCCTGCAGAGGCCCATTCTTTTCTAGGAGTTCTTTGATAGCATTGTTTGCTTCATCTGAGTTATTTGAGGGAAGAAGATCTTCAATCTTTTCTTCAATGTAATTCTGATCATTCATCTGATTTGCAAGTTCCTTCCTTCTCCTTAGGGATTGGGAAAGATGTTCTTTTGCTTCTTTGAGTTTAGCTATGGCCATTTCCAGATCTAGCTTTTCATTTTCAATCACCTTGTTTAGTTTGAATACCTCCATTGTCCTGGATCTTTGCTCAAGCTAGTTAAGCTTTGTCTTGAGAACCAATGCTGCTCTGATACCAATTGTTGGAAATATTCAGGAATTAACCAAGTTACTGAGAGGGGAGGGGTGAATCAGTAACTCCAAATTTTCTCACTAATTCTAACATGTATTTTACTTTTTAACCTTTGCATACAGAAAGCATGAAACTTGAAAGCATTCACAATAATGACACATAGATTTGGTTACCCAGAAACCTTCCAAAAGAAAGTAAAACTGGGGTGGGGATGAAACCCACAAAGCTTTAATACTGCAGAATAAAGTTGGCCGGTTAAGGCTTACAATTTGATCACTTCTGATGATCTGCCCTGTTAGGAGCAATAAGGATTGCTAAATCCACCCTGTTAAAGGATTTACAAACATACAGTGAAGTATGCACTCGGTAAAGAGATTTTTACAAAGACTGTTAAGTCTACTCGGTTAAAGGATTTAGTACTGATTCACCTGTTAGAATGAAACAGTAGATCTCTACTTTGCAACTGGATTACTGATTGAGATTCTCTGATGTACTAATCACCTTCTGTGATGAATTTGTCTTTGTTGTACCTTATACTTCTGAAGCCTTCTGCAATTCGCTTATTTCTGCCTTTCTTTTTCTTTCACATATATTCTACTTCATATATTTCATTACATCTTTTTATTTTTACAACATTGTTTATATACAAGTCTCAAACAATTAATTACAATTACAATTACACAGTCGGCTTGACAAATAAACATAAGTGCTACTAAGTCAGCCCAAATATGGTTACTCTTCCTTCAAACTGACTTGGTGACTTTCTGATACTCGGCATCCACTGCATTACTCGGCATCGTCATGCACTCGGTAGAAGTGAAGGCACGGTTCATACTGATCACTCGGTAGGTTTTGAACTCGGTAAGTACTGGTGACTCGGTAGACAAGATGTTACTCGGTTTACATTGTCCTGATCGGTTTGTACTAACTTGCTCGGTTTGCACTGTCTGCTCGGTTTGCACTGTCTGCTCGGTTTGCACTGTCTGCTCGGTTTGCACTGTCTGCTCGGTTTGCACTGTCTGCTCGGTTTGCACTATCTGCTCAGTTTGCACTGTCTGCTCAGTTTGCACTGTCTGCTCGGTTTGCACTGTCTGCTCGGTTTGCACTGTCTGCTCGGTTTGCACTGTCTACTCGGTTTATATCCAGAATGCAAATAAGTGTTGTCACTAGTGGCAATTCTGCTTAATGCCAACACCTACCTCCTGAGTCAATGTTATCACTGAAGAAAATCTTTTTATGAAAAGCTTACAACATGAATTTTATGATACATCAGATGTGTGGATTCAAACTTACAATGGTTTTCTTTATCCATCATTTGGTTCTATTACTTTACCGGTTGAACTTTTTGGAAAAAATTGTGAACACTACCTTTGTTTTGGTTCCTATTTCTGATCAATTTCAAGTTAAGCTAGGTTTTCCTCGGTTGACTACCATACATGTTGTTGCTTCACCTATCCATAAGTGTCTTAATTTTATTCATGATGGAGAAGTGAAGATGATTAATCATAGTCTATATCAACCTTCTAGGCCTAGAGATTGTGCTGCTCTAGATTTCTTTTGGCCTTCATTACCTAATTCATGTCCTGCTCACCCTGATAATATTTTTCAATCATATCAAGCTTATAAAAATCATAAAATCCTTGAATTAAGTTCACCTCCTATGGATCTTAATCGTGGTCTTTTACCTACACCTTTGATACCTCTAACTATGGCTTCTAGTTCTGTTAATCAAGTTCCTTCTACCAAATATATTAAAGATCCTGTGATTGTTTCTCCTATGGTTGATAATCCTATTAATCTTCCTAAAGCACCTGTGAAGGACCCTGTGATTGTTCCTCCTAGTTCTCAACCTCTTTCAAATAAATCAAAATTGAATTTCTCTACTAATGAATGTCATAAAAAGCGTCATGCTCATGCTTAAGCTAAAAGATCTCTACCTTCTTCAGATAAATCTATGCATAATGTGTTAGACAATGTTGCTACTAATAATGATGTTCACATGCATGATTATCATGATTCTATTCATATCTTAGATCCTATTTTAATTAACTTGGATGAAGAAGATACTCTTGTTGATACTGATGATGTTAATGATGAATATGAGACTATTGACATTGACATTGATTTACCTAATATGCTTTCATCACAATTAACTCTTTCACCTAGTGTCAAACATAGTGATTCTCAAGAGGATCCTTGTTTGGAACTGGCTATCATTCCTATTGTGTTGGATATAGTCCCTCTTGTGAGTTACCCAACTTCCCTAAATGATATACAATGAGATGGGGGAAGTAGGTGACATGCTTGATCGACTTGTCCTTCATGGTAGCTTTGTTGTGTGTTTTCCTGTTGTACTGTGTTTCTCTTGTAATGTGTTTGCTAAATGTTGTTAGATTCTTTTATACAATCCTTGTTACTCTATTGGTGCAAGGTGATGAAGGAATCAAAACTATTGTTCCAAATTCTTCTATATGTATCTCTATTCTTCTATGCATTGTTCAATGTTATGTTGTAACTATGCTATTGTTCATAAATGTTTCCTTGTGTAATCTACTTGGATTCAAGATATGGTAGCACTAATTCTTTTTGGTCTCCATGTCATGGTCTAAAAAAGATTCTCCTTCGTATATCTTATGTGACCTTTCCTCCTTTGTGATTGTAGTTCTACTTTTTTGGGCGAATGATGTCAATTCATTTGCAATAATATCATATAAATATTATCTTATGATCATACTGACCCCATAGAAAGTGGATCCCTTCTATGTCCTTTGTATGTGTCTGTGATATTTCCCTTGATTTGTCTTCATCTGGGGGCATCTCAACGTGGAAACATAATCAGTGGAGTTGTTTATGTTTCCGTTAAAGCCATTGCTCCTGTTAAAGTGTTAGCAATGACTTTAACGTGGGGGCATACGCTCTGCTTACCTATTTCACACATGCACTTTTCAATACACACATATTTTTCAAGATACTTCTTTTCCCTTTTTGGATTAGTAACTAATCCTTAAAGCAAAAATTTATATTTTAGGATCTCTTGATCCCTCTAGTTTCAAATATACACATATATTTTGATCCCTTAAGGTCAGAAGTGTCCTTAAAATCGGATCTCTTTTATTTTTGGTTTTATTCTTATGGAATAGAATCTTCCTAATGATAAATCCTTTATGGATTGACTGGTGAGTAGCCACATTCACTAGGCAGTTCAATTCCATCTTTCCAGTTGCACCATTTTCCTATGTGGTTCACAATGGGACATAAGTTCTCATTGGGCAAGGCAATCACACCTTTGTTCTCTGTCTAGAGATGTTTCTCTTATTGTGATTTAGGAGTCGATGAAGACTTGAGTCCCTAGGGGCTTAAGGTTTCTCTTTGTCCCTTGGATTATGATAAGATTATCTTGTTATTCTAATCTCCTTTACCAAGAGTTTGCTTTGAGTCCATACTCTTGCTAAAGTGGGGGCTTAATGTATCATCTTAAAATGGAAGCACTTCCATGATATGAGCATTTATCCCTCTGAGTAAGTGGTTTGGGGTCATGTCAAGTGCCTTGATCAGGTCTTTGCATGTATTTGGCTTTTCTCCCCGCTTTCCACTTCTTCCCCGCACTTGATTTCTTCATTCTAGGTGAAATTAGGGTTAGGATCTTAAGGATTCTCCTGAATTTCCCTCTTTTATGGCTCTATTTTCTAGGTAGGCTTTATAAATGGATCCTTCTAGGCTTCATCATAGTAAACATAGGATTTTATGTCTATCTCTGACATTCTATCCTATTCTGGCACCAGTTCTAGGTTTCTGGGCATCCCCAGGACCTCCTCACTTGGTTCTGAGTCAAACTGGCACCAGGGTCAAGGTCGAGTTAGAACCTGACTAGGTCAAGGTCAAACTTGACCTTGAATAGGTTAGGGTCAACCTTGACCCTGACTAGGTTAGGTCCAACCTCGACTTTGACCCCTTCCTCCAAAATTCCAATTTCCAAAATTTCTAGGCTTCGAGCTTTCGGGAGATTTATTTTCCTGCCTCTAGGTCAGCCATTTCAGGTTTCAAGATGGTAAATCTTTTAATTGCATTTAATCTAGGTATATTTTCTAAAGGTGAGGATCTAATTGGGATTTAATTCTCCAAGGTGGCCCCTCTAGAGGAGTGTGCCCTAGATCACTATAAAAGGAGGCCTTCCTCTCCCATCTTCACATCAAGCTTTCACATCTCATCTCAAGAAATTGCAAGCTCTCAAGGGAAAGTGCATTCTAGTAAGTCTTCAAATATTCAAGTGTTCAAGCATCCATCCATCAAGGAGATCCATTGTTAGCTATTGAAGGATTCAATCTCTTTGGAACCCCCTTGAAGATCCATCCTTCTCCATTCAGTCAAGCCTTCTCATATGCAAAGATCAATTCAAGATTGGTGTTGAAGATAAAATACCATTTATTGGAGACATCTTACATCCTACATTCATTCCTACTTGTGTATTTTAGGATTCGAATCCTCTACAAGGACTTCAACATAAGCGAGGTGATTTGTTTCAATTACTTTGTTTATGCACAATACATTTCAAATCAATTTCAAGGTTAATTCCTAAACTAGGGTTTGACCAAGGCAACCCCCTCATACAACAAAAACACCCCATTTTCTTGTAGGTATAGGTGTGGAGTTTTCAATCTGAGGGCAAATTTGGTACCCTTTTTGGCAAACTTCTGGGATCTGCGAATAGAATTTGAATTGGACTTCAAATAAAGAATGTGGTATTTGACCTTTTATGAGGGTCAAACCCAAGCTAAGCCATCTTGAGGAAAGATTTATGGGTTTTCTCTCTCTTGAAATTTCCAGTCTAGGACATCAGAATTCAACATTTTCTAGATCTACCCTAATTTGAGGTTAGTACTTGTATTTCAATTATTTTGTATTCTAAACATAATTCTCCACATAGGGAAATATTGGATTTACTCTCTCTTCCTACTCTTTTCCATAAATTGATTCGATTGTGCATTAACCTTCTGGTTGATCAAATTGGATCTCTTCTTTGGGGAATTTGGGTTTGAGAATAGGTCTCATATTTCCCCCTTTACATTTGAATAGCGGTGAATCCATTTTACCACTATTCAGATCTGTCACTGGACTGATAATGTTTTGCACATTCCACAATCAACTCAACATGCTGAAAGGTAAGAGGGAATCTAGCTGCAGCTACAATTCCACTGTTCACAATCCAGGTAGCCAGGTGTGTCGGGTGATGATCTTTGTAGCCAAACATCCTCCTTTGGAACTTGCTCAAATCAAGGCATCCAAGATTCATGTCCTTCACATCAATCCACTTTGAGACAATCTTGGATTCCAGGTAGAATTCTCTTTGTTCATTCTTGATCAGTTGCCTTCTTCTTATGCAGGTTCCTCTAGGTTCAGCCATCTGCAAAATAGAAAGAGAAAAAAGGTTATAAGAGCATAAAAAAGTAGATAAAAGCACTTCATCCCAAAATTCAAAGATCTGCCAGAATTTATTCATTTTTCCCACAATTCAATTTTCTCTCTCCTCATAGAGATTTTTACCTGTGATCGATTTACTGAAGAAAATTTGAAAAAAAATCACAAATTCCTTCACCCCTCCCTAGAAAAATAAACCTTTTCTCTCTTCTCAAGAAATCTCTCTTGATTTGTGTGAGAATGAAATGAACAAAGCCTTCTGTTATAGCCTCTCAAAAACTCAAAAAGTCTATTTAAAGATTCCAAGCTAAAATTAGGTAGCTACCCCATTTTAACACAAGTTTCCATTTTTTGAAAACATTCATTGCCACTTGTCTATGTGTTTCTCCCGATTTTTAGAATCTGCTAATTTGAGCACTTTTTTTTCATGAAGAAGTCTTCCCTTTCCCCAATTTTTGTTTTTTGTTTTTTGTTTTTTATTACTTAATTAATTAAATATTAATAAATCAATATTTAACCAATTTCAATTTTAAAACATAAAATCAAGGAAAAACTTTTAAAGTAATTTCATTTTTGATCTTTCATTCTTTAATTGCTTTTTTATTTTGATCAATTTTTTTTGTTTTAATTAAATATTGATAAAAATCAATATTAATTAAATTTTCCATTAAATTCAAATCAATTTCAACCCAATTTATTTTATTTCCAAATTTTATTTTACTTTAATTTTCAAAGATTAATTTACTAAATATTAATAAAAAAATTAATATTCAATCAATTTTAAATTTGAAACACAAAAACCCAAAAACTCAATCTTTGAACTCGGGTGTGTGTCAGATTTAGCCTCAAGAATTCATTCTATCATCGAGTAGTTTCGTGCCTAATATGAGAAGTTAGGATTTTAGGCTTGTCGTGGACTTTTGTCCAAGGAACTCATTCCATGAGTAGCTCGTATTTTTGCTTCCATATTCTTTGGAGTGGGAATTTGGATGGGTAATAGATTGTTATCCGGAGCACACATTCCTCCATGCTCTTGAAAATGTGCCTCCCACTTCCTTGGAGTGGGATTTGAAGTGAGTAAAGGAGCTTGTCCTTCACACACATTCGGCAACTCACCCTCATGTGTGCCCAAAAAAAACATCTTATCAAGATTTTTCCTTACTGAAGGAATTTTTCCTTAGCACACAATCAGTGACCTGCTGTTGTTTGCACTTGCTAGGAAACCAAAGCAGGATTCAAAGTGTCTCATAGATTTTGTTCTTGTGGAGGAGTCTATTGACTCTGTTGAAACATACTCTAAGGGAAGTGGAAGTTGGATTTGGTGTAAGGAACTTGTCCTTCCGCATATTCCTCTTTCCTTGGTTATTCTACATACTCATTCCTCCCTACTCACTTTGACACTTTCATTATTATCAGGAGACAAATCTTGAGTTTGAGACTACTACTAATAGAGCTTTGAAACCAAAAAGGGCCAGGCTGGATAGGAGGGAGAGGGGTTCCATCGCAGATGGGTGAGTTGTGAAACAGGTCACAACATCTGGTGACTCCATGGGTGAAATGTTGAAAACATTTCAAGGATAAAAATTTACTTGGAACACATATTCCTTGGTTAACAAACTTATGCTATCACAAAGAGAGAAAACATAACTCGAAAGGGGAGGAGAATCATATATTGGATCAAGACACTATCATCTATCAATTACCTATGTGTGTACAAATACATTAAGTTCCACTCAACAAGACCACTCAGAAAACCTAAGATTGGCCATGGTAAGCTACATATTCTTCTTAACTTCAAAAGCATATTGTACATTGCCCTGTTGCCACCCATAGCCCTGACGGAGTTGTCATTGTAAAACCAATGGAGATTGCTCCACTTCTAGTGATTTATACTTTTGAACACCTATGGAGATTTCTGTGTACCCCCAAAATCCAATCATTTCAACTTTTCTTTTATTTTCTCTTTTATCACTTTTTATTGATATTGCATTTCTTTCTTTTCTTTTGGCTTGTGAGAAGTGAATCTCACTATGGGTTTAGGAATTACAATGGCACTGAAGTAAGATTTTAAAAATTTCATAAGCCATGACCTCTCCTAAAGATACTAAGATGGACCCAGAGAAATATTTAGGTGTGAAAAATATAGGAATCTCAAAGTTCAAGTGTCAAGATACAGTGCATGATTAACCTCCCAAGTCAAGTTTGTGTTCCAGCCTAATGATAAATGTAAGAAAGAAAACCTTAGTTTCTAGGGATCTTCATAAATAGTTATCTAGGAAATGAGATAAACAAGACTTAGTGGAATCCTCAAATGAAGTTTGAAGTCACACAATGCCCCTATGTAAATGGGAACACCCAAACCTCTAAGCCACTTGGCAAAAAACCAAAACAAAAGAAAACCAAAACTACCTACTAGGCTTAGGGGAAACAAAACCCTAAACTAACAACCTAAACTATAGAAAGCCAAAATCCCACCAACGGGAAAGAAATGAAGGGAAAGGAAAAAGGGGAAGAAAACCAAAATGAAAGAATGCAAGGGAACACCTGGACTAACTATGTACATGGTAGGCTTCCAGAAGGAAACCTAAGGGTAGACATAATGCTTGAGGAATTTCCCATTGATAGGCAATGAGACTTCCTTTCCCATCAGAGTTCTCAGCTTGAATGCATTATCTCCCAGTATCTCATCAATTTGAAAAGGCCCCATCCATAAACTATCAAACTTCTCATGGTCACCTTTCTTTTCATGGGCCTTATCCCAGCAAAGTACTAGATCTAAAATTTAAAAATCCTTAATTCTGTCCATTCTGTCAAACCATCTTTTTACCACAGCTTGATGTTTTGCAAACTTTTCCATTGCTTGATCTCTTTTCTCTTCCAGGAGAAGCAATTGTGTCAATTGTGTGCATGCTATGTCTTCACCTTCCATGTATTCATGCATAAATTGCACTATCAGGATCCTCAACTAAATGGGAAAAATTGGATCTTGTCCATAAACCAAATGATAGGGAGATGTCCCTATAGAGCTCTTGATTCTTATTATGTCTTCCCAAAGTGCAAATCTCAGCTATGTATGCTAGTCCCTAGGATTTTTGTCCAATAAATTCTTCATAGCACTTAGCAGATTCTTGTTTGTTGACTTAGCTAACCCATTTGCTTGATGATAGTAATTTGATGAGAACTTCAGGGTAATTCCATAATCAAATTCCTAGTTTGAAAACTTCAAAGTTTTAAATGCAGTACCATTGTCGCATACAAGAGCATGTGGACATCTAAATCTTGTGACAATATTTTCTTTAAGAGACTTGATGACAACCTCCATCGTGTAATTCTTTAGTGCTTGAGATTCTGACCATCGAGTGCAATAATTAGTAGCAGCTAGGATGTACCTGTGCTATCCTGAAGAAGGTGTATTGATTAGACCAATAAAGTCTAACCCCCACTTTGCAAAAGGTCTTACTTCAATAACAGATTGCAAAGGCATTGTAGGATTTCTCTCATGTGTTGCCACTACTTGGCAAGTGTGACAAGTTTTTACATGTTCATAGGCATCTTTAAATAATGTGGGCCAGTAATATCTTGCTCTTAAAATCTAGTGGGCCATAGAGAGACTACTTCCATGACTGGTCCCATACTTGCTATGAAAATTTTCTAGGATCTGCTTTGCTTCTTCTTTTCTGGCACATCTCAAATATATTCCATCATGATTCTTTCTATATAGAACTGCTCCTTGAAGCATAAATTGTTGGTTTTTCATTCTCAAGGCACACTTTTGGATAGAATTTAGGTGTGTAGGAGACTTTTGATTTAGGAGGTAGTGAACAATATCATCATACCATTCATCTGGGGATACTTCTTCCATCACATAACTTGTTGAACCAATCGAGGACCAGTTGTTGCAATTTTTTGTGTCAGAGCTTGTCCTCAAACTAGCTTCATAGGTTGTATCTCCATGTCATATTCTTGAATGATAGACATCCATTTTTCTCTTCTTTCTCCCAATTCATTATACATCAATAGTGTCTTCACTGCGGCATTTCGGACACTTGCATAAACCTTGCTTCTCAAAATATAATGTCAAAATTTCTTGATTGCCTTCACCAAGGCATAGGCTTGCTTCTCTATAATTGGATATTTCAATTCTGCATCCTTCAATGGTGAGCTCATAAAGGCAATAGGATGCTCATCTTTCTCCTCCATCTTCTGAGTAAGGATAGCTGCACAAGTATGGTCTGATGCAAATGAATACATGTAGAATGGTCTAGTGTAATCTAGATTGATCAAAATAGGAGCATACACAATTTCTTGCTTTATCTCCTCGAAAGCCCTTTTTGCTACAGATGTCCAATCTATCTTTGCACCCTTCTTTAACATGTCATTTAGTGGCTTAACTATTTCTGCAAATCCTGATATGAACTTCCTCATGAAGTTGATTTTTTGGAAGAATGACTTTAACTCTTTCTGACTAGCTAGCAGCCCCAACTTTGAAATTTCTTTGATGCACTCAAGATCGATTGAGATTTCGTTCTCTAAAATCACGTCCCAATAATTTTCCCTCTATGACTATGAACATGCACTTCTTTGGGTTTAATGAAATTCCATATCTCCTACATTTCTAAAATATTCTCTTTAAATCAGTCATATGATCCTCTCTATGCCGAGAAAACATAGTGAGATCATCCATGTATATAATAATGCATTTCCCAACCAAATCCTTGAAAGCATAGTCCATGGCTCTTTGAAAGGTGGCTTCGGTATTAATCAAACCAAAGGGCATTCTCTTGTATGCAAATGTGGCCCACTTAGTGGTGAATGTAGTTTTCAATCTATCTTCTTCTTCTACCATCACCTGGTTATATCCAGAATAACCATCTAAAAATGATATCATTCAGGATCCATTTACAACTTGTATCAATTTATCTAATGATGGTACTAGATAATTTTCTTTTTCGAAAGCTCTGTTAAGATTGTGAAAATCCACACACAATCTTATTTCTCCACTCTTTTTTCTAATAGGAACCAAGTTGGCAACCCAGATTGAGTGTCTGACTAGAAAAATTATTCTGGTAGAAAGTAATTTCTTCACTTCTTGATGGACCAGTGGCTCTAACAAGAGATTTATTGGTCTCTACCTTTGTCGAAATGGTTTACTATTTGGGTTCAATGGAATTATGTGTGTGATGAGGGAGGTATCATAAGTTTTCAAATCTTTGTATCCCCATGCAATTACATCTAGAAATTCCCTCATAAGCTTTAGAATATCTTCGTTTTCCTGAGGAGTACAAACTTTACCAATAAAAACATTCTTGATATTTTCTTTAGTCCATAAGTTCACTTTTTCACATTCCCCTCCTTTAGTTGTTTGATACTTGAGGGCACTCAATCTATCTAAATAAAAAATTCTTTCTAGCTCAATCATCCCCTTAGGAATAGTATTTGTCCTCAAATTCATTATCTCATTTATTTTGAACTGAGCTTGTTGTGGTTCTCCCTCATCGATGACTTGTGCTTCAAAGACCCTTGAACTTTTCAATAAATCAAGGATATGCTTATCTTCAAATACTTGGAAGTTTTTTATGTTGTCTGGAACAGATGGCATTGAAGTCAATTCAACCATGAGCTTCTTCACACAATCCATGGCTAATAGTTCCAAAGAACTTGTAGACTGAGCCAATGAATTTGCTACTAGATTGCATGTTCAATTTATTATTTTAATTTTAAAAGCATCAAAGCTTTCAATCAAATCCCAAACTTTGTTGCGACAATGAGCTAATCTCTTATTATGACATGTGTACTATTTTTGAACTTGTCCTACCACTGTCTTAATCTCCATGTACATACAGGATCTTGGCACCTTTTTGGATAGAAAGGAGCAATCCAATAACCAATGATTCATACTCAGCCACATTATTTGTCCAAGGAAAATGTAATCTATGTACTGCAAGATAGGCTTCCCCTGTTAGGCTAACAAGTTCAACACCGACTCCACTTCCTTTCTTTGATTTTGACCCATCTAATGATAGAGTCTAGACTTTATCATTAGCTTGAGTACTGGAAGGTTCACCCTTTGAAAATTTCTTCTCATCCCTTTTAACTTCTTTATATTGTAGTTCTAATGTCACTACTTGACTTGGATATTCCCCATTGACAACTTCTTCAAAATTTCATGCCACTGACACTTGTGGGACCATCTTTGAAACTTGTACATATGCAACTCTACACATCATGCATGATATTTTAGAATGAAAAGCATAATGTATTCTACACCAATTAGGAAGTAACAAATTTTGAATATGAGCATCTTTCCCCAACTCAACTTCTTGTTTAACACTTTTCAAGACAAAATTCTTGAAATTTTCAAACATTCCTTCTATCATTGATGGTTCTGAATTTTCATTAGTTTGTGCCTCTACCAACCTAGGCATCATGTCTAGGCATCCTCCTTGGTTTTAACCTTGTAACATCAAAATTTCCCTAGTTTTAGGTGCATAAGAGCCCAGACTTGTTTCCATGAATAGGATCTCATTATCTTCTCCATATTCAGTTATCAACAATCAAAGCCTTGGTGTGCTCTCAATCCTTATCTGATTTTGGATTCCCCTCCATGGGAGCCACATATGTGAAAAATTAGTCTCTATGTATCCATTCAATTTCCTTGCCCATTCTCTACTTAAAAGCATTCCATACCCTTCTAGAATGTCCACGACTGATATGTTGATACAACTCTGAACTCATGGATCTAAAGCCAATTGCATATGAATATTATTTAGTTCTACAACTAGAACTTCTATTTTATCTAGCTGAGTCACCTTCTTATCTATTTGTAATGGGACTAATCCCAATTTTCCACATATATCAAGGGGCATTACATTACTTGATCCTCCAGAGTCAATTAGACAGTTGTGCAACATTTTTCCAAAAATTTGGACTGACATAAGGAAAGGGGTAGACTTTTCTTTTCCTTGGTAAAAAACCACATGTTTTTGTTCTCTAGGGTTGAATTCCTAATTGTTCACATTAGGTCAGGTGTTACTCCTATTCTGAATAGCACTTGTTTTTTCTACAAGAGTGGTGAGATATCTGGTTGTTTCTTCTCCTTGAAATGAAGGATCATTTTGTGAGATTCCTTCCTTAGAATAGTTTTGCACCATCCCAATGAAGCTTGAACTTTGTGAGACATTGGGTTCACTTGCTTTTACATCAACAACATTCATGTTTTGTGCAAAACTAGATTGATGATTGTTAGGGGTCCTCTTGGTGGGTATGAGTCATTCTGCAAGATGATCTTTGGAGGTGCATCATTCAGACTCCCCAAAAATGCATCCCTTATGTCAAGAATTTTCATTAGTTCATACAATGGTAGACTTACTTTTATCTTCTTGAATTCTTCCAATACACAAGAGTTCAGCCTCTTGAATTCCTTCCTAGGAGGATTTTCTTTCTGCCCTTGTTCTTGACTTTTCTTTTGTCCTCCATTATGTGTAGTAGAATGCATCACAAGTTTCCCTTTCTGATTTTGTGGAGCATTGGTCACAATAGACTGACCTCTTTCTCCTTGTGCACTTCCAGGTTGTCGATACTTGGATGAATCCCTGAGATGACTTGGGGTATTATTGGAATGTGGATGTGGAGGAGTTGTAAAGTTGTTTGGAGGAGTTGACGTTGTCAATGGCTCATGATTTTTATAATTTCTCTAATAAGTCCTCAATGGAGCATTTCTAGATGTTTATTGAAAAGCTTGAACTTCACTTACTCCTTCCACTAGGACACTATTATAAAGTGGAGGGAAAATAAATCCATCCTTCTGTAGTGGCTAATTTGGGGAAATGGGTGGAGGTTGATTCTTTGGTGGAACTTGATATCGTGGCACCTCCACAGGACCATTTGCTAATGTAGGTGGGAATTTTTTATTAGTTTGTATAGGCATGTAATCCTGAGAATCAGGAGGTAGAAACTTGAAATCATCAAAGACCAATGCCTGGTCGTATCTGGGAGCAGGCATTATCTCATAGCCTATAGGTGGAGGATTTTTAGGAGAAGTAGTGTTTCCTACTTCTCCTTTGAATATATCAGCTACTCTTTGAAACTCTTGGCATTGTAACTCAAAATGTTTATTAGTTTCATGTAGTCTACACCATCTAGACAATGCTACTTCTACTAGGAAAACTTTGTTAGCAGGTCAGCTTTCAGAAGCTGGTGGATTGTCCAATGGTGAAGGAACTCTACCATTGTTTGGATTTGTATTCCAAGATCTCTTATGGTATCCTTGATTTTTGTTTTGATACTCGAAATTACTTTCTTGATAACCTTGATTATTGTTCTGGTATCTTTGATCATTATCTTCGTGATTCTCATGGTGAGCTGAAGGATTTCCTTGATACCCTCAGTTATTTCCTTGATGTGACTGATAATTTCTTTAAGAATTTTGTAATTGATTGTTTTGATTTCTAAGGTAAGTGACCTAAGTAGATAACTTCTTGACTTGTTCTATTAAGACTCTCATTTCATCTCAATCTTCCTAAGTCCTTGTGGAAGTGGTTGTATTCTGAAGATAGATCAGTTCTGTAGGTGCTAGGTGAGATATGGGAGCTCCTAGATGTGGCAGAAGCTGACTAGAAGAAGCATAGTTCAACATCCCTTGATTTAATGTATTAGCATTCCTAGAATAACTCAGTGCTCCAATAGCAGTTGATGGTGACTATAAACTAATCTTCTCAGCTTCAGCATATGCTTGGATTAAATTGGCAGGCGCTGGATGGGTTTTCTGGATGAACATGGAAGTGAAACAATCCAAGGCTACATAGTAAATAGGCCTTGCGGCATCATCATTTATGTGGAAAGGATCACACAACCGTGAATAGGCCCTTTGAAATCTATTGTTGAAAGCCCCAATAGGTTCATGCTCTTGTCTTCTTATCTCAATGAATTGCCTATACAATTCAGTAGGGGTGATAGGCAATTTGAACTTGTTAGGAATGAATGCTAAAGCCTTTGGCTTTCATTCTATAGCAGTGGTTGTTACATTCATGACTATGATTGTCATTCATGTCAACACAGTGATATTCTGGAGTTTAGCAGAGAAGCAAGGATAGTTTTGTTTTGCACACAAGTTATATTTCAAATTGAGTTATGCACATTTTATGGTATGTTCTTTGGTGTTTTATTAACCTATGGTTAATAGTGCAAAAATAAATTCATTTATTCATGAAAGTTATAAGCATTTTGGTGGAAGCAGTATTCTGGCAGTGTTCCTGAGTAGCAGTTTTTGGTAATCAGAGGATGTCTCCTAATATGGATGGAATATGATTCTATGTAGTTAAAGGGAAGTTTGAGACTCATTGGTGGTGATGTGGTTCTTAGCACAAACTTTGAGGTCACAGGATTGGAAAGTTATTGTATCTGGAAGCTGACAATTTTATGTAATTTTAATGTAGCCTATTGAAATTATTATTTTGTGTTTGCATGCCAACTCATTTGTAATTATTTGAGTGTGGTATAAAGGAAGGAATGTTTTCCTTTTTGTAAGATGGGATTGTAATAGTTTTGATATGAAATTTTGAAATTTGTGATGCGAATGTATGCATGAAGTGAAGAAAAGAGCTAATTTAGTGATGAAGGAAGACTTGTGAAGTACAAAGATCTAGATTTGTGATCTTGTGTAGTAGAGAGTGCGGTTTTGGCATAGTCTGAAGGAGGTAACATATTTCATATTATTTTGTTGAATAATCCTAAGATTTGTTGGATAGTGAGTTCAAAGATCTTGCCTTGAAGCTATTTGGGTAGTAGGTCCTTTTGTCTTCCATAACTCCTAACAGGGTTAGAATCTTTTAACAAGGATTCAAAATCTCCTAACAAAGATTCATATATACTGAATGTATTTCATAAGACTCCTAACAAGTTGCATCCTTTCACAAGGAACTTTCATATTAGTGCATCATTTTGTGGGCATCATTCCCACCGGGGTTTACTCTTTGATCAAGAGGTTCCCTAGTTAACATATCTTGTGTTATTGTGTCATTGTGTATGATTATCTTTCTATGGTTGGTTACTACATTGATTATATGGTTTAAATCTATTGAAGTTGATAAATGGTTTAATTATTAGCTAACTGATTCAGCCCCCCTCCTCTTAGTTATCTTGGTGGTCTTTACTTTCTAAAAATTGGTATTAGAGTGGCAGGTCCTTAAAAGAGAAGTTTAACAACTTAAGGAGATCAATGGTGAATTTCAGGAAAGAAAGCCCTAAGTTTGATGGAGTAAATTTTGACAGTTGGAAGGAAAAGATGAAGACACATCTCTTGTGTTTAGGACCAGGCTATTGGTTGATTACAAAAAATGAGAGAACTATAATTGAAGAAGACAGTCTTGAATCAAGTTCTAAAGATGAGGTAGATCTATTCATGTGTAACATGATTGCAAGAGAAGCACTTTTATCAGCACTTTTGGAGAATGAATACAGTCAAGTAAAAGGTTTAACTAGATCTCATGATATTTCGAAAGCTTTACATTCTACTTTTGAAGGTGATGAACATGCAAAGAAAGCTAGGTTACATAATTGGATTTGTGCATTTGAAGACATAAGAATGATGGAAGATGAATCTGTTAGAAGCTATATTGGTAGGATGTCAGAAATTGTTGCAGGAATAAATTCTTGTGGAGGTGAAAAGAAAGAGAATGAAGTAATATGGAAGATTTTGAGAACATTGACACCGGTTTTCAGGTAGACTACACAAATGATTGAACAATTGATACCTTGTACACCAAAATTTTCAAGAGAGACTCTTCTTGGAAGATTGGAAGTAGTAGAGATGAATTTGAGATTATCAAGAGAACTACCTAGAGTGGAGACAACAAACAGTGCTCTTAGCATTAGACCTACTTTGTCTAGAAGTACAAGTGTGAATGGAGATTATGCCAGCAGTAGTAGATCCAAATCTGATGAAGATAAGAAGATTGAAGAAGGTATTGCCTTGCTTGTGAAAAGAGAACCAGATGGTAAGAAAATCTTTAAATGTTGGACATGTCAAGAATATGGTCATTTTTCATCTAAGTGTTTTAAGAGAGTTAAGAAGTATAGGAACAATTTTAAGCCTAGAAGATCTAAAGAGTGTTATTATGCAAATGATGAAGAAATTGAAGTAGGAATTGAAAGACATTTGAGTGACAGTGATAATGATAACTTTGATGACATAGGATTTGTAGCAATTAAGGAAGAAAATTTTGAATCTAATGTTAAGGAAGAGAAAGTCTTAGTTTCCCAAGTTGAAAAGAAAGCTTATTGGATTATAGATAGTGGTTGTTCACATCATATGACTGGTGATAAAGGAAAGTTCATAAAGTTTAAGAATTATGATGGAGGAGTTGTTAGAGTTGGTAACAATGCACCTTGTTTGATTAAAGGTATAGGATCTATTACTCTTGAGGGAAAGACTAATACTAATGATGTTTACATTGTTGATGGATTGAAACATAATCTTTTGAGAGTTGGAAAGTTAGTGGATAAGGGATATCAAGTTTGGTTTACTGAGAAAACTTGTGTGATAAAGGATAAAGATGGAAATCTAATTGGAACTGGATCTAGAACCAGAGGTAATGTATTTCAGTTGAACCCTATTGAGATGACATGTTTGATGACTAAGATTGATGACAGTTGGTTATGGCATAGAAGGTTTTGTCATATAAACTTTGATAATATTGTGAAAGTGATATCTACACTTGTAGTAAGAGATTTACCTAAGATTATGAAGCCTACTAACATGATTTGCAAGGAATGTGTGATGGCCAAGCAGAAAAGGAGTTCATTTCCTAGCAAGAAGCTCACATCTATAGAAAAGTTGGAGATTGTTCATACAGACTTGAGTGGTCCTACTAGGACTAGAGGATTCTATGGAGAAAGGTATTTTATGATTCTTGTTGATGATTTTACAAGAATGATGTGGATTGCATTTTTTAATGAAAAATCTGAAGCATTTGATAAGTTTAAGGTCATGAAGAATAAAGTTGAGAATGAATTAGGAATGAGGATTAAATGTTTGAGATCTGATAGAGGTGGAGAATTTACATCTAAATAGTTTAACACTTTTTGTGAAGTAAATGGTATTAAGAGACAGTTATCAACCCCTAGAACACCTAAACAAAATGGTATTGCAGAAAGAAGGAATAGATTAGTGACTGAAGTAGCTAGAGCTATGTTGTTTGAAGGTGATTTGGCAAAGCCATTTTGGAGAGAAGTAGTGAATACAATAGTATATACAATGAATAGAGTACAAATCAGAGTAGACATAGACAAGACACCTTATGAATTGTGGTTTGGACATGCACCCTTAGTTAAGTATTTTAGAATTTTTGGAATCAAGTTTGATGAGCCTATTGTCATACATTGTGACAATACAAGTACAGTTAGTATGTCAAGAAATCTAGTTTTACATTCTAAAACTAAGCATATAGAGATCAAGTATCATGTTGTAAGAGAGAATGTTATTGTGAAAGAAGTCAGACTGGAGTACATAAGCACAAAGGAGCAGATAGCAGATATATTTACAAAGCCTTTGCCTAAGGATAAATTTGAGTATCTAAGAGGTATGCTTAGGTTTATGCCCCAGCCTACTCTTGAGTAAAGATGCAGATGGTTACATCCATCCAGTGGAATATGGCCCTATCTATTTTTTGGATTGGATGTTGGTACTTCCTCTATGGGGGAGTATGTGTACTTAAGCTGAGTCATTGAGGACTCTAGTGAATATTTATTTTCTAAGCAGTGTCTTTTGACATTGAGCTATTGTTTGACATAGTGATAGAATTTTTGTCATTGATGTCAATGGGGAAGAGAATCATAAAAAACATTGAGGAACTACATTTGTTGGAGAGACTGAATAGGATAACGAAGCAAGATTTGATTAATGAAGAGCAGCAAAGTAGTTGAGCAGTAGTGATTAGGTTTTTGGAACATTAGATGTTTTTCATCTATGTTTCCATCAATACCAATGGGGGAGATTGTTAGGAATGAATGCTGAAGCCTTTGGTAGTCATTCTATAGCAGTGGTTGTTGTATTCATGACTATGATTGTCATTGATGTTGACACAGTGATATTCTAGAGTTTAGCAGAGAAGCAGGAACAATTTTGTTTTGTGCATATGTTATATTGCAAATTGAGTTATGCATAGTTGATGGTATGTTCTTTGGTGTGCTATTAACCTATGGTTAATAGAAAAAAAAGAAATTCATTTATTCATGAAAGTTATAAGCATTTTGGTGGAAGCAGTATTCTGGCAATGTTCTTGAGTAGTGGTTTTTGGTAATCAGAGGATATTTCCTAATAGGGATGGAATCTGATTCTACGTAGTTAAAGAGAAGTTTGAGACTCATTGGTGGTGACGTGGTTCATAGCACAAACTTTGAGGTCACATGATTGGAAAGTTATTGTATCTAGAAGCTGATAGTTTTATGTAATTTTAATGTAGCCTGTTGAAATTATTATTTTGTATTTGCATGCGAACTCATTTGTAATTATTTGAGTGTGGTATAAAGGGAGGAATGTTTTCCTTGTTTTAAGATGGGATCATAATAGTTGTGATATGAAATTGTGAAAGTTGTGATGTGAATGTATGCATGAAGTGAAGAAAAGAGCTAATTCAGTGATGAAGGAAGACTTGTGAAGTACATAGATCTAGATTTGTGATCTTTTGTAGTAGAGAGTGTAGTTTTGGCACAATGTGAAGGAGGTAACATATTTCATATTATTCTATTGAATAATCCTAAGATCTATTGGACAGTGAGTTCAAAAATCTTGCCTTGAAGTTGTTTGGGGAGTGGGTCCTTTTGTCTTCCATAACTCCTAATAGGGTTAGAATCTTTTAACAGGGATTCAAAATCTCCTAATAGAGATTCATATGTACTGAATGTATTTCATAAGACTCCTAATAGGGTCCATTCTTTCACAAGGAACTTTCATATTAGTGCATCATTTTGTGGGCATCATTCCCACCAGGGTTTACTCTTTGATCAAGAGGTTCCCTAGTTAACATATCTTGTGTTATTGTGTCATTGTGTATGATTATCTTTCTATGGTTGGTTACTACATTTATTATATGGTTTAAAGCTATTAAAGTTGATAAATGGTTTAATTATCAGATAACTGATTCACCCCTCCCCCCCACCTCTCAGTTATCTTGGTGGTATTTACTTTCTAACAAAACTTTCCCAAGAATGCATCCTTCAACTCTTGCCATCTTTGGATTGAATTCATGGGTAAATTAATATACCAATAAAATGCTTCTTCCCCTAGTGAATATGGGAACAATTGACATGCCACATCTTCATCTTGAATATTTCTATTCTGTAGAGCATCTTCAAAAATCTTCACATGTTCATCAGTAGTGCGGTTGACGTCGTTCACAAAGAAATTAGAGCAAAAATGCTTAGGATTATTTGGCATATGATTGTAAGCAGAAAATGTTGCAAGAGGTGATGCATTCTATGGTTACCATTACTGTGCCATTGCTGGAGCTTGTTGTTGGGAAGCTAGAGGTACAATGGCTTGTATAGGAATTTGTATAGCTAAACTTGGTGAGTTCTAACTTGTAGATGCTTCTTTCTTGCCTCGCCTAGGCTTTCGATCAAAATTTAGTTCTTCTATTTCTTTTTCTCCTGGAGTGGATCTTAATATTCTTTGGTGTACCTTAGGTGAGAATGAATTAATGCACTCCAGTATGTGAAATCTACTTTAATTCCTTCTTGCAGGTGCTGGAGGTTGTTGATTCCTTTGAATGACCAGCGCTCTTTGAACAACCACTTCAATTCTTTGATCTTTCTCTTCTTCTTCTTCTTCTTCTAACACAAAGCTCACTCACATGTATTCTATTGCACTTCTCTTAACTTTTTAGGTGAGTGAGTTCAATCCTATGATGATGTCTTCATGGTCATCTTCAAATCTGAGGTTAGGTTGTAAGAATAGTATGATCTCTTTATGTGGAAGCACCATAACAATTAATGACATGAAAAATTATGTCTTGCAGTATAGGCCCTCCTTCTAGCACTAGTTTTTGTTGATAGCGCGATGATGGAGGGTTTGTGCATGCTCATATTTTCCAAGTTATTCCAAAAATGAATTTTAATTAGGCCCTCCTTATAGCGCCAGTTTCTATTGATGGCATGATGATGGAGGGTTTGCGTGTCACCAATGCTTAGATTTTATAACTTTTTTTGGAATGAATTTCAATTATACCCTCCTTCTATCGCTAGTTTCTATTGATGGCGCGATGATGGAGGGTTTGTGCATCACCAATGCTCATATTTTCTAATTTGTTTTGGAATGAATTTCAATTATGCCCTCCTTCTAGCACTAGTTTTTGTTGATGTGTGTTTTATGACTCACAAAATAGTATAACAAAATACCAAAATATCCTATCCTCTCTTGAACAAAGTATTGTGTATGCTAAGATTGCAAAAAGATCATATGATAACTCCAAGGTTCCTTGACTTGTGGATATGCTCGGTGTTGGTGTGATTTACTAATGATCACAAGGGACCTTACATTTTTAGTCCTTTATGTCATGATGATTATAGTTACTATCAAAAGATTTTCAATTAAGCAATATTTTTTGGGGTTTTCACTAGATATGTGAAAATAAAAAGGGTTTAGGGTTCAAAGATTATAATCTAATCCTAAGAGTAATGATAGCCAAGGGAAGTATGCTGATGGACAAGTTCCTAATTACCAAGTCACACTTCACCAAGTCAAGCCACAACTACATGTGGACTAGTGCAATCTTCAAAGGTTTGTACAAATGATTGAATTTAAGCACATGGATAAGGGGTTCAGGCTAACTTTACATGATGATTTAGAATCACTAAAACATTAAAAGTATCAACCATAGGAACTCATCAAAACATCATTATATTCTCCAAAAAATAATCACAACACTTCATCTACTAAACTTAATCTAATTGAGAGAATAATGAAACCAAGCAAGCATTAAGACACATCAAATGTTCACCACACTTGAATGAAAATTCTATTGTCTCAATAGCTCATAAGCAACAATCTCAAAATTCACTCCTCACAAATGAGAAGAAGAGGCCCTTATATAGGTCCTTGAAAACAATGAGTGGCCCAAATTAAAATAATAACTAATGGCCTAGATTTTTCCACCTTAGCCCTAATTAGGGTTAGGGCACAAAAGAGGGAATCTAAATTAATGCAAGGAAGAAACTACTACCATAGTGGGTAATAAATGCCCACTATGCATGCATGCTGAAGAAGAGAGTGAGGTGTTATAAATGACCACTACATCAATGTGCACTATGCATTAAATGTATCTACCATTGGCCTCTGCATTTGAATTCTTGGAATCTACCCAATATGGCCTCCAACTCATCAATGCTAACACTTGGTCATGATTCCTGTCTGAATTCCAGCACCAACACTGGTCACTCTGACCTCTTCAGGTTGTCATCCCATTCTGGCAATAGATCTTGACTTGTGTGCATGTTGCCTAAGAAGGCAGAGAGGTTCTCAAAATAATCCTTTGTGAAAGATTTAAGCCTAAAGAACTCCTCCAATTTATCCTTCATGTTTTCTATTATTATTTCCTTCTCGGCCAACCTTTGCAACAACAGTGATACAATCATATTGG